>JACEEZ010007269.1:35000-142500 GCA_016584305.1 Chionoecetes opilio | reverse complement strand
AAAATCTTTGAAAAGCTAGTTAGGGAATTTTAAAGAAATATATGATAAAAAAAAATTCGAAGATGGCACAAAGTACTCGAATCAATCCTTTGAAAATATAGTAAAGCACTTTCATTCTTTTCGTTATCTACAGGAAACGATGAAGATAAAACTAGAGCTCTTCCGCTTGTACCACGTGGCCAAGAAGCTGAAGACCAGCGAAGAGGAGGCGGTGACCAGGGAGAATGACCTCGAGCAGGTGCAGAAGAAAGAGAGGAAGCAGGCAGAGCTGGTGGAGAAGAAATTGCAAGACGTTGGTGTGGATGTACAAGATGCTGCTAAATTGGAACAGAATTGGGTAGAGCTGGTAAGAGAGAGAGAGAGAGAGCGAGCGAGTGAGAAAAAAAAAGAGTGTATTTTTTCCCCATCTTGCAAGCCCTTACTCATGACTTCCAACCCTCTCTTTTCCCTGACAATACCACACACACACACACACACACACACACACACACACACACACACACACGCACACGCACATGCACGCACACACGCACACACACGCACACACACACGCACACATACATTCATCAGGAGGCCATACGTGAGAAGAAACGCATGGAACTTCAAGCCATGAAGGAATATATAGCTAAGGCAAAGAGGAAGAAAGATATGTTCGTCCGGCTTCTGTCTAAAGCGCAGGAGTCTCGTGAGGCTCACCAGAGGAAGGTAGAGGAGCTGGTGCAAATGCTGAAAGAGTTGGAGACTGAAGCAGCTCAATATGAGGAGAGGCTGGCACAAGAGGCTTTAATGAAGGGTAAGTCTGTATGAGTTTTTATTTATCTATTAACTTATGTGTGATATATGGGAAAGGAGTTACTCTGGTATTTTGTTCATATCCTATGGGGTCAGTCTTAGTTGTGAACTCTTGGAATTTCTTTTAATTTTAGTATTTCATTGCCCAGTTTTCCATTTTTAAAACATTCACTGGGGTCCCCATATACAAATAAAAATGTATACAATTCACATAAGCTGAAATTCAACCTACAAATTGTGAGCAGACTGCGCATGCATGTAAGTGTCTGTGACAATGTTTTCCATAATATTTTTAGTGGTAAACAACTATTTTATGCTCCTCACCTGCATCACCTGCAACGTCCCTTCTCTCGCCTCATCTGCTTGACTGCAGCAAAGAATATTTCCTTTCATTCATCACTTCCATCAAACCCTCTTAACATTAGTCTCCACAACTCCTATTTTGCTCTAGTCTTATTTCATTTAGCACTGCCCTTTGCTGCAAGATATCCTTTCTTGTCTTAAACTTGCTTCTATTCCTTGAACTTATTATTATTCCCTTATTAGAAAATCAATAAATCATTCAATCAATCATTGGGGGCATACCCCGAGGGCCCGTCGCCTCGCCCACCCTACGACGCCACTCCCGGGGGTCACCATGCACGAGTCCCCATGCAGGCTCCCTTCCCATACCAAGCAGCTCTCGACAAGAAACATCAACTTGCCCCAGCCACAAGCCTTGTGGGCGCCCCCTTGGCCTCCTCCACACCGGATTGTCTCTTACAGATACCACCCGATGGGAAGGATTGGTTTCAGGGTAGCGTGCCACATGCCCATATAGACAAAGTTGGCGCTGACGGACTATGCAGGTAATAGGCCTCAATTCAGTCTCATGGTGCAATCGCTGATTTGACACGTAATCATCCCAGCGATACCCCATGATTCTGCGAAGACACTTATTACCAAAGGCATTGATTCGTCTCTTCAAGTCACTATTTAGTGTCCATGTCTCACAACCATAGAGTAAGACAGGGATCACAAGCGACTTGAAGATCCGGATCTTTGTCCTCCTGCACAGGTACCGACAACGCCAAATACTCCTGCTGAGCGAGTCCATAACACCGTGGGCTATGCCAATCCGCCGTAAGACTTTTTGACGTGACCCGCCGTCAGTAATACTAATTCACATAAAAAAACATTGCGTCTGTGATTTAAAGAATGAAGACAGTCAGTCTCCAATTATTGTCATTATTGTTCCCCGACATAGATTAATGTCGTATTTGGCCTCTGCTCTGACCGCAAACCGAGTTGATGGGTCTTAAAGAGATTGATTCAATTGCAGGAACTGCATCGTGTAAGTCTCGCGGCCTCTTGTAGCTTCCTTATTTTCTTCAGTTCTTATGTTCTTATGATTCTCCTCTTCCTTGTCCTTTACACAGGCACTAGTGTGGAGTTGGAGGGTGAGCAGCTGCCCCGGTACTACCAGCTCAAGCAGCAGGCAGGCCAACACTGTTTCTTGTTGCAACAGGAAGTAGACTGCCTCTCCAGACAGCTGAAACCCCATCATGATCAGCTAGCCAATGAGAACCGCCAGCTGGAGGAAGGGAGGCAGGCCTTCAATCGGAAGAAGGAGGAAGTGGAGGCAGCAAAAAGAAGGATGGAGAGACTGAAGGAGAGTCTTGAGGAGAATACCCAGTCAATGGATGAGAGGCAGAGGGTGCTGAATGTGAGAAAAATTGAATTGAATTGAATTAATGCTAAAAAAAGGGAAAATGTGCCAGACATCAGAGGACATTCAGAGGTCATATGGCACTATGGCAAAGCATAATAAAAGGGAGAGGTTATAGAGGAAGAATGAAACGGTGAGGGAAGGGGAAGGGAACGTTATAGCAGTAGGGTTAGATCAGAGGAAGGATGTGTATTTGTTGGGGGAAGGAAATCATAAATTGGGAATTGGGAAGGCGAGAAGTGTGATGAGAGTTGAGAGAGTCCTTGATTTCAGGGCTGTGGAGTCGGTAGGTAGAACTTCCGACTTATGGTAACTGTGCCTCCCACTCCTTTATTTATGATGCCTGTGACTCTGACTCCTTTATTTATGATGCCTGTGACTACGACTCCTTTATTTATGATGCCTGTGACTGACTCCTTTATTTATGATGCCTGTGACTAAGACTCCTTTATTTATGATGCCTATGACTCTGACTCCTTTATTTATGATGCCTGTGACTCAGACTCCTTTATTTATGATGCCTGTGACTCAGACTCCTTTATTTATGATGCCTCTGACTCCGACTCCTTTATTTATGATGCCTGTGACTCAGACTCCTTTATTTATGATGTCTGTGACTCAGACTCCTTTATTTATGATGCCTCTGACTCAGACTCCTTTATTTATGATGCCTCTGACTCAGACTCCTTTATTTATGATGCCTCTGACTCCGACTCCTTTATTTATGATGCCTCTGACTCAGACTCCTTTATTTATGATGCCTCTGACTCAGACTCCTTTATTTATGATGCCTGTGACTCTGACTCCTTTATTTATGATGCCTCTGACTCCTTTATTTATGATGCCTGTGACTCCGACTCCTTTATTTATGATGCCTCTGACTCCGACTCCTTTATTTATGATGCCTGTGCCTCCGACTCCTTTATTTATGATGCCTGTGCCTCCGACTCCTTTATTTATGATGCCTCTGACTCAGACTCCTTTATTTATGATGCCTGTGACTCTGACTCCTTTATTTATGATGCCTCTGACTCCGACTCCTTTATTTATGATGCCTGTGCCTCCGACTCCTTTATTTATGATGCCTGTGCCTCCGACTCCTTTATTTATGATGCCTGTGCCTCCGACTCCTTTATTTATGATGCCTGTGCCTCCGACTCCTTTATTTATGATGCCTCTGACTCAGACTCCTTTATTTATGATGCCTGTGACTCAGACTCCTTTATTTATGATGCCTCTGACTCAGACTCCTTTATTTATGATGCCTGTGACTCCGACTCCTTTATTTATGATGCCTCTGACTCAGACTCCTTTATTTATGATGCCTGTGCCTCCGACTCCTTTATTTATGATGCCTCTGACTCATTTATTTATGATGCCTGTGACTCCGACTCCTTTATTTATGATGCCTCTGACTCAGACTCCTTTATTTATGATGCCTATGACTCCGACTCCTTTATTTATGATGCCTCTGACTCAGACTCCTTTATTTATGATGCCTCTGACTCAGACTCCTTTATTTATGATGCCTGTGCCTCCGACTCCTTTATTTATGATGCCTCTGACTCAGACTCCTTTATTTATGATGCCTGTGCCTCCGACTCCTTTATTTATGATGCCTCTGACTCAGACTCCTTTATTTATGATGCCTGTGACTCTGACTCCTTTATTTATGATGCCTCTGACTCAGACTCCTTTATTTATGATGCCTGTGCCTCCGACTTCTTTATTTATGATGCCTGTGCCTCCGACTTCTTTATTTATGATGCCTATGACTCTGACTCCTTTATTTATGATGCCTGTGCCTCCGACTCCTTTATTTATGATGCCTCTTACTCAGACTCCTTTATTTATGATGCCTCTGACTCCGACTCCTTTATTTATGATGCCTCTGACTCCTTTATTTATGATGCCTCTGACTCCTACACCTTTATTTCGGTGACTATATCAATATAGGAAATGAATGCTGAATATACTGATATATTTCCAGCACTGATTGCAAGCATCATCATCATCATCACAACACAATGTTTCTCATCTAATAATATTGAAGTGTTAAAAAACTGCTTACTTTGTTGATACTCTTTTTGCCATAGTGATTTTTTTCATGGGGTGCTTTCTACACTACATATCTATAATAATATAAGCGAAAGTGTGTGTGTGTGTGTGTGTGTCTGTCCGCTCTGGGTGCCGCCCCCTGTGGCGGAATCCCCTCATATGGCACAGTTTTGGAATCGGGTCGACCAGGGGAAGGTTTTAAGCCCACTTATAAGATGATCCGATCACTTTTTTTTTTTTTTTTTTTTTTTTTTTTTTTTTTTTTTTTTTTTTTTTTTTTTTTTTTTTTTTTTTTTTTTTTTTTAGCAGCCTATTAGCGAGAATTGTGAAAAAAAGTGGGTTGCGAGAATTGAGGAAACCTTGATGTAGGGTGATGGGTAATGGGTGAGTGAATGGGTGGGGTGATGGGTAATGGGTGTGGGGTGATGGGTGAGTGAATGGGTGGGGGGTGATGGGTGATGGAATAGGTGGGGGTGATGGGTAATGGGTGAGTGAATGCGTGTGTGGTGATGGTTAATGGGTGAGTGAATGGGTGGGGGGTGATGGGTAATGGGTGAGTGAATGGGTGGGGGGTGATGGGTAATGGGTGAGTGAATGGGTGGGGGGTGATGGGTAATGGGTGAGTGAATGGGTGGGGGGTGATGGGTAATGGGTGAGTGAATGGGTGGGGGGTGATGGGTAATGGGTGAGTGAATGGGTGTGTGGTGATGGGTAATGGGTGAGTGAATGGGTGGGGGGTGATGGGTAATGGGTGAGTGAATGGGTGGGGGGGTGATGGGTAATGGGTGAGTGAATGGGTGGGGGGTGATGTGAATGGGTTGGCGTTAATATACATTTCTACATCCATGATTTCATGAAAGTTAGAAGGGGCTATCTGGAGAGTCTGTGTTTGGTGGGCCGAAGGCCCACCAAACGCAGGTAGTGGGCCGAAGCACCACCAATAGCCCTCCGCAGGAGCTAGCCAAAAAGTCCGCCCGGAGGGCGGCTTTGCGGCTAGTCATAATATAAATATCAATATAATAACAAATATCATAATACTTACTTGATACTTACTTGATGTTGTTTAGAGGATAATTCCTCAGAGCCGTAGTGTTCTACCGCATACAAACTTATATATGTATTATATTTTGAAATAAGCAGAGAACTTGAAATTGAAATACATCCTGATATAAAGGTCAATCAAATTATTTGTAATGAAATTGTAAATTTTAACATTAAAGTATCTATTTTATAATATTTATATATAATTTAAATATATTAGGAGTCAGAGTCGTTAGATATTTACTGACTGACTGCGACTGACGCTTGGCTCACAACCGAGAAGTCCCGGGTTCGATCCCCGGGCGGAGCGAAGATAGATGGGTGGTCCTTCTTAAAACCCAAGCCCCTGTCCACCCAGCAGTGAATGGGTACCGGGTGTTAGCCGGGGGTTTGTGACCCTCCTCCCGGGGTGGTGGCTTCTGCCAACACTAAGCTGCAGCGGTAGATCACTACGGCTCTGAGGAACTATCCTCTAAACAAACAAACAAACAAAAGACTCCATCATCCCAAGAATTGCTTTCCACTTGGGCTCCACAGCCTTGGTGGATGTGCAGGATTCTCGCTGCCTAGTGGAAGGGTTGTTGTTGTTCCTGCGGTTGTTCCCTCAGCTCCTGAGATAGGCCAGACACATGGCCTGTGTCGGATTTTCCCACAGGGCCTGTATTTTTTTTTTGCCCCCCCTCCTGTGTCCTCCGATGCACTCACAATTGAAGATAGAGTTAATGGGCAGCATGTGGGTGTTCTTAGGCCACTTGACGGTGCAGAAAGATTTAAAGCGGATTTATGGGTCTCACTCTGGATCGAACTCTGGTCTTCGAGAACGCCACTCGGTGACGCTAACCCCTCTGCTACCGCCTCCCCTGGAGGCATGGTGTATGTTGTGATGCTGGCATGTGTGATTACGTGCAGTGCAGTCTTCCATGATATGCTTGATAGTGTGGGATGCTGTGTTGCATCCCGGACAGGCATCCGTAATGGACCCATGGCTGGCCCAGTGGTAGCAACAACAGCAGCCAAAACAACACATTGGGTTCCTGCATATCTTCATCCTTCTAAATTTTGAAATCTGACTGCCCTAATTTTTCAAGTTTCTTTTCTTCCCGTCTCACTTTACTTCACCATTTTCAGGAGATTAAGGAAGGAGTCACCCAGAAGACGGGGAGGCTGGAGCAATTGAGGGACGAGCTGAAGTCCTTGACAGAGGAGCTGAATGAGGTGACCTGGACTACTGGTCAGGCTAGCAGACTTAAAGACAAGATGGAGATTGTAGAGCAGATGCAGGAGATGTTCCCAGGGGTTCATGACAGGCTGAAAAACCTATGTAAGCCTATACATCCAAGGTGTGTGGATATACATTTGATGCATATGTACTGTTTTAGATGTGTGTTGGACAGGGAACTTTTTGTCAGTGTGCATTCAAGGTGGTAGAGTGACTGGACCTGCATGGCCTCAGTATATACAGTTGATTGGAGTGTCAATGTAAAAACTTAATTTTATGTGATGTGGTAAGTGCATCTATTTAAATCATGTCATAATTATGAAACTGGAGTAATTCAAACACACACACACATTGGGGGTGTGTGGTGTGTGAGGTCCCAGCATTGCCCAAAGATCGGTAATAATGAGCTCCAAGCTCGCACTGAGAGGGTGAAACTGGCGATCGCGAGCCAGCTCACGTGGACAAGACCATGGGTGAATAACACACGAGTACTCCGAAGTGTAGTGGTTAGCACGCTCGGTTCACAACCGAGAAATCCCGGGTTTGATCCGCGGGCGGAGCGGAGAAAGACGGGTGGTTTCCTTAAAACCCGAGCCCCTGTCCACCCAGCAGTAAATGGGTATTGGGTGTTAGCCGGGAGTTGTGTCCTGTATCCCGAGAGTGGTGGATTCGGTCAACATTAACCACTAAGGAAGCAAAATATAAATGTAGTTGTGGAGATGAGGCCATACGAGTATAGCTCAGGCCCTGTAAAATACAACAAGGTAAATACACACACACACACATGCGTGCACACACACTCACTCACTCACTCGCACACACACTCACTCACTCACTCGCGCACACACTCACTCACTCACTCACTCACTCACTCACTCATTCAGGTACCAGTTGGCTATCACCCGTGTCTTTGTCAAACACTTTGACTCCATTGTGGTGGACACTGAGGCCACAGCTCGCAAGTGTATTGAATACTTGAGTGAACGGATGAAGAACAGAGAAACCTTCCTGCCCCTCGACTACCTGCACGCCGAACCACTCAAGGACCGACTGAGGACCCTGCAGCAGCCACAACATGTCAAACTGGCCTTTGATTTGATCAAGTTTCAATGTCAAGAAATTAGGGTATTTATCAAGTTGTCTTTTGCAGCATATAGCTAGCCTGAGCCATACTTGTGCAGTCTTGTTTCTGTGTCTATATATTTCTAAGTTTTCTTTTGAAATGATGCACACTTGTTGTTGCCATCACTTCTAGTCTATTTCAGGTATCTGTACAGGTTGAAGTTCCCAAACTCGGCAACCACGGGACCAGCGCCGAGCCGAGTAATGGAATTTTCCGACTTTTAGAACGTAGATATATTAAGGGGAAAAAAATGGTTTGGGAGCCATAATACCAATAACAGACCTGTAGAAGTACACAAAATAACAGTGTACACAACTCTACAGTCACAACACCACTGAACAATAACAACAAACAAATCGGCGGGAGAATCCAAGTGGCCTAGTGTGGCACCTAGCGGCCGACCCGGCAACTACGCGCCGGGTTTTGGGTGTTCTGCCGTGTTTTGGAAAATCCGGAACCATAGCCGAGTTTTGGGTGTTGCCGAGTCTTGGGATGCCGAGTTTGGGAACTTCAACCTGTACTTCTGTTGGGGAAAGCTAGTCTTTGTTTTACTCCAACATTATTTTCTCAAATTTTCCTTGTGTCCCCTCAAATATCCAGCCTCTTCTCTTGATAATGCTTCTTTTCTGTTAATATCATCTATAGTCATTTATCAGTTTATGCACTGTATGTCTTCTCTCATATTTTCAAGTGTCGGCAGCTTCATTTGCTTTAATCTCTCCTTAGTTAGGAAATTAGATCATTCAACTCTGGCACCATCTTTGCTGTCCTCTGTTTCTTGATATTTCTTTTCCTGTGTGGAACCTCAGTTTCTGCATATTCTTGTTTTGGTCTTATTGTTGTGGTGATTTTATTGGTCTCCTAAGTTTTGGTCTTATTGTTGTGGTGATTTTATTGGTCTCCTAAGTTTTGGTCTTATTGTTGTTGTGATTTTATTGGTCCTAAGTTTTGGTCTTATTGTTGTTGTGATTTTATTGGTCTCCTAAGTTTTGGTCTTATTGTTGTGGTGATTTTATTGGTCTCCTAAGTTTTGGTCTTATTGTTGTGGTGATTTTATTGGTCTCCTAAGTTTTGGTCTTATTGTTGTTGTGATTTTATTGGTCTCCTAAGTTTTGGTCTTATTGTTGTGGTGATTTTATTGGTCTCCTAAGTTTTGGTCTTATTGTTGTTGTGATTTTATTGGTCTCCTAAGTTTTGGTCTTATTGTTGTTGTGATTTTATTGGTCTCCTAAGTTTTGGTCTTATTGTTGTTGTGATTTTATTGGTCTCCTAAGTTTTGGTCTTATTGTTGTTGTGATTTTATTGGTCTCCTAAGTTTTGGTCTTATTGTTGTTGTGATTTTATTGGTCTCCTAAGTTTTGGTCTTATTGTTGTTGATTTTATTGGTCTCCTAAGTTTTGGTCTTATTGTTGTTGTGATTTTATTGGTCTCCTAAGTTTTGGTCTTATTGTTGTTGTGATTTTATTGGTCTCCTAAGTTTTGGTCTTATTGTTGTTGTGATTTTATTGGTCTCCTAAGTTTTGGTCTTATTGTTGTGTGATTTTATTGGTCTCCTAAGTTTTGGTCTTATTGTTGTGTGATTTTATTGGTCTCCTAAGTTTTGGTCTTATTGTTGTGGTGATTTATTGGTCTCCTAAGTTTTGGTCTTATTGTTGTGGTGATTTTATTGGTCTCCTAAGTTTTGGTCTTATTGTTGTGGTGATTTTATTGGTCTCCTAAGTTTTGGTCTTATTGTTGTGGTGATTTTATTGGTCTCCTAAGTTTTGGTCTTATTGTTGTGGTGATTTTATTGGTCTCCTAAGTTTTGGTCTTATTGTTGTGGTGATTTTATTGGTCTCCTAAGTTTTGGTCTTATTGTTGTGGTGATTTTATTGGTCTCCTAAGTTTTGGTCTTATTGTTGTGGTGATTTTATTGGTCTCCTAAGTTTTGGTCTTATTGTTGTGGTGATTTTATTGGTCTCCTAAGTTTTGGTCTTATTGTTGTGGTGATTTTATTGGTCCTAAGTTTTGGTCTTATTGTTGTGGTGATTATATTGGACTCTTTAAGTTTTGGTCTTATTGTTGTGGTGATTATATTGGACTCTTAAGTTTCTCTCTTTGTTTTGCTTTGTAATAAGTACATTATTTCCCATTTTGTGGTAAAGTTGGGTCTCCACTTTTCCATTCCAATGTGGTATTCTCCATTAAGCACTAAATAGGAGTCTAATGGGCCGCAAGACCTTAACGGGTAGTTGTGTACTTATATCTACCTAATTCATCTTTCATCCGCCTCCTGAAATTATCTAGCCTCCTTTTAACTCTTCACGCCCAGATCTTTCCTTTTGGTTATAAAAATTGTTTGTTTGTCAACCATAAAATTATGAATATAAGGACTATACCAATTTTTAGTGTACAAGGTACTAGCCGGTCATATCTATTAGTTGCTCTTATATCCTAAAATATCTAATGTAGCGAATTACAAGGAACATTTAGATACTGGGTCTCAAGGTGTTAAAGCTCCCCAATGACTCACAACCCAACAACCCTACCAGACACCTTTCCACCCTTAACACCTTAACACCAGGTTGCAGTGCTGTTTGTCACCAAGAGCACTTTGGTATGCGAGACCTATGAGGATGCCATGACACTTGCCAACGAGATGGGCCATGATGCAGTGGCAGTGGATGGGACCTTCTTCAGCAAGTGGGGCCTGATTACGGGTGGTCAAGTGGAGCTGGAGGGAAAGGCAAAGGTGTGGAGTGAGAAGAAAGTGGCAAAGTTGAGGAAAGACAAGGACAGGGTGATGGGGGAGCTGAGGCAGGCGCAGCACTTGACCAAGGAGGTGTCCGAGATGAAATTTTTGGAAGCTCAGGGTTGTTGGTATTACCTATTATCTATCTTTGTCAACGAGGGGACAATTCATCATCTGAGGCTTCTTAAATTGCCTATGTTACGTGCAATATGGTGAACAATGTGATAGAAGAAATGTGCAAAGTTAGAAGAAGCAGGACAGGGTGATGGGGGAGCTGAGGCAGGCGCAGCACTTGACCAAGGAGGTGTCCGAGATGAAATTTTTGGAAGCTCAGGTGTGTGTTTGTGTATTTACCTATTATCTATATTTTTTAACGAGGCGAAAATTCCATTCTATCTTAAGGTCTTATGCTTAAAATTATGCCTATGTTTACTTGCTAATATGGTTAACTATGATAAAATATTGCTGAAATTTAGAAGAAGCGTAGTATTCCCTTCTGGTATCAAATATCAGTCAGTAAGCAGCAAGGGGTCAGGATTTTTCACCTTGTTAAAAAAAACATTATAGTTTTATGTACTGTTGGCAGTTGTGATGGACATGAGGTCTCCTGGTTAACTGATTGATTAACTCATGGGGTCCCTTTGCCATATCCTATTGGGTCTGTTATATCCATCCATATATCATTAGTCATATCCTATTGGGTCTATTGGGTCTATTGGGTCTTAATGGCGGCTCTTTGTATCCTCTTACATGTCAAATCTTAATGGCGGCTCTTTGTATCCTCTCTTACATGTCAAATCTTAATGGCGGCTCTTTGTATCCTCTCTTACATGTCACATCTTAATGGCGGCTCTTTGTATCCTCTCTTACATGTCACATCTTAATGGCGGCTCTTTGTATCCTCTCTTACATGTCACATCTTAATGGCGGCTCTTTGTATCCTCTTACATGTCACATCTTAATGGTGGCTCTTTGTATCCTCTCTTACGTGTCACATCTTAATGGCGGCTCTTTGTATCCTCTCTTACATGTCACATCTTAATGGCGGCTCTTTGTATCCTCTTACATGTCACATCTTAATGGCGGCTCTTTGTATCCTCTCTTACGTGTCACATCTTAATGGCGGCTCTTTGTATCCTCTCTTACGTGTCACATCTTAATGGCGGCTCTTTGTATCCTCCTCTTAACGTGTTCCACTCTTTAATGGCGGCTCTTTGTATCCTCTCTTACGTGTCACATCTTAATGGCGGCTCTTTGTATCCTCTCTTACATGTCACATCTTAATGGCGGCTCTTTGTATCCTCTCTTACATGTCACATCTTAATGGCGGCTCTTTGTATCCTCTCTCTCTAAGGTGCGAGGGCAAGAAGCCAAAGTCAGATATGCAAGTGTGGAAGTAGACAGATTATTAAAAGAAATAAAGGAGATGGAAAATCAACACAGGAGATTGGAAGAGGAACTGAACACCCTTACCGATAGTTGCAAGTTGAAGGAAGCAGCTTTGGCGGGAAAGAGTACGGAAATCAAGGGGAAACAAGAAGAGATGAAGGTGGCGGAGGATGAGATCTTCGTGGATTTCTGCAGAGAGATCGGCGTCTCGGATATCCGTGAATTTGAGGAACAAGATAGAAGTGTCTTGATGGGACGGACAGAGAAGCGATTGTTTTTTGATAAACAGAAGAGTCGCATCATCAGCTTGCTTGATTATGAGAAGAGCAGAGACATGGAGGGAGAAGTGGAGAGATCTGAGAGAGCTATAAGCAAGCAGACGGAGGCATTGGAGAAGATCAAGGAGGATGAGAAGGAGAAGGTAAGAAGTATGAGGTGAAGGAGAGGAGATAAAGATTAGAAGCCCAGAGGAAATGAGTTATAAATACAGGAATTACAGAATTAATACATTATATACAGAATATGAGAATGAATACAGTTAAGGGTTAGACATGGAATGAAGAAAAAGGTATTACAGTAAACCCTCTCATATTCGGACTAATTGGGTCAAGGAGTGGTCCGAGTAATGCAAGGATCCGAATAAGGGGGATATGGAAAGGAAAGGAAAGAAAGAAAGAAAGAAAGAAAAAAAAGAAAAAAACAACAACAACAACAACAACAACAACAACAACACAACAACAACAACAACTAGGTGTATATAATATAGCTAAGAAATTTCGACCACTAAAATAAAAAAAAATAAAAAAATCTAGGTGTATATAATTATATACACCTAGCTAGGAAATTTCGACCCCTAAAAAAAAAAAAAAAAAAAGGTCCGAATAATGTCAAAGTCCAAATAATGAGGGTCAAAATACGAGAGGTTTTACTGTACTATAATATAATAGAAAATAGAGAACAGGACAAGATAGGTAAACAATGTATTAGTGGAACAGGACAAGATGTATGCCCTGCTGATGTTCAGGAATAACATAAATTTAAGCATGCGGGAAGGTGAAAGGCAGGCCCATCTATATACAGAAGATAGTGAGTTTAAGTGATATTGTCTGATATAGGACCAACAGGCTTCCCATTCCTGGAACCTTAAGTTGTGTCAAGCATTAGGTAGGGTCATGTCTGGTCATGAAGGCATTATAAGGATTCACAAGTGGAATTCACCCCTTCACGCCCAGATCTTTCCTTTGCTATATAAAACCGTCTGTTGTTAGCCATAAAATTACGAAAAGTAACTAACTATACCAAATAAGTTAATGGACAAGGATACTAAACAGGTCATATCTATATAATATTGCTCATATTCACTAGAAATGGTCTTTTGGTTGCCAAATTACAATGGAAATTATGTTCTGGGCCTCAAGGGGTTAAAGGTAACGAGAGAAAAGGGCGAGTTTCTCTTTAGGGGTTTTGCAGTTTATTTTTTGATGGTGCTATCAATGTTTTTGTAAGTGTTCTGCTTCCTTCTTTCTGTGATGCCACTTCACTATTGCAGGCTGGTTGTGCAATAGACAGATTGTTAGTGTTCATATTTAATCCTGAAACACTGAGATACCCGTACAGAACAAATGGTATCTTTGTACCTCACATAATGGCAGCTTTTATGAAGGATAGTGGTAGAGCGGTGGAAGTCCCTCTCCTCCCCTTGAAAATAAATATCAGATAAGACATCTTTATTATTCATTATAGTTGTTATTGTTTTAACTTCATTCAAAGGGAACATCAAGCAATTTCCTATTTATTTCCCTATTTATTTATTTTTATTGAAGATATATACTGTAAGTAAATATGAATTGAAACCACCTGCTAATGTTGCTTTACAGATAATCCACATCCTGCATCTGACCTAACCATCCTGCTGTAACATTCCGTTCTTTCCCCTTCCCTCACCGTTTCACTATTTTTCTATAGCCCCTCCCCTTTTTATGCTTTCCCATAGTGCCATATGACCTCTGATGTCTGCCACATTTCCGCCCCCTTTTTTTTGGCATTAAATCAATCAATCAATCAATTTACAGATGAAAGACTTTGAAGCAGCCATCAGAGAATCGACAAAGTGCAAAGCCAAACAAGTGAAGAAGGGGCAAGCCGTGCGTGAGGCCGAGGAGGGGGCGGAGGCGGCCAGGAAGGCAGCCCGGCGCATGAAGAGGGAGAAAGACAAGGCGCAGAACACGTTAGAAAGCACCAGAAAACAAATCGCAAGCCTCAAGTTTGCGAGGTGAGTGATGAAGGCGGTGGAAGAGCCGAGGGTTCAGATGGTTAACCCTGTAAGTTCTGGTTGGCGGGTTGTGGTGGTTAGCCCTGTAAGTTCTGGTTGGCGGGTTGTGGTGGTTAGCCCTGTAAGTTCAGGTGGTTAGCCCTGTAAGTTCATTGTAAGTTCAGGTGGTTAGCCCTGTAAGTTCATTGTAAGTTCAGGTGGTTAGCCCTGTAAGTTCATTGTAAGTTCAGATGGTTAGCCCTGTAAGTTCATTGTAAGTTCAGATGGTTAGCCCTGTAAGTTCATTGTAAGTTCAGGTGGTTAGCCCTGTAAGTTCATTGTAAGTTCAGATGGTTAGCCCTGTAAGTTCATTGTAAGTTCAGATGGTTAGCCCTGTAAGTTCATTGTAAGTTCAGATGGTTAGCCCTGTAAGTTCATTGTAAGTTCAGATGGTTAGCCCTGTAAGTTCATTGTAAGTTCAGATGGTTAGCCCTGTAAGTTCATTGTAAGTTCAGATGGTTAGCCCTGTAAGTTCATTGTAAGTTCAGGTGGTTAGCCCTGTAAGTTCATTGTAAGTTCAGATGGTTAGCCCTGTAAGTTCATTGTAAGTTCGGATGGTTAGCCCTGTAAGTTCATTGTAAGTTCAGATGGTTAGCCCTGTAAGTTATGGTTGGCGAGTTGTGATGGTTAGCCCTGTAAGTTCATTGTAAGTTCAGATGGTTAGCCCTGTAAGTTCTGGTTGGAGAGTTGTGATGGTTGGCCCTGTGCTGTGGTGGTGCAGGCAGGGTATGGCGACGCCTGTAATGGTTAATGGCTCATGGCGGCCTCTGGTGTCCTCCGTTGCACTCGCCATCTGATGGGTGGCATTTAGGTAGTCTTCGGCCACTTGATGACTGCAGAAAGAGTGGCTTTGGCAGGACTTAAACTCGGGACCCTGCGCTTACCATGCCCAGGTAAAAAATACTGAAATTTGAGCTGTTCGTGATGATGTGAAGAGACTGAAGTTTGTTGTAAAGAAATGAGTATTTCTAGCAGGATATTGTTCTTTCAGTAATGGCCTGGGAATGGGCTTATGTAGGCAGATAGATGGAATTGAATTGGTTTGGCCACACAGCGAGGAAAAATTATGCTTACCATATAATGCATTTTAAAGTGAAAAAATGAAAAGTATAATGCTAGGTGGTAGACCCAAGATGGCATGAGCTGATGTCCTGAGGAAGGATCTAAAAAACAAGATATTCAATAGACTAATAGCACAGAATGATGTGTATTTTGACTTAACTACCATCAGGTGAGAAAGGCTGATGCACATAGATATTGTATCCACATAGATATTGGGCGATATTCTTAATCTTCCTCCCTCCAAAGGAACTACCTCGTGTAGGTCTCACAGCCTCTTGTAGCTTCCTTATTTTCTTATGTTCTTATGTTATGTTCTCTTTGTTTTTTCTATCCTCTTGTCTATCCATTTATGAAGATACAAAAGGAAATTCATATTTTACTCATTCTCTGTGCTTGGTGACGCCCAGGCTCACCATCCTGAAGCACTGCCACATCAAGAGCCTGCAGCTGCCCCTGCTCTCCGGGTGCCTGCGCGAGGTGCTGGAGCGGGCCACGGACACATCTATTGCCTCAGCCGATATATCCAATTTGACAACACTGTCATCAAGGGGGACGGAGGTGTGTGTGTGGGTCTTTGTACATGTTGATGCTGAACCTACCGTTAACTTACATACATTTAGTAGTCTTCATCTCCACTCACATCTCCTTCATCCTATCTCTTCTCCCCACAGTATATCATTTAGTAGTCTTCATCTCCACTCACATACATTTAGTAGTCTTCATCTCCACTCACATCTCCTTCATCCTATCTCTTCTCCCCACAGTATATCATTTAGTAGTCTTCATCTCCACTCACATCTCCTTCATCCTATCTCTCCTCACAGTCGTCACCGAGTTTGGACCTAAGTGAGGAAAACATTAAGTTCAACTTTGCCTCCCTGTCCAAAACTTACAAGGAGATAGAAACAGACGAACCACGCAAAAAGATGGATGAAAAAATTGTCAACGAAATTAATGAGATGGAGAAGACCCTGTCGACCATGCAGGTAGGACGACGACATTTGTACTTGTGCCTATATCACCTTGCTCTTGATCCACCACTTCCACCTCACCCACATTAATGTCCACCCTCACACCCACATTAATGTCCACCCTCACACCCACATTAATGTCCACCCTCACACCCACATTAATGTCCACCCTCACACCCACATTAATGTCCACCCTCACAGACAGTACATTCAGTACTTGTCAATGAACCAAGCAATTCACGGCAGATCACTTAATAGCGTCACCTGTGCTAAGTGACGAAGGAGCTTTATAGCAGGTTCTAAGGAGCAGTTTACAGATGCTATGAGTGTTCTGACTCCGTCGACGATTGAGAGGTTCATAAGGTATGTGTTACTTGACAGGCCTGACTCACCGTGGTCCCTACTCCAGTATCTACTTTATCAGTTTTTATTATATGTGTTCTGAAGGGATGGGGTTATTAGGTATGTGTTCTTGAAGGATGGAGTTTATTAGTATGTGTTCTTGAAGGATGGGTTTTATTAGGTATGTGTTCTTGATAGGATGGGGTGTATTAGGTATGTGTTCTTGAAGGGATGGGGTTTATTAGGTAGTGTTTCTTGAAGGGATGGGGTTTATTAGGTATGTGTTCTTGAGGGATGGGGTTTATTAGGTATGTGTTCTTGAAGGGATGGGGTTATTAGGTATGTGTTCTTGAGGGATGGGGTTTATTAGGTATGTGTTCTTGAAGGGATGGGGTTATTAGGTATGTGTTCTTAAAGGGATGGGGTTATTAGGTATGTGTTTCTGAAGGGATGGGGTTTATTAGGTATGTGTTCTTGATGGGATGGGGTTTATTAGGTATGTGTTCTTGAAGGGATGGGGTTTATTAGGTATGTGTTCTTGATGGGATGGGGTTTATTAGGATTATGTGGTTTTGAGGTATGGGGGTGTTTATGGTATGTGTTCTTGATGGGATGGGGTTTATTAGGTATGTGTTCTTGATGGGATGGGGTTTATTAGGTATGTGTTCTTGAAGGGATGGGGTTTATTAGGTATGTGTTCTTGATGGGATGGGGTTTATTAGGTATGTGTTCTTGAAGGGATGGGGTGTATTAGGTATGTGTTCTTGATGGGATGGGGTTTATTAGGTATGTGTTCTTGATGGGATGGGGTTTATTAGGTATGTGTTCTTGAAGGGATGGGGTTTATTAGGTATGTGTTCTTGATGGGATGGGGTTTATTAGGTATGTGTTCTTGAAGGGATGGGGTTTATTAGGTATGTGTTCTTGAAGGGATGGGGTTTATTAGGTATGTGTTCTTGATGGGATGGGGTTTATTAGGTATGTGTTCTTGAAGGGATGGGGTTTATTAGGTATGTGTTCTTGATGGGATGGGGTTTATTAGGTATGTGTTCTTGATGGGATGGGGTTTTAAGGTATGTGTTCTTGATGGGATGGGGTTTATTAGGTATGTGTTCTTGATGGGATGGGGTTTATTAGGTATGTGTTCTTGATGGGATGGGGTTTATTAGGTATGTGTTCTTGATGGGATGGGGTTTATTAGGTATGTGTTCTTGATGGGATGGGGTTTGTAAGGTATGTGTTCTTGATGGGATGGGGTTTATTAGGTATGTGTTCTTGATGGGATGGGGTTTATTAGGTATGTGTTCTTGATGGGATGGGGTTTATTAGGTATGTGTTCTTGATGGGATGGGGTTTATTAGGTATGTGTTCTTGATGGGATGGGGTTTATTAGGTATGTGTTCTTGATGGGATGGGGTTTATTAGGTATGTGTTCTTGATGGGATGGGGTTTATTAGGTATGTGTTCTTGAAGGGATGGGGTTTATTAGGTATGTGTTCTTGATGGGATGGGGTTTGTAAGGTATGTGTTCTTGAAGGGATGGGGTTTATTAGGTATGTGTTCTTGAAGGGATGGGGTTTATTAGGTATGTGTTCTTGAATGGATGGGGTTTGTAAGGTATGTGTTCTTGAAGGGATGGGGTTTATTAGGTATGTGTTCTTGAATGGGATGGGGTTTATTAGGTATGTGTTCTTGAATGGATGGGGTTTGTAAGGTATGTGTTCTTGAAGGGATGGGGTTTATTAGGTATGTGTTCTTGAATGGATGGGGTTTATTAGGTATGTGTTCTTGAATGGATGGGGTTTGTAAGGTATGGGTTCTTGAAGGGATGGGGTTTATTAGGTATGTGTTCTTGAATGGATGGGGTTTATTAGGTATGTGTTCTTGATGGGATGGGGTTTGTAAGGTATGTGTTCTTGAAGGGATGGGGTTTATTAGGTATGTGTTCTTGAATGGATGGGGTTTGTAAGGTATGGGTTCTTGAAGGGATGGGGTTTATTAGGTATGTGTTCTTGATGGGATGGGGTTTATTAGGTATGTGTTCTTGATGGGATGGGGTTTATTAGGTATGTGTTCTTGAAGGGATGGGGTTTATTAGGTATGTGTTCTTGAAGGGATGGGGTGTATTAGGTATGTGTTCTTGAAGGGATGGGGTTTGTAAGGTATGTGTTCTTGAAGGGATGGGGTTTATTAGGTATGTGTTCTTGAAGGGATGGGGTTTATTAGGTATGTGTTCTTGATGGGATGGGGTTTATTAGGTATGTGTTCTTGAAGGGATGGGGTTTATTAGGTATGTGTTCTTGAAGGGATGGGGTTTATTAGGTATGTGTTCTTGAAGGGATGGGGTTTATTAGGTATGTGTTCTTGATGGGATGGGGGTTTGGTATTTAGGGGTATGTGTGTTCTTGAAGGGATGGGGTTTATTAGGTATGTGTTCTTGAAGGGATGGGGTTTATTAGGTATGTGTTCTTGAAGGGATGGGGTTTATTAGGTATGTGTTCTTGAAGGGATGGGGTTTATTAGGTATGTGTTCTTGAGGGATGGGGTTTATTAGGTATGTGTTCTTGAGGGATGGGGTTTATTAGGTATGTGTTCTTGAAGGGATGGGGTTTATTAGGTATGTGTTCTTGAAGGGATGGGGTTTATTAGGTATGTGTTCTTGAAGGGATGGGGTTTATTAGGTATGTGTTCTTGAAGGGATGGGGTTTATTAGGTATGTGTTCTTGAAGGGATGGGGTTTATTAGGTATGTGTTCTTGAAGGGATGGGGTGTATTAGGTATGTGTTCTTGAAGGGATGGGGTTTATTAGGTATGTGTTCTTGATGGGATTAGGTGGTTTATGAGGGTATGTGTTTCTTGAAGGGATGGGGTTTATTAGGTATGTGTTCTTGAAGGGATGGGGTTTATTAGGTATGTGTTTCTTGATGGGATGGGGTTTATTAGGTATGTGTTTCTTGATGGGATGGGGTTATTAGGTATGTGTTCTTGAAGGGATGGGGTTTATTAGGTATGTGTTCTTGATGGGATGGGGTTTATTAGGTATGTGTTCTTGAGGGATGGGGTTTATTAGGTATGTGTTCTTGAAGGGATGGGGTTTATTAGGTATGTGTTCTTGATGGGATGGGGTTTATTAGGTATGTGTTCTTGATGGGATGGGGTTTATTAGGTATGTGTTCTTGAAGGGATGGGGTTTATTAGGTATGTGTTCTTGATGGGATGGGGTTTATTAGGTATGTGTTCTTAAAGGGATGGGGTTTATTAGGTATGTGTTCTTGAAGGGATGGGGTTTATTAGGTATGTGTTCTTGAAGGGATGGGGTTTATTAGGTATGTGTTCTTGATGGGATGGGGTTTATTAGGTATGTGTTCTTGAGGATGGGGTTTATTAGGTATGTGTTCTTGAAGGGATGGGGTTTATTAGGTATGTGTTCTTGATGGGATGGGGTTTATTAGGTATGTGTTCTTGATGGGATGGGGTTTATTAGGTATGTGTTCTTGAAGGGATGGGGTTTATTAGGTATGTGTTCTTGAAGGGATGGGGTTTATTAGGTATGTGTTCTTGATGGGATGGGGTTTATTAGGTATGTGTTTTTTCTTAAATGGGATGGGGTTTATTAGGTATGTGTTCTTGAAGGGATGGGGTTATTAGGTATGTGTTCTTGAGGGATGGGTAAGGGGGGGGTTAGGTTTTGAGATGGGTTATAGGTATGTGTTCTTGATGGGATGGGGTTTATTAGGTATGTGTTCTTGATGGGATGGGGTTTATTAGGTATGTGTTCTTGATGGGATGGGGTTTATTAGGTATGTGTTCTTGATGGGATGGGGTTTATTAGGTATGTGTTCTTGATGGGATGGGGTTTATTAGGTATGTGTTCTTGAATGGATGGGGTGTATTAGGTATGTGTTCTTGATGGGATGGGGTTTATTAGGTATGTGTTCTTGAATGGATGGGGTGTATTAGGTATGTGTTCTTGATGGGATGGGGTTTATTAGGTATGTGTTCTTGATGGGATGGGGTTTATTAGGTATGTGTTCTTGATGGGATGGGGTTTATTAGGTATGTGTTCTTGATGGGATGGGGTTTATTAGGTATGTGTTCTTGATGGGATGGGGTTTATTAGGTATGTGTTCTTGAAGGGATGGGGTGTATTAGGTATGTGTTCTTGAATGGATGGGGTTTATTAGGTATGTGTTCTTGAAGGGATGGGGTTTATTAGGTATGTGTTCTTGAAGGGATGGGGTTTATTAGGTATGTGTTCTTGAAGGGATGGGGTGTATTAGGTATGTGTTCTTGAAGGGATGGGGTGTATTAGGTATGTGTTCTTGAATGGATGGGGTTTATTAGGTATGTGTTCTTGATGGGATGGGGTTTATTAGGTATGTGTTCTTGAAGGGATGGGGCTTATTAGGTATGTGTTCTTGATGGGATGGGGTTTGTAAGGTATGTGTTCTTGATGGGATGGGGTTTATTAGGTATGTGTTCTTGAAGGGATGGGGTGTATTAGGTATGTGTTCTTGAAGGGATGGGGTGTATTAGGTATGTGTTCTTGAAGGGATGGGGTTTATTAGGTATGTGTTCTTGAAGGGATGGGGTTTATTAGGTACGTGTTCTTGATGGGATGGGGTTTATTAGGTATGTGTTCTTGAAGGGATGGGGTTTATTAGGTATGTGTTCTTGAAGGGATGGGGTTTATTAGGTATGTGTTCTTGAAGGGATGGGGTTTATTAGGTATGTGTTCTTGATGGGATGGGGTTTATTAGGTATGTGTTCTTGATGGGATGGGGTGTATTAGGTATGTGTTCTTGAAGGGATGGGGTTTATTAGGTATGTGTTCTTGATGGGATGGGGTTTATTAGGTATGTGTTCTTGAAGGGATGGGGTTTATTAGGTGTGTTCTTGAAGGGATGGGGTTTATTAGGTATGTGTTCTTGAAGGGATGGGTTTATTAGGTATGTGTTCTTGAAGGGATGGGGTTTATTAGGTATGTGTTCTTGAAGGGATGGGGTTTATTAGGTATGTGTTCTTGAAGGGATGGGGTTTATTAGGTATGTGTTCTTGAAGGGATGGGGTTTATTAGGTATGTGTTCTTGAAGGGATGGGGTTTATTAGGTATGTGTTCTTGATGGGATGGGGTTTATTAGGTATGTGTTCTTGAAGGGATGGGGTTTATTAGGTATGTGTTCTTGAATGGATGGGGTGTATTAGGTATGTGTTCTTGATGGGATGGGGTTTATTAGGTATGTGTTCTTGAAGGGATGGGGTTTATTAGGTATGTGTTCTTGAAGGGATGGGGTTTATTAGGTATGTGTTCTTGAAGGGATGGGGTTTATTAGGTATGTGTTCTTGAAGGGATGGGGTGTATTAGGTATGTGTTCTTGAAGGGATGGGGTTTATTAGGTATGTGTTCTTGAAGGGATGGGGTTTATTAGGTATGTGTTCTTGAAGGGATGGGGTGTATTAGGTATGTGTTCTTGATGGGATGGGGTTTATTAGGTATGTGTTCTTGAATGGATGGGGTTTATTAGGTATGTGTTCTTGAAGGGATGGGGTTTATAAGGTTGGTGTTCTTGATGGGATGGGGTTTATAAGGTATGTGTTCTTGATGGGATGGGGTTTATTAGGTGTGTTCTTGAAGGGATGGGGTTTATTAGGTATGTGTTCTTGAAGGGATGGGGTTTATTAGGTATGTGTTCTTGATGGGATGGGGTTTATTAGGTATGTGTTCTTGAAGGGATGGGGTTTATTAGGTATGTGTTCTTGAAGGGATGGGGTTTATTAGGTATGTGTTCTTGAAGGGATGGGGTTTATTAGGTATGTGTTCTTGAAGGGATGGGGTTTATTAGGTATGTGTTCTTGAAGGGATGGGGTTTATTAGGTATGTGTTCTTGAATGGATGGGGTGTATTAGGTATGTGTTCTTGATGGGATGGGGTTTATTAGGTATGTGTTCTTGAAGGGATGGGGTTTATTAGGTATGTGTTCTTGAAGGGATGGGGTTTATTAGGTATGTGTTCTTGAGGGATGGGGTTTATTAGGTATGTGTTTTTTCTTTGAATGGATGGGGTGTATTAGGTATGTGTTCTTGATGGGATGGTTTTTATTAGGTATGTGTTCTTGAATGGATGGGGTTTATTAGGTATGTTTCTTGAAGGGATGGGGTGTATTAGGTATGTGTTCTTGATGGGATGGGGTTTATTAGGTATGTGTTCTTGAAGGGATGGGGTTTATTAGGTATGTGTTCTTGATGGGATGGGGTTTGTAAGGTATGTGTTCTTGATGGGATGGGGTTTATTAGGTATGTGTTCTTGAAGGGATGGGGTTTATTAGGTATGTGTTCTTGAAGGGATGGGGTTTATTAGGTATGTGTTCTTGAAGGGATGGGGTTTATTAGGTATGTGTTCTTGAAGGGATGGGGTTTATTAGGTATGTGTTCTTGAAGGGATGGGGTTTATTAGGTATGTGTTCTTGAAGGGATGGGGTTTATTAGGTATGTGTTCTTGAATGGATGGGGTGTATTAGGTATGTGTTCTTGATGGGATGGGGTTTATTAGGTATGTGTTCTTGATGGGATGGGGTTTATTAGGTATGTGTTCTTGAAGGGATGGGGTTTATTAGGTATGTGTTCTTGAATGGATGGGGTGTATTAGGTATGTGTTCTTGAATGGATGGGGTGTATTAGGTATGTGTTCTTGATGGGATGGTTTTTATTAGGTATGTGTTCTTGAATGGATGGGGTTTATTAGGTATGTGTTCTTGAAGGGATGGGGTGTATTAGGTATGTGTTCTTGATGGGATGGGGTTTATTAGGTATGTGTTCTTGAAGGGATGGGGTTTATTAGGTATGTGTTCTTGATGGGATGGGGTTTGTAAGGTATGTGTTCTTGATGGGATGGGGTTTATTAGGTATGTGTTCTTGAAGGGATGGGGTTTATTAGGTATGTGTTCTTGATGGGATGGGGTTTGTAAGGTATGTGTTCTTGATGGGATGGGGTTTATTAGGTATGTGTTCTTGAAGGGATGGGGTGTATTAGGTATGTGTTCTTGAATGGATGGGGTTTATTAGGTATGTGTTCTTGAAGGGATGGGGTGTATTAGGTATGTGTTCTTGAAGGGATGGGGTTTATTAGGTATGTGTTCTTGAAGGGATGGGGTTTATTAGGTATGTGTTCTTGAAGGGATGGGGTGTATTAGGTATGTGTTCTTGATGGGATGGGGTTTATTAGGTATGTGTTCTTGAATGGATGGGGTTTATTAGGTATGTGTTCTTGAAGGGATGGGGTTTATAAGGTTGGTGTTCTTGATGGGATGGGGTTTATAAGGTATGTGTTCTTGATGGGATGGGGTTTATAAGGTTGGTGTTCTTGATGGGATGGGGTTTATTAGGTATGTGTTCTTGATGGGATGGGGTTTATAAGGTTGGTGTTCTTGATGGGATGGGGTTTATAAGGTATGTGTTCTTGAATGGATGGGGTTTATTAGGTATGTGTTCTTGAAGGGATGGGGTTTATTAGGTATGTGTTCTTGAAGGGATGGGGTGTATTAGGTATGTGTTCTTGATGGGATGGGGTTTATTAGGTATGTGTTCTTGAATGGATGGGGTTTATTAGGTATGTGTTCTTGAAGGGATGGGGTTTATAAGGTTGGTGTTCTTGATGGGATGGGGTTTATAAGGTATGTTTCTTGATGGGATGGGGTTTATTAGGTATGTGTTCTTGAATGGATGGGGTTTATTAGGTATGTGTTCTTGAAGGGATGGGGTTTATAAGGTTGGTGTTCTTGATGGGATGGGGTTTATTAGGTATGTGTTCTTGAAGGGATGGGGTTTATAAGGTTGGTGTTCTTGATGGGATGGGGTTTATAAGGTACGTGTTCTTGAATGGATGGGGTTTATTAGGTATGTGTTCTTGAAGGGATGGGGTTTATTAGGTATGTGTTCTTGATGGGATGGGGTTTATTAGGTATGTGTTCTTGAAGGGATGGGGTTTATTAGGTATGTGTTCTTGATGGGATGGGGTTTATTAGGTATGTGTTCTTGAAGGGATGGGGTTTATAAGGTTGGTGTTCTTGATGGGATGGGGTTTATTAGGTATGTGTTCTTGATGGGATGGGGTTTATTAGGTATGTGTTCTTGAAGGGATGGGGTTTATAAGGTTGGTGTTCTTGAAGGGATGGGGTTTATTAGGTATGTGTTCTTGATGGGATGGGGTTTATTAGGTATGTGTTCTTGATGGGATGGGGTTTATAAGGTTGGTGTTCTTGAATGGATGGGGTTTATAAGGTTGGTGTTCTTGAATGGATGGGGTTTATTAGGTATGTGTTCTTGAATGGATGGGGTTTATAAGGTTGGTGTTCTTGAAGGGATGGGGTTTATTAGGTATGTGTTCTTGATGGGATGGGGTTTATAAGGTTGGTGTTCTTGAATGGATGGGGTTTATAAGGTATGTGTTCTTGAATGGATGGGGTTTATTAGGTATGTGTTCTTGAAGGGATGGGGTTTATAAGGTATGTGTTCTTGAATGGATGGGGTTTATTAGGTATGTGTTCTTGAAGGGATGGGGTTTATAAGGTACGTGTTCTTGATGGGATGGGGTTTATTAGGTATGTGTTCTTGAAGGGATGGGGTTTATAAGGTATGTGTTCTTGAATGGATGGGGTGTATTAGGTATGTGTTCTTGATGGGATGGGGTTTATAAGGTATGTGTTCTTGAAGGGATGGGGTTTATAAGGTATGTGTTCTTGAAGGGATGGGGTTTATAAGGTATGTGTTCTTGAAGGGATGGGGTTTATAAGGTATGTGTTCTTGAATGGATGGGGTGTATTAGGTATGTGTTCTTGATGGGATGGGGTTTATTAGGTATGTGTTCTTGAAGGGATGGGGTTTATAAGGTATGTGTTCTTGAAGGGATGGGGTTTATTAGGTATGTGTTCTTGAAGGGATGGGGTTTATAAGGTATGTGTTCTTGAATGGATGGGGTGTATTAGGTATGTGTTCTTGATGGGATGGGGTTTATAAGGTATGTGTTCTTGAAGGGATGGGGTTTATAAGGTATGTGTTCTTGAAGGGATGGGGTTTATAAGGTATGTGTTCTTGAAGGGATGGGGTTTATAAGGTATGTGTTCTTGAATGGATGGGGTTTATAAGGTATGTGTTCTTGAAGGGATGGGGTTTATAAGGTATGTGTTCTTGAATGGATGGGGTTTATAAGGTATGTGTTCTTGAAGGGATGGGGTTTATAAGGTACGTGTTCTTAATCCCTCGAGACACAGAACGTAATTTCCAATGTAATATGACTCATTAGACGTTTTTATGTGAATATAAGTAATATTTTATAGATATGACCTGTTTAGTATCCTAGTCAACTAACTTATTTGGTATATTTAGTTACTTTTTCAAAATTTTATGGCTAACAGCAGACAATTTCATATAGCAAAGGAAAGCTCTGGGTGTGAAGGGGTTAAATGGATGGGTTGGTGAGTGGATCTTCAGACTTCAGGAGTAGGTTGCAGCAATGAGTCGAGTTCCTGATGTGCTGTATTCTAGCACTACTTTATTGCACACTCTCCCATACTTGTGTTGATGGTGTGTGGATGGATGGGTGTGGGCAGGTGAGAAAGTTCCAATAAGCAAGTCAATTTGAATCTTTCGTTTATTTTTTCACCCATCAGTTATCTCTCCATGTTCAAAACTCACCCATTCATCCTCCTCCTCCTCCGACACACACATCCACACGCACACGCACGCAAGCACATCCCTCCTTGTCTCTCTCAGGACCTGTATGGAAGGCTGTCAGCTCAGGCCTTGCTGGAGGCAGACAACTCAGCAGAGCCATACTTGGGCTCCATAGTTTACCACACCATTCCACCCGGCAAGCGGTGTCAAGCCAACATGGCGAATTTGTCTGGTGGGGAAAAGGCGATGGCTTCCCTTGCCTTCCTCTTTGCTTTGCACAGGTAAAAAAGGATATTGTGGTATTTTAAAGGAGATTGTGTTATTTTAAAGGGTATTGTGTGTTATTTTAAAGGGTATTGTGTGTTATTTTAAAGGATATTGTTATTTTAAAGGGTATTGTGTGTTATTTTAAAGGAGATTGTGTGTTATTTTAAAGGGTATTGTGTGTTATTTTAAAGGGTATTGTGTGTTATTTTAAAGGATATTGTGTTATTTTAAAGGAGATTGTGTGTTATTTTAAAGGGTATTGTGTGTTATTTTAAAGGAGATTGTGTGTTATTTTAAAGGAGATTGTGTGTTATTTTAAAGGGTATTGTGTGTTATTTTAAAGGAGATTGTGTGTTATTTTAAAGGAGATTGTGGTATTTTAAAGGAGATTGTGTTTAGATTATTTGTTAAGTAGTATGTATGTGAATGAAATTACCTCTTTGATGGTATTTTTTGTGTTCATACAAGGTTTGTTAGAATAATTATTGGAGAGGATAGATATACGAGCTATACTGAGGGAATTAGTCAAACTTTACCTATTCTGTTCTATTCCTTCATGAGTGTATGAATGAGGTTATTTTGTGTTTGGGTAAGGAGAGAGTACAGATGTTTCCTATGTGATAAATTTCCGTGTGGTAGCTAGCTCAGGTGTGTGTGTGGATCTTATAATGTAAGAATCCTATTGCTTTATGTGGTCATGACAGTTATAAGATCAGATGGACTTAAAGTAATCGTCCAGACCCATTTTCCTTTGCATAATTATGTTGAATGATCATTCAAAATACCTAATCCACAAAAAATTATTCATTTCCACGCCTTATTTCCCTAAAAACATGACTTTTGTAAAAAGCGTGGGAAAAACAACAGCCCCATTCCAGCCATGGCGGGAAACTTGCTGGTGACGTCACGGTAGGCGGCCTCCCAGCCCAGCCCTGATACAAATACACGTAAACTCAGAAAAAAATATAGTACTTGAAGAATTTTGGGTGTTTCTGATATATTTTTCTTGCGATATGGCATATACTTGCATCCTTTATGGGTGCAGCAAGAAAGCTGTGCCTTTCCAGAGAGATTAGCACCCATTTTCGACCTATACGGCCACGATATATGTGTAGAGCGCCGGGGAGAGACGGGCGAGAGGCGCGCAGCGAGACAATCTGCTTCACACCGCCCGCCTCTCCCCAGCGCTCCAAACATATATCGTGGCCGAATAGGTCGGAAATGGGTGCTAAGCTCTCTGGGAAGGCACAGCTTTCTTGCTGCACCCATTAAGGATGCAAGTACGTATATGCCATATCACAAAAAAAAAAAAAATCAGAAACACCCAAAATTCTTCAAGTAATATATATTTTTTTGAGTTTACGTGTATTTGTATCAGGATCAGGCTGGGAGGCTTCCTGCCGTGACGTCACCGAGCCGTGGTCCGTCGTCTGCTGATCGTCAGTTGTGTTTTGAGAGCTCGGGGAATTTACAGATTTTGAATGCGGATCATTTAAAAACGGGTGACTGGATGCAAAAAGTGACAACATATTGTTGATATACTCGATCATGGCTATATTTTGACTGCATTAAATCAGGAATGATGAAATGGTCTGGACGATTACTTTAAGCAGGTGGAATGTGGGTGGCTTCTCTCCTTCACAATGCTACCTGGTCTTCCTGCAGTTACCGTCCGGCCCCGTTCTTCCTCCTGGACGAAGTGGACGCAGCGCTGGACAGGGCAAACATACGTAAGGTCGCCGCATACATGTGTCGCCGTAAGGAGGAGGTGCAGAGTATTGTTATCTCCCACAAAGAAGACTTGTACCGCGAGGCTGACGTCCTCCTGGGAGTGACTTCCAAGGTAGGGTTGTGAGGAGTGATTGCGATTTTTCTTCTTTTTATCATAAAAAAAGTAACCATCAGTTTTCTATTTTTTACTTGTGGGACATTGAAATGAATTGGAAAATTATATGACACCATATTTCCACCATACATTACATCTATCCATAAATTGCCAAGGAATATTCAAGGAAAAAACAATTTACCTGGTTTTCAAATAAATTTCATCAATCAGGCCTTGGATTTCATTCATGATATCTAGAATCCATAGGATGGGAGGCTAATGATTGGGTTTTGTTGTAAGTGTTTAAGCTTTCATGCCCATACATGCTGCTATGAAAATTAAAAAAATGCCATGTGGGGAAAGATTATCCGGGAAAACACGTAATGCAGCAAGATATGTGAATACAAATTTAAAGGCTTCCTGATGGCAACATTCTGTTTTTGTATTACAGACAAGAAATGATTATGCACGCAGCCGAATTTTCTCCGTGGACCTGACACAGTATCGCGGCAGCCGCCACAGGCGACGCCGGAGCGAGGACTCCCGCCGCCACGTGGCACGACAGCAGCATACAGCCAGGATGGAGGTGAGGGGCTTGTGTTGCCAGGGGTTTAGTCTGTGTTTTGGCGAGATGTGGTCAAACACAGGAAGGAGTCGTTCATTATCAGGAGCATAAATTAATGGAACTTACTGTCAGTACATTGAGGCATTTAAAACTAGCCTTCTTGAATGCCTAGTAATGTATTGTTTGACTTTATTCTTTGGTAGACATTCCTAGTGTTGCATAGCATCCTATTTTTTTCTTCTTTTTCTTACATTGAAAGGGTCTGGCTAAGAGAAAAAAAGAAAGAAAAAAGATAATTCCTAAAAGAAGAGAGAAAGACAGGGGGGTAAGACTGGATCAGGTGCAAGTGGATACTTCTGATGTGGTCATTTCTTTGAGGGAGTTGTTAAGTAATAGTTGTTGGTGTAGACTAGACTATGTTCCGACAACTGGACAGGTGGTAGCGTCACTGAAAGATCTCTTATCTTGGAAACTAAGATTAAACTTCTATCTCCAAAATGATGGACCTTTTAACATGCATGCATTTATCACATCATGCTTATTGATTTTATTGTTTTTTGTATAATATTTACTTGGTTTAATTTTTCAGGACATTGAAGAGGCTGTGGTGGAAGTAGTATAACAGTGTGGTCAACATCCTGACCCTCCGATGTGACCACGCCAACCAGGTAATATGGCGAGCTGGCACATTGGCACTTCATTTGTAATACAGAGGGTGGAATATGGCCTATATACAAATTATAACAAACTAACCACCACTTCTAAAATTGCATTGTACTTCAAAATCCCTTGTATCATCTTTTTCTGGTATTCAATCAACTCCCAGATGGTGTTGCTTTGTCTTTTTATAATTCATATCTTGTCTAATTGTGAAATTAGATGATTTGGAATTAAGGTAAAAAAAATGTCCTGTTTTTAAACGGATTAGACGATGTGCACGAACAAGAAGCAAGCAAAAATGCCAAACACAATTTATAAAACTTTATGATTTTTATTATTGGCAATTGAAATATTCTCATAGATCAATAGTTACCAACACAGTCTCTTAAAAGCACCAACTTTCATTTTGAGAAATTAGCCTACAGAGTTTATTTGAATTTGAATACGCACAAACACAGTTTGGGGAATCTGCGACCGAGTGTTTAGCTCTTGGAAGTGGTGAGCGAGTTTGAGTCCCGCCGGGTACAAGACTGTCAGTGAAAGTTAGAATTAAGGTAATAATCTTTAGATTTCTAAGTGGTTTTCAGCAATAAAAGTTCTCAGGCTTATCAGATGTTAAAGTTATACATATATTGGTATATATGCAACTCATTTTCACCTGGTGGCATGAATTTCAGGTGATTTTGACTGTTAGATGGGATCTTGTCAAAATCTGCTGAAACTCGTGACACCAGTTTAAAAATGACGATAAATGTCTACCTACAACATTCCCTGACAAGCCTGTGACATTTCATTGCTAAAAACCAATTCAGAATTCTATACATTTTTACCCAAATTCTAATTTTTTTGTTCATGTACAGTGTGGGCGGCGCGCAAGACTGTACTGGGCTGGAAGGCACCTGGAAATTTTCGTATGTCAATAAAAACCCTTATGAAAGCCATTTTCTCAAAGTGAAAGTTGGTGCCTTTTTGAGATAAGCTTGGTAAAGAAATGGTCATATGAGGATTGTTAATACAACAATCAAAAGTTTGTAAAGCATTACAAACTGGCAGTCCTGCTTGCTCCTCTCTGATTGTGCACAGCGAGTCACCTAGCTCTAGACACAGGACAAAAAATGGACTTTATTTCCATATCATCTAACGTCATAATTAAGACTTTAATCAGTATTCTAATCAGACAAACGTAAGAAATACCTTCTGTGATATGATTGAATATTAGAGAGCTAATACGGGGGATTTTGTAAGACACTTAATTTTTAAGTGGTAGTTAGTTTATGATAATTTGTACCTAATTTTAAAACTGATCGACCAATTTGCAATCAGCTAACGATCTTTATCTCTCTCCCCTATATATGTACCAGATCTCATTGAAATAGGCAAAAGTCCACTGACATGTTCTAAAGTAAGTACTGGCAGATCCCCCAGGTATAATATATAACTACTGTCAACTATTTTCAGGAACAGCACAAATGTGGTGGCAAAGATTAAGGCTAAGAGAAGCTCTCCATCTGCTGCTTAAACAAAAGTTCTTTGATTTGTTAAGTGGGCTGAAGTGTTGACATAGAGGAACAAAGTAGTTTAAGAGACAATTGACAATGATTTGATTATGTTCAATGTATATCAATTTTTGTAAGTGAAAGGAAATGTTAATGGAAGAAAATGTCTTTCTTCTTTTCTAATGAAAGGAAAATGTTACTTATAGAAGAAATTATATTTTGTTATAAAATTGAATGAGGGAAATACTTATACAAATTAGCTTTTTCTCTTTCAGCGCCCTGAAATGATATGGACACCTGAATAGGATGGGTGTACATATATGACAAGAAGGATGTATAAGAGTAGCATGGAAGTATGCGATAACAATCCCAAGTAAGATGGGAGGCCAGGGTGCTGGAAGATGTCATGGAGAGTTTTGCAAGATGTGAGAATGAAGTGCTGGGGTGTACATGGAAGTGTTTCTATCGTGGCCACCCCCTTGAGGGACTCAGGAACAGGAGTAAGTGTAGACTGGTAGTTATTCATCTAAAGTCCAAACCACCAATGCCATCACGTTATACTATTACTTGATGTATACATTTGTAAAAGGGAACTAGAATAAGCTGCAATAATTATGGTATGAACTAGCTTTCAACCAGAACTATTGGAGCTTAATTTGGTTCCTTTTCACCATCAAGTTTCTTGTGTATGCATAAAGCAAGTAGCATAATGTGATGGCATGGGTGGTTCAGATTCCAGATAGAGAAGGGTTGAATATGAACAATTAGTCTAACCCCTTCACCCCCAGAGCTTTCCTTTCCTATATGAAATTGTCTGTTGTCGAGCCATAAAATTACGATAAAGTCCCTGAATATACCAAATTAGTTACTTGACAAGGATACCAAACAGGTCATATCTATAAAAACATTGCTGATATTAATTAAAAATAGTCTAATGGCGGTAAAATTACAATGGAAATTACATTCTGGGTCTCAAGTCTAGTATACACTGACGCCTGTTCGCACTCTCTCAAGGTGGTGGTTACGGCATCTGCACCAGTCCATGCATCTCATTCTTACATCACCCAAGCCTCTCATCTAACTTGGGATCGTACGCTCATACTTGTAAAATTTGTTATACTTTTAAACATTCTTGTCATTTTATGTTCATCTCTCCTCTTCAATGTTCAATTTCAGGGCACTGAGCTTCAGCTTTTTCACTACTCCACAGTTTACTCCCTCTTCCTCCTTGGTCACACGGAATCTTCTATACACACTCATTACTTCTACCATCCATTCTAATAGCATAGCAGACAATCCACCAAGAGGCTGGCATTGTTTCAGTTACTGTACTCTTTAGGAGAGGGAGAATAAACAATGTGTATGCATATATATGCTCATTTATCATAAACGGAGTCAAAAACTAAATTGGAGTTTCTGGAAGCCTATACGCTACATATTAACCAGCAACACAACTATAGAAGAACCAATTTATGAAGTCTGTTTGGGTGTTGTTGGCTGGAGTGGGGAATTCCCTGTCTGCGGCGCTGCCAAATCTATTACTTGGCAACAAGTAAGATTAACGGATTAGACCCTTAGTGTAAAAGATAACCCTAACTCCCTCGTTACAGGTGCACGGCGATTCTTTGTCGGTGACGAGAATGCACTGTTCTGGTGATATTTGTCTATAGCAAGCTTCATTTATGAATTATGTGTTGGTCCCCATGGCTCTGGTACCAGGAACATTTACAGTTCTCCTGAATTTTGCAAGGTCCAGAAGGTTGAGAATTGAAAGTTCTTGGTATCAGAGACCAGAGCTTCACCGCTGAACATGGTATAGTAATGCCAGAGGGGTAGCTAAGGAGATCGACCACGTCCTCGTTAGTACTCATTGGAGGATCCTCCAGAACTGAAAGTTTTATATATATATATATATATATATATATATATATATATATCTGTGCCTATAGCGCCTGTAGGCAGTGGTGACCCAGGGCTCGGATGGTAGGCTCTGGAGGTTCACTTGAGGGTTCTGATGGTTGGTCCTCGCCCGTTGGTGGCGCAGGCAGGTTTCTTATAGTGACGCCTGTGAGGCTCATGCCGCCCCCCTGTGTCCTCCGATGCACTCGCAGTCGAAGGTAGAGTTGATAGGCAGGGCATGTGGGTGTTCTTAGGCCACTGGACAGTGCAGAAAGGTTTTGGGTTTCTTCGGGGATCGAACTCGGGTCACCGAAAACGCCAGTCGGAGACTCTAACCGCTCCGCTACCGCCTCCCCAGTTTACCAGGGTGCAGAGTTCTTTGCAACTGATCACAGACTTCTTGTTGCTACACTTCAGCTTCATGTCAAGTCCAGAAGAATCTCAAGAGGTAACCATACTGCGTTTCATCTTGCGAAGCTGAAGGACTTGAAATGTGCCCATGAGTATGCAGTGGCAGTCTCAAATCGGTTTGATGTGCTCGGTGCCCTCGAGGACCCTGTAGAACTGAAGGATACCTTCAAACTTGAAATTCTCCAGGCTGCCAAGGAGTGTATTGGGGAGTGCCCGAGGTCAAGGCGTGGTTTTGTCTGGACGGAGACGCTGGAGAATATCGAGGAGAGTCGCGCTGCCAGGCTTGCTGGGAACCAGGACCAGTATAGTGCTCTGTCACGCAGCACTAGAACTCTCCTGGGGAGAGACAAGGAGAGGTATGTCAGGAGTCTCGCTGAGGATGTCGAGGGCCATTTGAACGCTAATGACCTCCGACCCGCCTACCGAGCCCTGAAGAAGCTCTGTCCCAAGTCTCCATCTCAGGCGAGTGCTATCCGAGCAGCAGATGGGTGCCTTTTGTCAGACATGGATGGGTAGATGGCTCATTGGGCAGTTGTTCACGGTGGAACTGAATCGAGGCCTAATACCTACATAGTCCATCAGCGCCAACTTCAGCTATACAGTGGTCCCTCGCGTTTGGCGAGTTTCAGCTTGTCGAAACACAGCATTGGCGATAGGTTGGATATGGTACCAGAATCCAAATTTGGCGCTTCCAATTCACTTGGCGAGATGCGCGCTGACGTCACGGAATGACGTCGGCCCAGAATGCTGACATTACGGAATAACGTCTGCCCAGAATGCACCGCCCGCAAGCGTCCATGTTTTTTTTTTTTTATCTTCCTGGCAGCCATCTTGACGACCGCTGTTTTTTGCTCCAAGTGACTGTACCTTTGGCGTTTCACACTAAGACTATGGCATCTACAAGTACTGGTGGTGGTGGTGGTGATGGCTCAGTCATGATGAGTATGGGTTTTGCTGCTCCTCGAGGTTTGCAAGTTCTCCACCACCAGACGGAATTGAGAGCAGGAATGCCGAGGTAAGACTCACAGATGCATGATGGAACTTGATCTGTCGTCCTTATATCTTGGATCTGTGGGGCAAGCAAAGAATATACTATCCTAATTTAAATATTTTCAATGTTCACATCCTTGATTACAGATTTTACTTTACCTAAACTTTATCTAAAAATCCTTGCACTCTTAGTCCCTCGTTCTAATGCACTTTGTTATCCTAGTTAGTGTCAAAGGGGAAAACAATAGGGTTGTGAGTGGAGGCACAAGTCTCACTATTCATACATAGGCCTCCAAAAAACATGGTGGCACCAAACACAAGAACAGTCTTTAGGTGCTTTTAGTGCCACATGCAATGAGTAGGTTAGTGAAGCTTTTCCAGCATTGAAAATAATCAGTATGCAACTATAGTATGACAACTACGATTATCGATAGTATGCAACATTGACACTTGATTAAAACATTTTCAATGGGCTCGCCATAGCATACACAAGTGCTTGTTGGCCCTTCGGACCCATGTATTGATGTTTGTAGTGGTATACGTATATTAGACAACATGTGATTGCAAACTCCAATCGTGTTGCTGTCGTTGGTCACTGGTCAAAGTGCCTCGGGGTAGACCACGTTCCGGGTGATTCCAACCCTTTGTGTTCCGTGTCATTCCAACACGCACACAAACTTCCATGAGTCTACTGAGTTTGTGGAATGCCGCAAGGCGTTACCGCAGAGTTTTTCCTGTAATCTAATACTGCTAAGGTGTTTCTAGCCCAAAACCCCCCTTCAAAATTATTCAATCGACATTGGACCAAGTCGCTTACCACCTACGATTTATTTGCGATTTTTTGAGTACTCTCATCAAAATTGAATTTAGTTTCGGCTACCCAAAACAGACAGACAGACAGACAGGCACACACACACACACACACACAGACACACGGCTACTCCTATAGTATATTAGATGTCTCTCTTGTCTACTTTAATGTTTTAGTTTTATTTCTCAGCTATCCTGTCTCTACATGTCCTGGCACATACTAGCCTCTTGTTTTGCAGGTAGTAAAATACAAAATCTAAGTAGAAAAATAAGTTAGAGGACGAATACTGTGTACGTACATTTCCAAGGTCTTAGAGAAAGATGAATAGCAGGAAACAGGAAGCAGTATAAGTAGGAGCACAAGGAGACACACTAACACTCACACAAACTGTTCAATGTAAAAGAAAAACTCACCTGAGATCGTGTATGCATCACAAATGTATTGGAAAAATAGATTATCACTGAAGCACCACAGGCCAGCTTTTCCCACCATGATCAGAGGGAACACGTACTGCACTCTTATACAATAAAACCTTACAGAGCCGTACCGAGCAACCACCATGTGCTGTCTGCAAACAAGCCAACTGTTTAAAAAGAACGACAAATATGGAACCACAATCACACATAACAAACTACTAGTTTTGTGATTCCATTCCTTAATAATATAATTAATCATTTGCATAACTCATGAAAATTATTGAATTGAATATTATATTGCGACTGTCCGTGCATGGGGACTCGCGCGTGGTGACCCCCGGGAGTGGCGTCGTAGGGTGGGCGAGGCGACGCGCCCCCCGGCGTATGCCCCCAATGATTGATTGAATTCTTAAAACAAAAAATCCAGTCATTATATAAGTTTAAGTATGCAAAGTGCGCATGAACTCCTTTGTCCGCGAAAGCAACTATTTATTTAATCCTCTATTCAGACGCAGTAAGTAAATAGGGAAAAATGTAACAACTCAGTTCATGGGAAGGTTAGTTTGCTGGTATGACTAGTATACTAAGGTACAACACAACATGGTGTGGTGAATGCTCGTACAGGGCGTGTGGCTCCCAGCATTCAGCGGTGATGAACGTGGCTTTGGTTTCTCAAGGAACTACTGAAACGCCTCTTAGGAAATATACTGTATGGTTTACAATAAAACATTAACTAACCTATACATTTTAGCTTGGGAGGTAAACATTAGTTAACTAAATCATCCTAGGGATTCACTCCTCCAAGACAATTACTGTTCGTTCCCCTCGCGGGTACCACTAACTACTACCACTGTCTATCAACTGCAGGAGCCACACCGGGCGACATCCTCTGCCTGTGCTTTACTTTGACGTGTGCACGGTAGTTGCTGATGTCGCTGGCTCTGTAAGGACACAGCTCACATTGATACGGCTTCTCTCCGGTGTGGGTGCGGATGTGCTTCTGCAGGTCTTTGTTGCAGGCGGCGCGGTAGTCGCAGTAGGGACAGGAGTGGGGCCGATTGGGTGTGTGGGCGGAGATGTGACCCCGGAGCTGCTTCCTGCTGGTGGCAACGAAGGAACACTGAGGACATCTGGCAAGGGTGAAAGCACTCATAAAACTGGTAATTGATGAAAGGAATCTATTATCAGACTGAAATGTGGAACACACAATTAGAGAGAACACTGGGGCAAGACAGTACAAATAATTATAATTACATTTACTCTGTGTACAAGTACGTAGTTTGCTATAGCGGTGATGCATCTAGTCACTAGTGGGAGGGATATGAAGTACTCTGCACTCTACTTGTTACCTACACTGTGCCATCATGCCGCCCGTAAATAAACTAGCAGGAAGTGACATGGCCATTCACAATATTTCATGGAACTATCCCTCTCCCAAATAAGGGGAGTGGCATTATACAAGAAACAGATCAGATTACCGTACTTGCTTTCATGGGAAATGGACAACCGTACTGTTATATAAGACAGTACAACCTATCCGCGTTTACACAGGCGAGGCAGATTACTTTACTGGACAGTGGCTGGGCTCTGAAGTAACCAAGCACCACACATGAGGCTCGGTATGTGAGAGAAAGAGATACGAGACAGAAACACTACAGCTCTGACGCCTCGTTCCCCCCGATGGAATATGGCTTTAACTGAAGAGCCTCCATCTCTCCCTATCCAAACACTGCCTTTTATATCCCTCCCCCTTGCCCTTGCACCTCCTTCACTCATGTACAGCCAAATTCCCAACATCCGACTTGTCCAAACAACCGACTTTTTTTCACCACCACATTGTGTCTTGTTTTGGCCATTTATTGTACTTTTAAAAAAATATATTTTTAGAAAACATTGATTTGTGGCTTTATTTATGCATGAATTTTACTTTCGCGTATACCACTGGATCGGCCTTCAAGAGCTGCATCTTTTATGTTCTATACCATTTTGTCCTTACGTTTATGGTTACTGTGATATCTGAACATCCGACTATTCCAATTATCCGACCTACCTTCGGTCCCCCCAAGGTCGGATAATTAATACTTAGCTGTATTCCCTTATACCATCCTTCCACACACTCCAAGTGGCTTTCTCTCTCCACTAAGACCCTCGATTTAACTTTTTTGTTCATACTTTTCATTCTCTATCTTCTTGATATAATCCTAGTTCCTAAAATCACTTACTAAAGACAGCGGCCCATACATACCCTAGCTGAGGAAAACCTTACCTGAAATACAGCAAGGACGCCAGATCCTTTCCCTCGCCCTCAGTACCCCATGCTGGGATCTGTGGAATGACGGGGTTTAGGTTAGTATTGGAAAATTTCCCTCCTCTGTGGTATAATAAAGCAGCAAGATGCACATGTATTTCATAACACTATAAACTTACATGCAAATGTGAGGACAAGTGGCAGTGAAACCAGGACCGAGTGCTCCGTATCGTTTCACATCCATCTTGCATTAGTAAATAAGTCCTTTCATCAAAGTAAGATTCTCGGATCATCCTCACATTAATGAAGAACAAATTGCCTCACAAAACATGCATCAAACTGTTTCTTGACATGACTTGCAAGGTCATGTTTTATGATCTCCATTTTATGACCGACTGTACTACTCGTATTCTTTTTGTATTTTTTTCCCAGTTCAGTAAAATGATTTCTTATTTCATTGGACTTTTTCACCCATTTCAATACACATAATATATTGATAGTGAACCAGTGTTCATGAGGCTCTTGTGATGACTGCTGACGTGAGTGTTGGGTGTACGAATATGAGCCTTCAAGTTGCTGTTGTTGGTGCAGGAGCCAAACACCGGGCAAATGTAAAGCCCTGATGCGTGGGTGCAAATGTGTTTCTCCATATTGTTACTTCTACAAGTTCTATATGGGCATTGTGGGCAAATAGAAAATGAACCCTTTGAGTGCTTTTTCATGTGCCTAAAGTCAATTACTTCATGGTGCTGAAAGTGCTGAGAATACAAAAGTGCATTGTCGCCATTGAAGGCAAGTCGCTGCTGGGTCGGAAAACTCGCAATGGGAGCAACACTACAATCCATCATCGGACATCTGCAAAGACATACCATTGTTATTTGTGGGTGTCTTGGTCGCCCTAAAGTCTCCTGTGCATGTGGTTACGAGAAAAACATGTGCTTAACACAAACTTTTATCTCAAAGGTGCTTCGGGTGTTAATGTTAGGCTCAGAGAGAGAGAGAGAGAGAGCGAGAGCGAGAGAGAGAGAGAGAGAGAGAGAGAGAGAGAGAAAAAACTAATTTTTGTTTTACTTTCTGAGCATAGAAAAGAATACCACATTACCACCATTGGACTTACATTTTACAATAAATGATAAATCTACAAATCCTCTGCATTATTTTCACATATGTACCCTCTTCTTTCACCCACATTTATCCTTATGCCACATATTGTTTCCTTTTCTTCCTAGCCTATGTTTTCCACACATTTTCATTAAACATATATGTGCATAATATACCCTCATATAGATATAGGCCTCAATATATTCATTTTTTTTTCCCATACTCACTGATGCACACATCTGCAAAAATTATGAAGGTTGAAAAGGAGGAGGATTGCAGACTCCTACAGGAAGATTTGGATAGAATATATGAATGGCGTTAAAAATGGAAAATGGAATTTAATGCAAAAAAAGTGCAAAATATTAGAATTTGGAACGAGTGCGCAAAGGATAAGATGGAATTACAAAATGGGAAGCGAGACAATCAATAAGCAAGTGAAGAAAAGGATCTTGGAGTAATAATTAAAGACGACTTATCACCAGAGAAAAACATTAATAGAATTATTGGTACTAGACATAATCTATCAAACATCAGAATGGCCTTTGTCTATATGGAGGAGGATATGATGAAGAAATGTATCGTGGCCCTGATACGCCCTAGCCTGGAGTACGCCGCGGTTGTTTGGTCTCCGCACAAGAGGAAGGATGTAAAGAAGATAGAAAGAATACACAGGGCAGCCACAAAAAATTTTCCCAGCCTGTCAGACTTGACTTATGGTTATGGAGGCTGAAGAAATTGTGGTTGCCATCATTGGAAGAAAGAAGAAAGGAGACTTGATAGTAATATATAGAGCTATGTCAGGAATGAAGACATATGACAAAGAGTACATGCATGTGCGGGACGGGACGTAGGAGCCACAAGAGGTTATACAAAGAAACTTAAGAAGACAAGGTGCTTGAAGGACATCAAGAAGTACAGTTTTCCCTATTGGTGCATTGATATGTGGAATAGCCTGGACAGTGAAACGATAGATGCGAAAAGTATTCATGTTTTTAAAGCCAAGATTGACCAATTCAGACAGGGAGACGGGACCCCGTGAGTGTAACTCATTTCCTGTATATCACAAGTAGGTAAATACACAATCTTCAGTTTTCCTAATAGAGCAATAATTAGTGTAATGTACAACCAGAGGAAGTGATGTGTGCAAGCAGTATACATAAATCTAATGAAAAGTATGATCACTTGGTATAAAAGGCGGGACATAACAAGCTGGCCTCAATCCTGGGAATACATACGCACATAGGTACAAAGCAAAACAAAATAATTATGAATCCTATTAGAAAGCAATGAAACAATCTTAAACAAAAATCAATGTTTATTCATGGTAGAAACTTCATTAACCTTTACATTCTTTCATCATCTCTTCCCCAAGAAGAGATTAAGGAAATAAAAAGCTGCTTCTATGGGGTAATGAGCAGTGGCGGCTCGTGGCATAGGGCTGCAGAGCTGCAGCACCCCCAGACACTCACTGCCAGGTGTATGATTCCTTAAGAGACACAACAGAATTGATACACTACTAACAAATATATCATAATAAAAAGTAATTATATGTTATTTAATTATTTTCAATACTTGACTAAGTAAATTTTCATTGAAACCAGACCAAAATTTAAGTTACTTTCATATTTGCTGTACGATTCATGCCTGCGCTGCCGCCGCGCCACTTGTGAACACAATGGGCTACAGTCGAGGCAGCTGGATCAGCTGCTCAGTCCTCCCGTGTTTACATTGCGTGTGGACCAAGAAGGTTATGTAGTAGGAGGCGGCATGTTGCCTCTAATGTGAAGCCCTATATACCCTATAACTATACCTAGGCAGTCATACTTTTAATATAATTTGTGTATCCTATACTGTTGTGTCAAGTTTGCAGTCCCTCCATTTTATTCTATCACGAGCCGCCACTGGTAATGAGCACCTCAAAAACTAGGAAACCATTGCAGTATTCACCTAGCAGTACAATTAGGTGTTGGTGTTGTGAGGCTGCCCAGACCACCTCACTGCCACAAGCTGCTGCGTACTCGTCAAGGGACACTCGGGTAAGGCAATGAATCTAGTCTTTCTGATATCATACGAGGCGCTTATTTCAGAAAGTCGATAAGCGCCACAAATAAAAAACTAAGAAAATGGCTTCAAGCTATTTCAATATTCAAAAGATGACATTTTGAACATTGAAAAATTTTGAAGCCATTTTCTTAATTTGTGGCGCTTATCGACTTTCTGAAATAAGCGCCTCATACAGTGCGCCTCATCATGTTTTCACTCATCATTTTTTCCTTTCAATCAATGCGTAATAGTAGTGGATAGAAGTAGTGGTCGTAGTTGTAATAGTAGTAGTCCTTGTTGTTGCTGTTGTAGGTATAATACTACAAGAATATTATGGAAAAGCAAAATAAATAATTGAAATACAAAATGATGAAATAGAAAATCAGTACATATACGTATACTGATTAGCGCAGTTGCTGAATGCTCATACCATGTTTAACTCATCTTGTACATCCTTCTTAATTTCAATGTTGCCTTGATATTTCCTTTCCAAAAAAATATAACTCCTACGCATTACCTCTGCATGCAATTTACCTGTCTTTCTTGCCCCGTCTTCTTTATGTGTGGTCAATAAGAAATAGATTCATGCTAGCAAAGAAGTTTTCATAAGATAGGCGTTCCGAAGTATTACTTTCAACAAATACCGACTCGTTTGTCGCAGTTCAATTAATTATAGAATGAAATAGAATTAGATAAGACTTATAACAGATATCTATAAATCGAAGAGTAATTTAGATCAGTCAAAGCTAAACAAGCTGCTTCATAGTACTATCATCAGGGTAGGAATAGAGGGTTCTTCCTTCACTGGAGTCTTTACAAATGCAGTAATGTGAGTAACCTCACAGTGGCAGATTATCCTCCGGCTGAATATAAGAGTGTCGATTCTTAAGGTGAGCACCAAGGTTGCTTGGGTCACTAGTTTGGTATGAACACAAACTGCAGTGAAAGGGTTTCTCTCCTGTGTGAGTTCTGAGGTGCTTCTTCAAGTCATGGCAGCGGTGAGTGCGGTAGTCACAGTGGGGACACACAAAGGGCCACTTGTCATGATGGCGGCGGATGTGTTGCACCAGCAGCAGTCTGCAGGGAGTGGCGAAATAACAGGAGGGGCAGGAGTGTGTGGCAGCACTGGAGGGGGAGCGGCCGGGGGTGGACGCCACTGCGCTGGTGATAAGTGGCCTCGACGACACAACTTCAGACATCTGTAAAGACATGCCAGTGTTACCGAACAGATCTGAGGTGCAACAAGGAGTCATTCTCCTCTGCTAGGGAATTCACTTCATCTGGCAGTCTTATAATTGGATTACAGTTTGATGTTGCAGTCTTAAGGCAAAACATTTGCATTAACCAACAGCCAAACATAACTAACTTGAAAGTTAGAAATGGGCCTTACATGCTGATGTGGCTCTCTTGCAAACCATTTTCCTCAGTGATGTTCTTTAACATAACATGACTTACTCTCAAGAAGTGTGTTTTCTACATGCTCTTATTTTCAAACCCATGCTGAAGCTCTGCTAGAGTTGATGAGTGTCAGTAGAGACGTATACATCACTGTTATATGCAAACTAAATTATGTTCATCATGCTTTTTCTTATTATCTTCTAAAGCTGAACAGCTTTATTCAAAAGCACACATCTTGAAAAATTATGTGTGATTCATGAATATATTGCATAAATAATAGCAACCTTTTCCAAGATTATATTTTCATAATTTCAGAGCACACCAAACGTCTTCAAATCTTAATCTTGCACTTACATGTCTAAGGGCTTCCATAATGAAGTGCAATATAATGAGAGTATGTGTGACACATTCATCTTCAAATATTAACTATGCTTGGTCATTACTGAGTGACGACATTCTCGCACTGGTGGGTGTGTCATGGGGGTGATTACTGTCTCTGAAGCAACACGGGTCAGTTCATGAAAAAAATAACCATGCTGGCTATGAGCATTCCCGATGCCTATAAAAGAAACTATGTCTAAACATGACAACGATTTATTTAAACTTCTGCTTCATATACATTGTATTTATGTAACCTTCAGCCACATACATAATAATTTTCAAATCTAGCTTTCTCAGTTTTAATTTAAACAAATAATTTTCTATCTTATCCACACTTTCATTCCTGACATAACACATTATTGCTGATCAGGTCCTATAAAGCACCAGAAAATACAATATGCAAGGCTTATATGCAACTTTTTATATACAGATACATACTACAGTACAGTAACTCTCCCTAACTCCCGCCCGGAAACCCTCTCTAATTCCAACCCGTAGGATTCAAACTTTGGATAATTCGACCTGTTTTAGGCCAGTTCGAATTTTTCAACAACTTTCCATAATTCAAACAGAAGTTCGAATTATCCGGGCCTTACTAGCGTGAGACCGACCTCTCCCATGCGGTGCATGCCGCGGCTGCCCAGCGTGACCAGATATACGATCATTATCGTATAAATACGATGGTTTTGGTGAGTACAAGTAATACAATCTGTACTGTTTTGGCATGTTTGAGTGATTTCTTATTGTGTGGAGGGGCTAGAGGTAACCATCAGATAATTCGGACTTTCGGTTAATTCGACCCAGGACTCCCCCCAATTAGGTCGAATTGGAGAGGGTTTATGTATATCTAAAAAAAAATGTTACATAAATCATTGTATGTACTCAAAAAGTATGTAGAGCACCAAGCTGAGTCACATTACATCAAGTAATGAGTGAATAATAATCTTATCATTACAAAATACCTACATATTCCAGGCAACGTTTACGTTCAGCACTGTACCATAGATGGGTATAAGTCTTGTGAACGTAAAATTATGATGCATATCCAATTTGTCTTGTAGGTTCAGAAATTTTCTTGCACCACTCGAATGAATTGCTAAATAGGCATCACCTTATTCTCCACGGACATTTTTGGCATTAGATGACATTTACATAAAATAGTGAAACCTGATTTGAATACACCGGACACCACACCTGCATCACTGAAGCACCGTCTGCAGCCAACAAAAGCTCCATCACCGCCTTGGATGGGAGGTGAGTTCTGAGGAAGGACTAGCGGGGGATGAAGAGAATGTAACGTGCATCTGGTGTTTTGTAGTGAGGTGATGGTGAAGGTAGGTGGAGCAGGTGGTGCGGTAGGGACACAGGGAACAGCGGTGAGGCCGGAGAACCGATCCTTCGTGGCGACTCGTTACGTGGCGTTTTAGGTCGTTGCTGCGCCGTGTTTTATAGTCACAGTGTTGACACATGTGCAGCACGCCGTCCACGTGCTGCTGCGTGTGGGTGTTCAGTGCCTCGTTTGTGTCTGCACTATAATGACAGAAAGAACATTTAAAGAAACCTGGAGCATTGCCTAGTGAAGGGTTGATAACCATGAGGGATTGGGGTTGGGATGAGGCCAGAGGGTGGTGGTCTGTCTGCTGACCTGCGTACATCTGAAAAGACACACCACGGTTACTCCTGTGCCGGGCCTTGCCCTTCCTAGCCTAGGTTTTCTTGACCTCTAATGTATCTTATTTCAACACATGACATTACTAGTCATGTAAGGCAAGCAAATAATTCTTACTGATGATGAGATTTGCCTTTTCCCCATTTTCCAGTGAAGACAGATTACAAGATAGCTGAAGACAAATAATGTGTGTAATCCAAAGATGGCCGCCATTCCTGAGTAATTCTTTCCCTTGAGCAAATGAATCATCAAATGAGGTATTATCTGGCAGCAATGCACCTGCATTCCTGTGGTACTAGTCTTGGTGGTGTTGGTGTGCATGGTGTTGGTGTCTGGAGGACAGGTGGGCCTGGAGGTGCACGGCATAGGTGGTGCGGTACGGACACACCGGGCAGCGGTAGGGCCGCTGCAAGGCACCCTGGTGGCGGCTTTTTAAGTGACGCTTTAGATCGTGGCTTCGATTGGTCTTGTAATCACACTGATCGCACATGAAGGCCCAGCCTCCAGTATGCTGTCTGATGTGTGCACACAGAGCAAACCTGGTGACTGCAGTTTTCTGGCAGATGTGGCAGGTGAAGAGAGGGTTGCTACTGGCCTGCACCAGCTCGCTGTCACCACTCACCTGCAAAGACATGCACACTGTACACTAACACTGCACACAACGGTCCTGCCAAGATGTATGCTGCATTATCTGCCATCCCGCTGAACTAGATGCTGCATGCTGATGGTTCTCCAATTGCCACACCTTATTATCTTTTGCTAAATTAGTGATTACTAATTAGTAATAACTGCTAAATTAGTGTCATTTATGCACTAACATCTCTCATAAGACTGGTGGGGAATGAATTATGAACACCATTTCCAGTGAGACATTACGTAACTTAAATGGGCCAGACATGTGTCAGTGGTACATTGTGAGTGCCTGCAAACATGATAGACTTCGGGTGTCTAAAAACAAGATGCAAAGCCCCTGTTGCCTATGCCATAAATATAAAATTTTCCAGTAAATTGACTGGATGCTTTAACTTCTATAGTTTTCAAGTAAAGGCTCCTTTTCTCATGTATCATAACAAAGTAAGCGCGCACACACACTGAGGTTAAATGAAAACATAAAGAACTCCTTCAAGCTTTATAGATAAACCAACATGGATTCACAGAAACTTGTAAAGAGAAGTGACACTATTACAGGAACACACACAGTGCGGGAAGAGAGGCGTGGAGGAGAGACAACACCCAACCAGACGTCTCCCTTCATCTAGACGAGTTAGAAAGAAAGAGAAAAAAAAAAAAAAAAAGCTGTTGTTCACAATACATCTAATGTCCCAGCCCAGCTCTCCAAACCGGAAGCGACGCCGAGACCCCGAGCCTCGCTGCCTACTACTCTGTGCAGTGTTTGGTGCCTACGTGTCTTCTTGTTAACCAGCTGGTGTGAGATCTTACTCTCTGGGCCTAACAACTTATACACTATAGTGTTTGAGTTGTGGTTGACTACTTGGCTACAAGAATGTGACAATGACTAGTTCCTTGCGTGCCCGCCTGGGTCACGCCTTGGCCCCCGTGTAGCAAGGCTGAATACATGTAATAATATTATTGTTGTGGAGTAACCATTGTGGAGATATTGCCTAATAATTGACTTCGATGCATGTAAGAAGTGTTCAAAGTTTTAAACCTATCAAGTATGCTGAGGTTGTTGTTGAACATCGTATACAGAAAAAGCACATTCTTATGGTCTTAGGTTTAGTCAAGCAGACAAAATATAGCGGACGGTCAAGATTGTTCGGGAGTAACGTTTCGGGACTTCGCTGTGAGAATGCCACAAGGGCACATTTTCTCTAATTGATTATTTTTTTTTTCTTTTTACTTTGTACAAACTAGAACTCGGGTTTCTAAATATGCACAGTTTACATAACTGTGCCAGATGAGCTTGGACCGAGGGTGCACAATCCTTTCGGAGAGGTGCCAAGCTTATCAATATCATTAATTTATTTATTCACTGCATACTAATTTAGTGGACACTATTCAAACAACGAGTTACAGATTGGTGTGAGCCATTTAGATGACTGATTTCACTTTGAGAAAATGGAAATTACTTATAATAATTTCCTGGCAGGTCTACTCTAGAGTGGCAGCAAGCCACAAACCCCTGGATGGACATCACTTGTTCAGGCTAAGGTACTTCAGACTGACTCATTCACTAAACACCTGTCACAACTGTTTCTTGCGCGATAACTGCTGGGCCGCCCCCTTCGTCATGACAAATACAAAGCATTATTTTCCTAGCCCCTAGCGTCCACACGTGCTATTACTATGATGGGATACAAATGAAAATGATGACAGTGATGAGTTGAATGGATACAATAACAGGAGTAATTTCAAGTATATCTTGATGGATACATAAACAGTAGTGATGGCAATGCTACTGTACATAGGATCATAGCACTCTCGTGTGAGGCATTACAGTGGCCGCCAAATGGTGTGGGTGTCGGACTTCCTGATGGCGTCAGTGACACGCTCACTCAAAATGCAACAAAATATTCGTAAAACATAAAATCAAGAAACTGTGTAACTTACCAGTATCCTAGTACTTGATTGTATTCCCTTTCTTTACTATAACATCCTACAGTCGGTTAGGTAATGAGTCTGCAAGTTTTTGAAGAAGCTCCTTTGGTAGTTCCTCCCACATTTTTAACAGTGCAACTTTTAACTTCGCCACTGAACTAGTGTCCACTTCTTGAAGCTTCCTTTTCATTATGGACCAAAGATTTTCTATTGGGTTCAAGTCAGGACTATTAGGAGGCCAGTCAAAGCAATCGATAGCACACATATCCAACCATTCCTTAACAACGTTTGCCCTGTGACATGGGGCACTGTCCTGCATTAAAGTTTCTGCGCTACACTTGTCATAGCAGGATTCAAGATTGTCGTGCAGGATGTCTAAATATCGCTCACTGTTCACAGTAACACCTTTTTCAAGAAATACGAGGTTTCCCTACTTCTTAATATGAAAAACAAGCCCACACCATGAGAGAATCTGGGTGTCTTACTCTCTCCACGCGAGGGTCGTGTCGGTCAGAATTCTTGGGCCGCCTCACTTTTGCAAAGTTAGTTCCTGTCACTGTAAAGACACTTTCATTCGACGTAATATGCGTCAAACTTTCTCAAGAGGCCAGTCATTGCGTTCTTTAGCAAAAGTGAGTCGCTTTATCTTGCGACGAGGAGTCAGGAGTGGCTTTACAGCGGCAGATCTGTAACAAATAGTCCAAGATCACGCTACACATAACGCTGCACAGTTCTCACTGACACATTACCCAGTAAGGCAGGAATGTTTTCCTTCACTTCACGTGCTGTGCTTGTTGGTTTGACATTCAGCCGCCTTTTTATAACATGTAAAGTCTTTGTGTTACATTTCCTTGGCCGTCCAGTCTGCGCTAAGTGTGTAGGCGACACTCCGTCCCAGGCATCACGACAACGTTTTAGCCACCACTCAACTGTCCTTTTTGCAACTCCTGTCTGATCCACGATAGCTTTTGCACCAAACTCAGCACTATGCAAGGAACATATGGAGCTTATAGTATCCTGGGATATAATGTGTCGAGGAGCCATGAAGCAATAAACGATTGCAGTTTGAAAATATCCTTGTAACTAATGACACGAAAGAAGTGAAACAGTGCGTGCACTCTCACTGTGCTCCAAAACTGCACTGACTTGCTTAATTCAACGTACATGCCCCCTGGCCCCTGCGGTGTTGCTAAGTGTCAGTGTCTTATTGCTATGTCATCAATTTTCAAATCTCGCTTGCTCGAGTTGCGCGAAAAAACAACTGAAAGGTTATTAATTTGGCGGCCAATGCATCATGACGACCCGCCCAGACAGTCACTACATTTGGCGGCCAGTGTACATTCATGATCAAACAGAACACAGGCCACACAGACACAACGCTGATGCTGACAAGGGACTGGAGTGCGTGGGTGGCCCGTCACCCCCACTGGGCACAGGGAGCTCCCTGCACCATCAAAAGGAATGTTCATGTTGAGAAGGCTAACTACAGGGCAAGCAATAGCATGTGGCACAATGCCCTACAGTCAGACCTGATACAAAGCGCACAAAATACTGTGGCAGAACAGTTTAAGTTATTACGAAAATGCATTTCATCAGTACATACAAGTTAAAAGAAAAAAATTGAGGCTATGGGATGGTTAACTCCCAGGAGAAGTGCACCTAATGTTTCTGTGCTTGACTCAATCCTGTCTGCTTAGTGTGTGGGCCTCGGCCTGAGTCCATGAACACGGCAGTGCTCAGTGCTCAGACCAGGGAACAAAAGTTAAGATACCTGGAATGGGATTTTGAATAACTAGTCGTCATTGTTACGATTCATGTACTGTGTGACAAGGTTCATATATGAATTGCAATTACTAAACAAGTAAAGAAGCTTTGCCTTTTGTAGATAAGACAGCAATGACAGTGAAAAGAAGCCTCACAGGCCAGGGAAACAGTGTGGATGGGGAAGTGTAGCTTAGGCCAAACATGTGTTCCCTACACAGCGTGTGGCCACTCGATGGCTAAACCCTAACTCTACAGCATCCTGAGTGAGGGAGCACCAGCTGGTTCTGGCCACACCGCCTCATGGCTTTGCATCCACAACTTGCCCCTGCAGCCTCAGCCATTGCTCTGATCTTGCTGCTGCTGGGCTGCCAGTCTAGCCTGGTGGAACAGGTCATGATGGCGGTGCTTTTTGTGCGAGCGGATAGTGGACGGGTCACTGGCCCGGTAAGGACAGAAGGGACACTGGTAGGGCCTTTCGCCAGTGTGCGTTCGCACGTGACGCTTCAGGTCGTCACTGGTTCGGCTGCGGTGGTCGCAATAGGTGCAGAGATATGGCCTCTCGCCCGTGTGGGTTCTGAGGTGCAGCTTTAGCTTGTCGCTTCGACTGCAAACTTTTCCACAGAGAGGACACGTTACCTTGGCTTTGCCCGCCACGACCCCCACCCTGCTCAGCTGCTGCAGCCACTGGCGGCACTGTAAAGACGGGAGAACACAGGTTAGGAGCAGTGCCACCCCACCCGGCCTTATCCTAACACTGTCACAACTAAATAAATAACTCTACGAGGGTTCTATTGTACTCACTCTCCTGGCAGAATTGACGAGCCAAGCACGCAACGCACTCCATCCCTGAGTCGCCGTGTCTGGTACTGTGCCCGCCACTCGGCTCTCCCTCCCTCTCGTTACACAGGCTTACATGATTGCTTTGTCAGCCGCAGCGACGCCACAAACCTTCCGGGTCCACACACAAGGACCCGTTTGGACCACGTGCATCAAACTGAACCCTAATCCTTCATAAGTGGAAAATGAAAAAACAACAACATATACGTAGATTTGAGTTCCGTAAAACACTCACACACACCTTTAAATCAAAGATCTTACAACTATTTGACAAAGGCCATGGGTGATGGGGTCACCCTGGGTAGCAGTGCACCATCAAAGATCAAAGCCCTCACCCCGGGTCCCAGAAATGCAGGAAAAATTAAACTTGTCGACACTGAACAATTCATTCCATGGTTGAATATCTTTCATAACTTTCCGTTGCCCCGCACCAACTTGACCTGTGTGAGGTCAGGAAGAGCACCCGGTGCGTAATACTCGTGCTGCAAATTTGAAGGATGAATGCAGACAATAGAATTGGAAGCGTATCATCAACCGTCCAACCTCACAAGACATTAAGGGAAAATCTGATGCTAAACAGAAAGATGATGATGATGATGATGAGTTGTGGGATATTTAATTATCTGGGAACATTTGCAAAGGTGGAAAAAATTTCAGGTCAAGAAAATGACAATGCACTTCATTTTATGTATTGTATAAATACATTGAAAAACAATCTAAAACCCCTTTGTATGATGATGTCGCAACTTGCAGGTCTGACCAATTCATGTATGAGAGAAAAAATAAATAAATCCGTAATATATTCACACACATATACTACACACTTGTTTATATATATATAGATAAAAAACAAAATCACCCACAGTCCATGTATCAAAACAACTTTAAAATGTCACAAAGCACAGTAAGATAGTCCACTAAATAGCGTGCTGAAGATCTTGCTTTTAAATGGGCAATAAAGGAACTTGTCAGCCCTCTATGATATTTCGCCCTTGAGCCCACGAAGCGAGCCGGTGACTCTTATGCTGGATATCCGAGACGAGTGCCGCCATATACACAACGCAAGGAATGGACGCAATGTCACCGGAAGTTTCATTTATGGCGCAGAAAGTGTTTCCTGAGGGTGGAGCGGTCGCTGGCCCGGTACGAACACAGGGAGCACGGAAAGGGTCTCTCTCCGGTGTGCTTGCGAATGTGCTTCACCATATCGGCACGGCTCCTCGCGGCATACGGACAGTGGTAACACGAGAAAGGCTTACATGCCCGGCAGTCATCCACCATACATCCGTGGTGACACATTCGGTTCGCGCCATCCCAAGCACTGCCACCCTCGATACCCGTCAACCCGCCTGCACACTGCAAAAAGACACGCCGGCCATTAGTTTGGCTCTGGAGACCCATGGCTGTCCACCGTGCAGCAGACCACCCACTCTCGCCTCAATAAACCTACGTAACAGTAAGTGGAGACGTATTAACAACAACTGAACAAAGTTTACCCGACAGGTGTCACGTTTGTCTGGAGAGTACAGTAAAGACATAGGTTCTAAGTACACATGGATTGATCTTGTACATTCATAGCTACTAGCAGGGCCGTACCTATCGCCCCCTACACCCCCTCATTGCGGGGCCCCATATCCACAGGGGTCCCGTCTCGGTTCACGTTTGTGTGTAATTGTTATAGAGTTGGAAAATCATGAAAAGGTATTGCGCGTGTTTCCTCTCGAACACCGCACACCGTTGCCGTATAACATCAGTGGCAGAATGGCCCTCTGGAAAATCGGGAAATTTCCCGGCGAGGAGGGGGACCCCAAGGGCCTATTTTGGGGGGGTTACCAATGGACTAGGTACGGCCCTGCCTATCAGATGAGTTTATGATTACTGGAAAGGTCAGCGAGCACAATCATGGATTGTGCTCATGTGCTGGTGAAGGTTGGCCAGTATATGTGTTCTGTAGAAACAATGAGGACAATAATGCGTTTTCGATCCCGTGTGGGTTCTGATGTGCTTGCTCAGAGCACTGGAGTCAGAGCAGCGATAGTTACAGTGCGGACACCCGTAAGGCTTCTCTCCAGTGTGAATCCTGGTGTGCTTCTTGAGGTCTCCGCGGCTGGACGACGAGTAACTGCAGAACTGACAACTGTGCGAGAGTGCCTCTGCATCTGGAGACGCCAGTTGCGAGCCATCCTGAGCTGTGCCTTGCGGGTCAGCCGAGGGCCCCGTGGAGGCACCTTGGGCCTGAACCATTGCCTCGTGGGGGCGAGAGGAAAGGTTTACTGGAGCTGGCCTCCCAGACTCTCCTGTCCACGGCCGCCGCTGCAAAGAGAGTCTTTCGTTACTCCCCCTCGTGGCTACACAAGTGTCCTAACCTTCTAAGAGAACGCCACCGCTCCACTCACACAAAGCTTCCTATTTTTCAAAGCTCTCGCCGTAATTTTCCTCATCCTGTTAGCGTAGTTCGATAGTTCTAAAAATCTTAGAAAACAAGGAAATATGAAGTAGGACGGGTCCCAAACTTCAAGTGTTTTTGCGACACTACGTACATATGTACAGTATGTACATAATAACACTCTTAGTACTGGCCAAGAATGTTCAGTAGTTTACAATCAACAACTTCAAACGACACCAACACTAACATATTGTGAAAACAAAATTTCATTAGTATACACATTTCATTGACAGAAACACTCAGCGTGATGAGTCCTTCCCCTGGTGGTGTCATTTCCCATGAAAAAACAAAAACTGAAAATATGTCTATGTTGTCTGCCTCCCTCCCTCTTGTCTGAGACAATCAAATTGTATGAAATAGTATAGCTTCCCACACAGATCCATTGCACTGTGGAATAACCTGGATAAGGAGGTGGTACATGCCAAGAATATTCACCACTTCAAAGCAAAGCTGGATAACAGTATATTTGGAGGCGGGATAGTACGAGCATAGCTCGTTTTCTGTATGTTACAACTTACAACTAGGTAAATACAAATAGATTCTCTTTGTCCCTCCCTCGACACTGGCAAAGCTCAGGACAGGCAGAGTGAAGGGAGGGGGAGGGAGGGGCACGGACAGAGCAGTTCAAGATGAGACAAGGTTTGGTGAAGGTGGCTCCTGTGGGCTGCTCCGAGGGAATCCGGAACAAGCGAGTGTCCGCCTTGCTTACAGTGAGGTCGCGTGGCAGTTCACGGTACACATTGTACAAATCTAATAATCTGTACACAGGACGCGTCACTGTCCATTAAGCACGTCTTTGACCATTTCTATAAAGCATGACGTCGCACTCGTTTGAAGAGAGAAAAATACCTCTAATTGTATTCATGACACGAGGAGAAAGAAGCAAGAGCCTTTTCATTTCCAATTTTTATTGCTAGATGTGAGAAGCCTACTAGCACATGCAATATACCAGCAACTTATAGACGTTCTATAAATAAAATACAATTTATTTGACACTTAGTAACTTAATATATCCATTCCATACTCTCTCTCATTTTCAACCGAACAAGACTCATGAGGGGAGGGCATCATTGGTCAGGGCAGCGGAACCTTTCACCCTCAGCCACGCCTCCTCCCTGCCCCCCCACCCCTTGCTCCCGCCACTCACACCACCGCTCCTTCAGCCACTCCTGAGGTATCTTGTGCTTTAGTTTATAGTGACTCTTCAGATTGCTGGGATCCCCTGTGGAGTACATACAATAGTTGCAGTGGTACGGCCTCTCCCCCGTGTGGGTTCTGATATGTTTAGTTAAATTGAATTTTTTCTGAGTAACATGCTGGCAATAGGGACACTTGAACACGCGGGGCTGGTCGTAAGGGAGGGTGGGGGCCCAGGAGGCAACGGCCTGTGAAGGGAGGAGCTGGCCGGGTGAAGGAGGACGCTGGGCGGCGGGGTCAGGCACACCACCAGCCACACCACCCACTGCCCCGCTGCCACACTGAAAAGAGAGGCACCAGTTCAGTGAGTGGCCGGCCTTCCTTCCACGCATGACGGGCACACACACGCACAGCACGCGTGATTACCACACACACACACACATACACACTCGTTTAAGGAAGTATTCTCAATGTACAGTTCCTTTCTGAATAACAAAATAAATACATGATAGACAAAACTGTTTTGACTTTAGTATGCCCATATTTATCAGGAATAAGGGAGACCAGCTCTCCACCTTGTCCTTATTGCGTGTACTGGAGCGGTGGGGGGGGGCCGAGGGGCTCCATGTCCACCCCGTGCACCGAGCGTATGTGTTTGCGGAGGTTGCCGCGTTCGTTGCTGCGGTGCGGGCAGTGCGGGCAGCTGTAAGGCTTTTCGCCGGTGTGGGTGCGCAGGTGTACTCTTAGGTTATCCCGGCGGCTGATCACCTTCCCGCACACCGGACACATGATGCCCAAGCCACCACTTCTGACATCACCACAATCGGTGCCGTCGGCTACCTCGTCACAGCTGCTGTTGGTTCTCTCATCTCCACGCGACCACTGTAAAGAGAGCCAGCCGTTACTGTGGCCTGGGAGAGAACTGGGCAGCGTTCAGTAGCGCAATACAGGAGCGAGCTCTACGTGGTGCAACGTGGCTACGCAACACTAGTATTGCGGGGGACCGAGCGCTCACTCGCTACTGAACAAGCTACTACTTGTGCTACTGAACGCAGCCCTACATACATACAGCTGGCCGCTTGGACCACAAGGAAGATATTTCTTATGAAATCTAATCGACCACGTGTGTTCAAAAAGGGCTTTCCTTTGTGGAGGGTGAAACAGCGAGGTTGCATTCAACCCACAAACCTAATCAGCTCATCTAAAAGAGCGGCAAAATGTCGGTCTGGAAGTTGGTCTCTGAGAGCTCCTTCTCATGTATGGAGCGAACATGCTTGCGAAGGTTGCCTCCAGTTTTGCTACGATGCGGACAGTGCGGGCAGCCATATGGCTTCTCCCCCGTGTGGGTGCGCATGTGCACCCTCAGGTTGTCACGCCGACTGATCACCTTGCCACACACGGGACACACGACACCCAACCCACCACCACCACCACCTCCACCTACAACAACACTGCCGCTACCGTTGCCACTCCCGTCAGCGTGCTGCCACTGTAAAGAAGAGCCCACCATTACTTCCCGCTCTCACACCACCCCCGCCATTGCCTTGTCATGCACCCCTTTCCCTTCCCGCCCGGCGCCGCCTACACACTGCGTATCATGCATGCTCATTCAGTTTGTCATACAGCCTCTATGGAATACACAGTGCCAGTGCAGTTGTCATTTTCCCAGGCTAGCTACGCTCTTTTGGGTGCCAAACATACGGTCAAGACAGTGGAAACGTCTGACGCACGAGAGGACGTAGAACTGCTGCAAGCATCTTATGCAGAAACCAGAGTGGTGATTTGTGACAAAAAGGAAACAAGTAAGTTTAATCAAATGCTTCTCATTTGTATCTATAAGAACCACTCTGCATCCTCAGATCAGAGTTATCTCCTTCCACTGAGCAACAAACTAGGCTTCGGTGAACCCTCGAGTTATTAATTCCTAACGAATAACAATTTATAAGTAGACGCTCGTCTCACCAACAAAAGCGAGCTCTCTTCCTCTATCCACCTCTTTAGTCTTCTCTCTCACATTTAAACAGCAACACTGCGTCGATGGCTTAGTACAAACAAAGTCTTAGAAGCATTCCTTCGGCCCCGTTAAATAGGAATAAGTAAACCAACGAACGGAAATACACTTTGCTAATTTGGATCACTCCAATGTTCATGTTTACACCTCTCAAGATCATGAGTATCAATTAATGATCAAGAAGTTGTCAAACTAGTAACAGTAGTGGTAGTTGTAGAGTAGTAGTAGTAGTAGTAGAACGTAGAAGTTAGTAGCAGTAGTAATAGAAGTAGAAGTAGTAGTAGTGATGAATTTTTGTTTACAATGATGCATATAATAATCACAATGGAAATATGAAGGAAAAGTCAGAAAAGAGCGAGACACAAAGTAGATATCCAAACACTGGTGTATAGATCTACCTTTTTACTTTGAACACTTTGTATCAATGTATCCTTTAAGGCTAAGGAAAACCACACTCATTAAGTTATAACTCATTTATTTTCTTATAGCCATCCTCTTTGGGCATCCTTTGGTGGTGTCGGGCCGGGGGGGGGGGGATGCTAGGGCTGGTGGTGGTGCTTCCTCATGTGCTTCTGCAGATTGCTGCTGTCGCAGCAGCGGTAGGGGCAACAAGGGCAGCTGAAAGGCTTCTCTCCCGTGTGAGTGCGCAGGTGGGTCTTCAGGTGGTCGCTGCGGCTGATGGTACGTCCACAGATGGGACACAGCACGGGGCGCCCGTATAACACCCGCCCACTGTACACCTGAGGGGCCGCCCACTGCAAAGAGACCCAACAGTGTCACTAGCACGTCAAGGCCACACGCCCCGGATGGCGTCACAACTTGTTTGTGGGCCAAACAGCCTTGCCAGAGACAAGTCTCAGTATATGTACCGCCACAAGAGTGGAGTTTGGTCAAGCAGCTTTTTTTAAGATATAGCCATCAAGGTAACAGGTGACTTACCAGTACCCACAAGAATTCTTCCATGACATGATTGTGTACATCTTTCATAAAGAACAAACTGGTCAACAACCCTTCCATATGGCACTTCTGTTCATGGTGAAGGAAACAAAAGTTGAAGATTTCTATATCAGTTGAGCCCTTTCAAGGCTAACAAAAAATAAGGACATAAAATAATTCTTACTTTGTACCCGTAGTGTGTCAGAGCATTTAACATCAACAATACCGATGTGATATTTATGATTGTAATATGAACAATAATAGTATAAAGCTGGAACAATGGCACTGACACTTCATGTCTGTAATCAGTAAATCATATTACCATCCATGATGTGCCTCTCTCTCATGTACAATGCAGACATGAAAAAAGAAAGAAAAAAAAATCCAACAATCCTGCTTAAAAAACAACCACCACCACACGCATTTCTCACCGACTCACGATCATCCAAGGATCACATTTAACATGCGGTGGGCAACGATATTAATACAGCACTGCTTCTTTCCCTTCAATACAACAAAAACTCCCTTACACTCCTCTGCCACTACTCTCCCTGAGCACATTTCTCCTTGCCCTGGTTTCCCTCTCCTCCCACCCGTCATCGCTTGACATCAATGCAAATGCTTGTTTTCATTCTTTCTTTATACTGATGACAAGGACATCATGCATTTTTTTTTTTTTTTAACATTAATGTTCTTTGTTACGAAGGATACACAAATGTAACGACTACATTGACATCAAATATGTCAATGTAGTTGACTCTTATGGCTTGATGTTATACACACAAATAGTTTTTCCAGACACTGGCATCTCTCAAACACAAACACACACAAGGTATCCGAGTTATACAAATTCCTTTGTGTCATAAGGTAAAGTAGGAATCTAAATTGGTAGTACGTGTGTGTCTGGGCTAGAATATTTCTTTGAGAATCGGTAGGCAGCTTGATCTTTGGTTCTCGGAGTGTGATTATATCTGCGTTGCGTTGTGGGGGGTGTCGAGGGGCGGGACCAGGGGGCGGCGGGCGTGCGTGGTCTTGTGTCGCTTCATGGAACTTGCGTCTTTGCAGCGGAAGTCACACAGTGGGCAGGAGTAGGGCATCTCGCCGGTGTGAGTGCGCACGTGCCGCCTCACATTGGAACTCAAGCGAGAGATGTAAGGACAGTAGGGACAGTTGTAGGTGAGCTGTGAACCTCGATATGTGCTGTGGAGGGCCACTTGCAACCTCCCTGAGTTTTGCAGCCCCGCCTCGGAGGGCACGTGTACTGCCTGACCTGCTAAGTGGGCATCTTCCAGGTTCATGTGCACCTCTGTGTCTGGGTGCCCACTGCCAGATACCCATGGAGACCTTCGCGCCCACTGCAAAGAGCACAATCTAACTTTAGAAACAAATTGTTCTCGGTTTACTTGCAAGATATAATCTGTCTCCCTGGCGGCACATTCAGGAGTCACCCTTCCCTCACCGCTGCCCCAGCCTGGCATCACACCACCCAGGAATGACATCTCATCACCTTCTTCCACTCTGGTTAAAAGTGGCGTGTTAAATACATGCCTCGGTCAGCAAGATGAACCTTCATTCCCTAACTTGTGTCTAGGTTACTGAGCTGAGGCCCTACACTTGCCTGGACAGGACATCTCATCCTCCCATAACAAGCAAATCGAGCTTCAACAGTTTAGATTTTTCCACGGATACTCAGCCTGAGGGAGTGACGGGGTGGCGGCACTCAGGGCCGTGGGGGGCAACGCGTGGTGATGCCTCATGTGTTTTTTAAGTGAGCCACTGTCCACTGTGCAATAGCTACACTGGGAACAGGTGAATGGCTTCTCATTACTGTGAATTCTGATGTGTTTCTTAAGGTTGCTTATATCCGAGCACCGATAATTGCACTGGGGGCATTGATGGGGCCGCTCGCCCGTGTGTGTTCGGACATGATTTTCGAGGTGCTGCCTGCGCTGAGCAACGTACCCGCACATGTGGCATATGTGGTGGCCCCCGAGACCATACCTGCCGCTAATGGATGGGTCTACCCCGGGCTGAACCCCTGAATAACCATCACTATTATCATCACAACCACCTCCTGCTCCTATCACCCCACTGGCAAGCCCGCCCAAGTCACCACCAGCTGCCACCCTCTGGCTGTGCGCTGCACTCCACGCCCACTGCAAAGAGACACAGCCCACATTACTCCTCCTGTGCGAACAGCCCATGCGCCGCCCCACCATCCACATGCTCGTTGTTTACACACTCCTCGTGAATGAAAGAATACTATTGGTATGTACTACAGGGCCAAACACCATTAACAAGATATTCGCCAACTATAATCAAGAAAATTAAGTCTTTAAAAAGTACAATACGAATAATTTTTAAAAAGTTGGAAGACCAGTAATTCCAATTTTCATTTCAGCTCTTTCGGAACTCTCCAGTTGGCCTTTCAGAGGGTGTGAAACACTGGGCTTCACATGAAATAAAGTGATCTCCATCATGATCAGTGAACTTAATGTGAAATATTCAAATAGAACATTCAAATACTTTGAGGGGGCTCAAAATACCCAGAATAACCAAATAAGCTATCATAAATATTAAAAGGAAGACAAATAATATACTTCAAGATAACCAGAAAACCATAGAAACCAAGTTTTATTTAAAGTCTCAAAATTTGTCAAAAGCTCATCTTTTCCTGATACGAATTGATGAAAAACGCAATAAATTTCATCAACATAATTATTTCATTAATTCTATAAAGGTAATTGGAGTTTGAAGAAAATAGTTTTTGCTATTTGTCCTAAAGGTGAATGTTCTATTTCCACCAACGAATAAGCCTTCATTACCACACACCCTTTAGGCTCCTAATGGCCATCTGTTCGCTGCCTTGGCAACGAGGCTGATCGTGGCCTGGGTTTTGGAAAGACACTTAGGTGGCCGTCTTGAGAGGTGGCCATGGCCTATTTAACTATTCATTTTGTTACTTTTCCATCCACTCCTAGGACAGTGTTTCAGCAGTCTCTTGCAAAACACTAAACAAAAGCCTAAAAATCTTGTTATTGAGCCCTCTTTATGCGGCAGTTTCGGTGAAGAGCGACGCGGCTGCCTGTCTTTTGATAACTAATCATTATGACCACAAGTACGAGTAGCAGTAAAAAAAAATCTCTTTCCAAACACTTCAAATTAGTTTGGAGGCAACAAGTGAAGTTTAAGGGATGACCACAACACACCACAAAGATATAGATTCAATGCTTGCGTCCAACTCCTGGGCTTTTGTTTGCGCTGGGCTGCTAACCCACAGCTATCCTAAAGGCTATTATATCGCTGATACAAGTTGCCCTTCCATTAGGTTATGCCTTCTTCAAACAGATTTCCTCCGACTCTGTCCGAGAAGGTACGATGCAATACAGTAAAACCTCTCATATCCGGACTAATTGGGCCAAGGAGTGGTCCGAGTAATGCAAGGATCCGAATAATGGGGTGATTATATATGGGGGGATATGTATTAAAAAAAAAAAAATCTAGGTGTTACATATAGCTAGGAAATTTCGACCTCTAATTTAAAAAAAAAAAAAAAAAAAAAAAAAAAAATCTAGCTGTACATATAGCTAGGAAATTCCAACCCCTAAAAAGAGAAAAAAAGAAAAGAAAAGAAAAGAAAAAAGAAAGGAGGTCCGAATAATGAGGGTCCGAATACGAGGTTTTACTGTACGTTGTTTGTCTGCCAATCATGTCAAAATTCAAACCCAAAGCAATCGCATTTTGTCTGGAGACTATTCTGCACACATCAACCAAATCAAGGATCAAATAATTCAAATTGTCTGGGAAATAAAAGCTTCTTTACATGTACTCGTATGTATATACATTGTCTGAAATACTTGTTCAAGGAATACCAATCATAAAAATCTGAATATACATTTGTGCAATAAACACGTGGGACACAGACAAGCAGAAAACAACTTGATAAAAGACAAAAGTTGGTGCATGTTGGTCTCTTGGTCATTTGAATCACCAGTCTTAAAGCCTCCAAGGAGTGATACTGAGATGGCATGGATGAGATTCAAATTATTATAAGAGAATAGTACACATCTATCTAATGATTGCAAATGGAGTGATACAATAGATGCTGCATCGATACACATGGGAAAAATAATGACCTACAAAATGATCAGCTATGAGGAACGTAACTAATATTTCTGATGAGACCCCACTGTCCACCACTCAACTCAACAGTGTGTAGAGAAGCAGGCTTGTCACTTGAACCTTGGTACAAATTATTACATCCGGCAAGAAGGTTATGTTTGTTTGGAACAGTTTTATGCAAAGTTATGAGCGGATTTGCATGAAAATTTAACCGGACGTTGGGTCGGTCTAATTTAAGAGGCGATTGACTTTTTGAGTTGATCTGGATTCAGGAATTTTGTTAAGGATATCCTGGGGGGCTTAGCGTCTGCCGCCCTCAAGGTGGAGCCCAACACAACGGGCCTATTACGAACTGTCGCCCAAGGTGGTATTACAGAAACAGTAACTGAATGAAGAGCTTGGTGCAGTGAAGAAAAATCTTAGATGTACAATATTTATATTTGTTTTATAACAGGTGGAATATTTTTCAGCCTTGGCGGAAGTATGCGGTCTCGGACTGCTCGTTTATTTTCTGGTTCTGGACAAGTTTTGTAGGTGTGTACATTTTACATTAATTAAAAACTGTTTATGCCTATGCATCACAGAACATCAACATTTTCATATACTCATGATTTTTCTTTTTTATAGTAGTCTATTTGGGACATAAATCATGTACGTATACCGAGAGGCAAAGGTTCAATATAATATCCTCAAAAAAATATGTTGCTGACAGTCATCTCTGTGACAGCTTCATTTCAGTAATTTGCCATATTCACTACACCAGATATTTTCTTTTTTTTGCAAAATGGCTAATCATTACAAAAAATGAATACAAAAATATAACCCAAAAAGTTTTCTGTAAAGCTGGGTAAGCTTTGTTGATAGTCTGACGTCAGACTATCAACAAAGTCCCGGCATGATGGACCAGCAGGGCAGCGGGATGATGCAACTATGAAGTATAATGAGGGGAGCACATGAGGATGTCTCATAAAACTACCTTCTTGAGGATGTCATAGAGCTCCAATGGATGAATGGACAGATGGACAGTATTAATCTTTAAATCTAAAATATAATGAAGACAAATTTGATAAAAAGTATATACATGTACTTATTGTACTATTTCCATAGGAAAAGAATTTGAGTCCAAATGATCAATGCCCAAGTGCATCTTAATGCATAAATAATAAATCTTTGAGAATAAAAATATCTATCCACAAATATAATTTTCAAATAAAAGCACAATACCATCACAGTTAAAAGATTCCGTATAAGAATAGGTTTTGAGGCTGCACAAAAGAAATAGTTTGCAGCTTTCTTACATTTCCGAAGAATGAGCAACTACTGCTGCTGAAAGCAGGGCAACCAAAACTGGCATGCAGTCAATGGATGGCACAGAACTACCCCAAGCTAGCCAGGCTGAAATTTACTGCGGATCACTGGCAGATCCCACACCACACCCCTTGGCCTGCCCGTGTCGGCTGGCGACGTGCAGCCTCATGCTATTGCGCCGGGCGCTGCGATGGGGGCAGTAAGGACACTGGTACCTCTTCTGGCCCGTGTGTGTATCCATGTGCTTCTTTAGGTCATTGGTCTTGATGCAGGAGTAAGGACAGAGGCCACACTTCAAGGGCCTCTCACCAGAGTGAATCATGAGGTGCTGACGCAGGTGGTAGGGGTTCCTCGCCATCAGCCCGCACTGCCTACACCTAAGCCCCAGCGTCGGCTCACACCCCTGGGGAGACAACACGTGTTACTCCACCAGACTTCCTCCAATGCCTTGCACTCACACACAACACCAACACTGAGAACCTGGGGTGTACGGCCAGGGTTTTACACAACAGAGTTGTTCATTGGTTCAGGGAACAGTTGGGTCCTTTTTTTTTTAATGCCTATATACTTCTGTAGCCCTATTTATATTAAGGCATGCTCAGTTCTGAATTTTGTGAATTTCCTTCACAATCACACCATATTCTGCAACTACTGACGGTGAATGGCATGTAGTACTTTTAAGATCCAGCCAAGATCACAACCTTGGCTCTTCTGATAGATATATTTTGTGTTTAGTTCATGCGTCAGTGTTCTTTCCTAATTAGGAAAACCTCTAGTCTTGAATGAATATCTAATCAAAATTTTCTTTCAAGGCCATAGTTTGTGATTTTTAAATGTATTGCCTATAGCGTAAGTGCTTACTTATCACAAGTAAAATTACTTCAGGCTTACTAAACGTGCCTTACCCTCAGGTAAGAGCTGAACTCAAGTTCAGTGTTGTCCAAATTCTTTGCCTATTGTAAACTTTCTCTACTTCTTTTATCATTATACTCTGATGCTTGATGACGTTGTTTCTTAATTGAAGGGTCAATGTATCACATAATAAGTTATCTCAAATGTTTCCACAATTTGATTGCAGAATAAAAAAAACCCTTTCTTCTGTACATGAGCATGCGCATGACTTCACCAATGCCATGTCTCTCCTTTGGCTCTTCAAACCCATCTGGTTAGTGCTGCTGTGGTGACTTGATTGCATGGCTTCCATCCGGCACACACAACAGCCCCGTCACCTTGCTCCACCCTTCCTGCCACCATCCACCTCCTCTACCTAGCAATTTCTCATTACCTTTTACTCTTATTGTTCTGCCTTTAGCTAAGAAACTAAGATAATGAAATTCACCCTTATGTCCTCCTGTCCTTCTTAAACTTTGCTTCAGATTTCTCCGATTCATCAATTTTGAATCACCAATCTGAGATGGAAGTAATGATTTAATTCATCATGGTGACTTCCCAGTCTTTGTGTGGAGCTACTATTGCATTCCACAGCAAGGGCATCGGCATCCACGAGACCTCACAGTGGACTGTATGACAAAGATGACGTCAGTCAATTTGAAGATACAAGGAAACTTGCACTCTGGGCAACAAGCTTTGAGCTGCAAGTGAAGCTGCAGCCTTAGATACACACAGCGGTCAACCTCACGAGCTTTGATAATGGTCTTTATTCAGCAGTGTCAGTTTACTTTTGTACAGAGGCTGTAAGGGAAGTCCTTTTTTGCAGCCTGTGGTGATTGATGTACAACCAGACATCTCCACCACCCCTTGCACTCTATCCACAATGACTTCTACAACCTCTTTCAAGTCTAAACAATTAACTTTTTTTCAATTCATCCTTTTCTTAGCCACTTGTTCCAATAAACATTTATGGAGTCTTACAGAAAGTATTCTCCCCCCATTTCCACACTCAACAGATAATTCACCTCACACTTCTAACACACAGGAATAGTGTCACTTTGGAACACTAAAACCATACCAGGCAGTCCATGTTTTGCTTCCCTATATGAGGCGCTTATTTCAGAAAGTCGATAAGCGCCATAAATAAAAAACTAAGAAAATGGCTTCAAACTGTTTCAATGTTCAAAATGTCATATCTTTTGAACCAAGCATACAAAATGATGAATGGCGCTTATTGACTTTCTGAAATAAGCGCCTGATATTATCTACTTCATCTTCTGATCCAATACTTTGGCAAAATACTCACAACACATTAAAGCTTTACATAACTAAACCCTGTCAGTTTGACTAAGCCAATCCGCATAAATATATACTGAGCGAGATATAAACAAAAGTATAAGATATTTTGCACGATATCCATATTTCTTGACTATACGTATACGATTGAAAGTGCACTAATTTAGTACTGTCTATGATGACCAGTAGCCACACGTGCCGTAATGCCCACGATGCACTGTTCCCCTGCGGTCATTGTAACGGTCTCATAAAGTTTATGCTCACGATACACTGTTCCCCTGCGGTCATTGTAACGGTCTCATACAGTTTATGCTCACGATACACTGTTCCCCTGCGGTCATTGTAACGGTCTCATACAGTTTATGCTCACGATACACTGTTCCCCTGCGGTCATTGTAACAGTCTCATACAGTTTATGCTCACGATACACTGTTCTCCTGCGGTCATTGTAACGGTCTCATACAGTTTATGCTCACGATACACTGTTCCCCTGCGGTCATTGTAACGGTCTCATACAGTTTATGCTCACGATACACTGTTCCCCTGCGGTCATTGTAACGGTCTCATACAGTTTATGCTCACGATACACTGTTCCCCTGCGGTCATTGTAACGGTCTCATACAGTTTTTATGCTCACGATGCACTGTTTCCCTGCGGTCATTGTAACGGTCTCATACAGTTTTATGCTCATGATACACTGTTCTCCTGCGGTCATTGTAACGGTCTCTATGCTCACGATGCACTATTCTCCTGCGGTCATTGTAACGGTCTCATACAGTTTATGCTCATGATACACTGTTCCCCTGGGTCATTGTAACGGTCTCATACAGTTTATGCTCACGATACACTGTTCCCCTGCGGTCATTGTAACGGTCTCTATGCTCACGATGCACTATTCTCCTGCGGTCATTGTAACGGTCTCATACAGTTTTTATGCTCACGATGCACTGTTCCCCTGCGGTCATTGTAACGGTCTCATACAGTTTATGCTCATGATACACTGTTCTCCTGCGGTCATTGTAACGGTCTCTATGCTCACGATGCACTATTCTCCTGCGGTCATTGTAACGGTCTCATACAGTTTATGCTCATGATACACTGTTCCCCTGCGGTCATTGTAACGGTCTCATACAGTTTATGCTCATGATACACTGTTCCCCTGCGGTCATTGTAACGGTCTCATACAGTTTATGCTCACGATACACTGTTCCCCTGCGGTCATTGTAACGGTCTCATACAGTTTATGCTCATGATACACTGTTCCCCTACGGTCATTGTAACGGTCTCATACAGTTTATGCTCATGATACACTGTTCCCCTGCGGTCATTGTAACGGTCTCATACAGTTTATGCTCACGATACACTGTTTCCCCTGCGGTCATTGTAACGGTCTCATACAGTTTATGCTCACGATACACTGTTCCCCTGCGGTCATTGTAACGGTCTCATACAGTTTATGCTCATGATACACTGTTCCCCTGCGGTCATTGTAACGGTCTCATACAGTTTATGCTCATGATACACTGTTCCCCTGCGGTCATTGTAACGGTCTCATACAGTTTATGCTCACGATACACTGTTCCCCTGCGGTCATTGTAACGGTCTCATACAGTTTATGCTCACGATGCACTGTTCCCCTGCGGTCATTGTAACGGTCTCATACAGTTTTTATGCTCACGATACACTATTCCCCTGCGGTCATTGTAACCGTCTCATACAGTTTATGCTCACGATACACTGTTCCCCTGCGGTCATTGTAACGCTCATGATACACTGTTCCCCTGCGGTCATTGTAACGGTCTCATACAGTTTTTATGCTCATGATACACTGTTCCCCTGCGGTCATTGCAACGGTCTCATACAGTGTTTACGCGGGCCAATGGTGCACGGATCACTGAGAGCCAGCCAGGGGCATCCAGTGAAGAGTGTGCCGGCGCTGCATGTGGCTCTTAACGTTCCACTTCAGCAGGCTGCGGAAGGGACAGTAGGGACACTTGTGAGGCTTCTCCCCGGTGTGGATGCGCATGTGCCGCCTCAGGTGGTCACGCCGACTGCTGGGCCGGCCACACACGGGACACCGCAGCCCGCCCTCCTCACCCCCAGGCTCAGTCACAGGGCCCCCCACTGCCTCACACACCAGCATCCTCCCTGCTTCTTCCAGCTGCAAAGAAACAGCCTCCATCAGTGGTGGATGTGTGAAGCAATGAGCCGTCGTCGCTGTACTTGCTCCACGCGGGGCATTGGTATATAGCTATTATCAAATATTTGCTTTAGTACTTAAGTTCATTCCCTCGTCCATATATTATGTTGTTGTTTTTCGCTTGTATGCCTTCGGGTGAGAATAAAATTATTATTATTATTGAGCATGGCTACAAGTCTCTGGTGCTTGGGTTGTTATCAAGAACAGCCATGATATGTACAGGTATATCAGCAACCATTGTCCATGTACAGTGAACTAAATCATGACTTCAATATCCCTTAAATAAATTATACAAAACATTTTTGGAAAACCTAGTTCCATTTTCCATTTTCACAGCGATGCTACCTTTAAATTATGTTCATAAAGTTTCCATTCCTCCCCGAGTTCCTCAACAATAAAAGATACAACTGCAGTGATCAGCAATATTTTTCCATCTGTCTTTTCAAAGAGTCATGGAGTGAAGAATCCTCAGCAAGCTATCTCTGGAACACGTCCAAGTGTTGTCAATGTGCGCTTCTCTCCGCTGCACGACAGACACCAACCTATACTAAGGAACACCACAATACAAACAATTTCCTTTCCTTTCATGCTTTGTGAATGCAACAAATTGAAACATTCATAGTTTACTGAACCGTGTACTAATGCAAAGGAAAGTCACCACCTTTGGCACAACCACACTAAGAAATATTTTTACTCAAATAAAATTTCCTGCCTCACGTCTTTCGTGTTCTTCCATCCCAGGTAGCAGACACTTCTCTTGGTATTTCTCAATAAGAGAGATCAGACAGGAAAATACTTTTTTTTCAGAAAATGCAAGAAAATAACTTACATGGACTATTACAAACTATCTAATTATCTTCAGTTAACAGTGTTTAATGTTTGCTAAAAAGTTGACAGTATTCGTTGAGCACCCATGTTAAAGATTGCAAGTAATTACATTTTCAAAGGTGCATCAAATAATGATCAATAAATACAGAGTTCAAGTAGCACATAGTCTGCTGGTCTTTGTCAATGGCAACACACTGGAGATGCTGAGGCTAATGCACAACAAAACTTATCAAGTTCAGAAGGATGATCAAAAGCTATTAGCCAAGACCAACCATGACTCGGTTATTTATCAATTTCATGGCAACAAGAAAAGAATCTCCAAGCAATTACTTACATAATTTTGCCTCTCTATCATCATGGAAATATTCCGGTCTAACATAAAGGTGGGGGAAAAAAAGGTCTGTTTACAGTACCTAGTTTGCCAGTGTGTGCATGCACACACAGACAACAAAATGAAACATAAAAAAAACATTCTTTATAAATTTCAGACATGTTTACAAGTTGACTAATTTCCCTTCTTCACTGCACTGTTTTCTGAAGTGTGTGTGTATTTTTATAAATCGGACTTTAACCCCAATCGGTGCATAAATAATCTCCAGCACAGAAAATCTAGTGTTTTCCTTGTGTGAAATTCAAGTTCCCCAAAACTATAGCCATGAAATCACCCAGCTTGATAGGTAGGAATGACGGAGGCACATCTCAGCACATGCTTTTTCATATTACTGCGATCATTTGAACGCCTCCCACACTGTGGACAACTGAAGTTTTTAACTCCCGTGTGAACAGTCACGTGCCTGCGAAAATTGCTTCTATCGTTTGTCCCATAGTTACAGAAGGGACAGCGAAACCGTGCATTGGCTGCCGGGGAGTGGGTGGCACAGTGCACGAGCCACTGGTTGTGTCCAACGCACACGTGGCCACAATCAGGGCACGTGTAGGCATTACTACCGTCACGCTCCCCTCCTTCACCTGCCACTCGGCCGTCACCCACCTACGGAGAGGAGACACATTGTAGCACCCATTTCAATAAGTGTCAACTCTAATTTTCGTCTTTATATGGCAGATTTTAAGCTCCACTTAAAATCCCCTGCCTTGCTTTACTGCATTATCTCATTATGTTTAAAAATGACCACAAGAACTTTAGCAATACTAGGGTGGAAACTAACCGCTTATGGGGCATAACCTCCGAAAAATAGCTCATGTAGATTCAATGACAGTGTCAGATGACAAGGTTTGGAGCAAAATGTCTAAAAATTATATTTTTAGCATAAGCCTAAGCATTAATGCAGCTTTGAAGGTGTGCCAGAGAAGAAAGAAGAGAAGAAAAGTGTGATTGAAAATCAAAATTAATGCTTCCGGTAGAACATCTTTTGGCTTAGGAATTTCAAGACGAGAATCTACTCAAGTCTATTAAACCCATGGTTGTATCTGTGATGTTGCTATTCACAAGCAGAGGGGCTACAACCCTTACACACAGCTCAAGGTGTGCTATCAAGCATTGCCTCACACAATGCATCGACACAATAAGTCTTGTTTCCCGATTTTCATAAATCAAAGTGGAACATTTTTCACTGTTTCATAAGATGATCAGGACCAATGCCATGACAATTCCTCCATGGACAGATAATAATCAATAGTTAAACCAACCCTCAGATGTAGGTCCAAAAATTCTGACAAAAATTATACTGTATGACATTTAAATATGGAAAGTTTGACCAGCAATATATTCCTAATCTTTTGTTGAATTTGCCTTTAGATCTTGTGCAATGCCATCAAACCAATACATTTTCTCGCTTTAAAGTATCTTTTTAAATTTCAAAGGTAATTAACTAACAGCATTTTGCCATGTAGCTCTAGATATAATAATATTTTCATTGCTAAAAGCAAAAACAAACAGATAAAAGAACGAGTGAACCTCATGAACCACAACAGCCACGCCAATGATCTACACAGAGACCTATTGCGCTGCCCCTCACCCAACATTATTCCCGGTGTTCTGAAATATCTGTTCGTCTAAACATTTTAATAGTTTGTCACTTTTATCCTCTCTGTTGCTTATTGAGCCACAGTCGGTCAGGGGCAATCAAGGGAATAGTGGTGAGGTCATTGCTACATCCATGCTGTGATCTGTGCTGCAGTGGCCTTCCTCCTCCTTCCACTGACTGTGACCTCAACTATCTTGCTTTGGACTAATGTGTCTATTGTACAATGTGTTTCATTGTACCTACAAATGTACTTTTGACCTTCACCAAGGAGATTACCTATGGTTTAACCTCGTTTGTGTGAGTGTTCACAGGATTATGCTTTACCCTCGGTCAGTGTGTGTAATCACCACAGTCTTGTCCACGCGAGCTGGACTCTCGCGCGCGCGCGTGTGTGTGAGCAGAATTACGCAAGGGTAACAGATTAAATAGTACCAAACAATACATAGGTTTCACAAAGCAACAGGGTCATAAAAACTACCAAACTTTGACCTTAATAATCTCAAAACTGTGTTTTGGTAAGTGGTTGTTCTGCCACCGGACGCCTCAAATGTACTGATGCATTACCATCCTTAGAGCTGACACAACACCATAAGTCTAGTACTGCATGTGTTTCATTGTTTATTTCACATTCTTTTTGTGCCTATGTAACTTTTCCATCACTAAGTGCAGCATTATCTTTCTGCTGTCATTTACATCTATGCCTATACCTATGGAAGATAAATACTTTCAGTCATGAATCAGTGTTGTCGATGCTCAGAAACGTACCCAAATTCAAGCCATGTATTAATTCCCTCGGTATACGAGGCGGCCCCGGGACCCTACCTACTTGTACCATAACAATCATACTGTACATACAAGAACGTCATCACCACTTGTTGATATACCATACATGATACAATCATGAAGATATCTCCATTGAGGGTATACTGAATGCTAGGATGTACATAAATGTAGTGCTTGCAATACTAATTCAAACACACATGCATATGTTATGAATGACTGCAGCAGCAGGTATCACAAACTGTCAAGATCAGTAAGGCAAACGTTGTTTCCTTGTTAAAAATTACTTGTGAAAAGTAATCTCAATTTTCAGTACATACTTCCAACACTGGAATGTGGCCAATGGAATCCCCCGACTGCAACAAAACAACCCACATCAAAGAACAGCTCCATCACACCTATACAAACACCCGACTGCAACAAAACAACCCACATCAAAGAACAGCTCCACCACACCTATACAAACACCTGACTGGCCATACACAGACCACCTGACTGCCAATTCAATCACCTCTTAAAACAAACTTCCAAACGTGTTGCCAGACTGAGGCAACAATTTTCTCTTGTCAGGTACAACAATGCATCATTTTCCCAATCAGGGAGCGGAACAGAATCCGGAACCCGAGCGATGGAAAACTGACAGCAAGAATTTTCTTCGAGGTACGACCACTGCATATCAATTTTCTTGTAAATAAATGCAAACTGAACAACCATAACTTTGGGACAACAGCATTGCACAGCACGAGCATGGCGTCACAAGTCTCAAATTTGAGCCCAGTGTTCAACAGCAGCAAAACAATGTACACTTTGTTCCTTTGTATTTCCAATGTACTAACTGATCAAGGGTTAAAGCTCTATACTTTGTCCAAATAGCTTTCATATTAGACAGCACAATGTTAAATTCACATCAGTAACAGATTCAACACTTACTTTTACAGCTTCATGATGGTATAAAAAGCTGAATTACATTGCCATGGAACAGAAAGCTTGTCTGTTTCAACAAATTAAACCCTTCATTACAAAATTCATAAGATCAGCATATCTGCACACTGCTTTATCTCACCCAAGCTCCAACAGAAGCCACGTAGGTATTCATGTTCGTGTCATCACCGGCACATTGCATGATAAAGCAGTAGCTGGTTTTCCATTGGGTATCATAACTTTAATTACTATCCAGACAAAGGAATAACCCACTACAGTAGCTACTGGGTGAAGCATCTATTTGTGCTACAAGCCACCACTGTCTCGGGAACATGTGGTTATAATTGACTTAAACAAAAGCCGTATGCCATCCTTTAAAAGCTACAAGCCTAAATACAATGCAAAGATATCATGGAAGTACAATCTACTATAAAATTATGCTTTCCGTCATGTAAGCTACATAACATTGGAAAAAAATTTAGTCAAGTTTATGAACCCTAGGCATGTGATAATGGTGGGGCAGGAATGAACACACTCCTGATGATTGGATACAGAAGGAGTGGACTGTTAAAGATGGGTACCCACGAATATGATCATGTCCGTAAAAAGGGTGGTTTCTGCCTAAGCAAATCATTTCCATGTATGAGTTTACTCTGTAATATTCTTTTCTTTCCCAGTCATGTTGAAATATATTTTGTGAATGGTTTAGTTTGCTATGATGACGCTTCATTTCATACACACCTGGCAAGATGGCAAAAAAAAAATGTTTCTTTACGGTTTGTGTCATCTCGAGTTTCATGAGAAATTGAGTCAGATAATTTCATGTCAGGTGTTTCGTGCAACTCTTGGCTCCATCAAAACTGGTGGCTTGGAGAACAAAACTGATACACCACTGGCATATTCTTACAAAAATATCTACAATGTACTACCTTCATATATGTACTTATGATAAAGTTGCAATACAATAAGAGATACACAGTTAACTTTAATGAATTAGATAAATTTCAACTGACCAAAACGCAGCATACTCTTGAACTGACCAATCAATCAATCATTTGGGGCATACGCCAGAGGGCGCCTCGCCTCGCCCACCCTACGGCGCCACTCCCGGGGCTCATCTCGCGCGAGTCCCCATGCAGGCTCCCTTCCCATATCAAGCAGCTCTCAACAAGAAACATCAACTTGCCCCAGCCACGAGCCTTGTGGTCACCCCCTTGGGCTTCTCCACGCCAGATTGTCTCTTACAGATACAACCCGATGGGAAGGATCGGTTTCAGGGTAGCGTGCCACATGCCCATATAGCCAAAGTTGGCGCTGACGGACTATGCAGGTAATAGGCCTCGATTCAGTCTCACGGTGCAATCGCTGGTTTGACACTTAATCATCCCAGCGATACCCCATGATTCTTCGAAGACACTTATTACCAAAGGCATCGATTCGCCTCTTCAAGTCGCTATTTAGTGTCCATGTCTCACAACCATAGAGTAAGACAGGGATCACAAGCGACTTGAAGAGTCGGATCTTTGTCCTCCTGCACAAGTACCCTCAGCCTACTGAGCTCGCCCGATAGGAGAGGTAGTCGATGATCATCCGAGAGGCTCAGAACGTTCCAGGTGCCCACACGAAGAACCCTCCGGAGGTTTATTCCAGGAGTGGACTTTGGATTCTAGGAACTGACCAAAGCAGTAAGGAAATTATCCGTGTATCTCTTAAATTCTAGACAACTCCTCTTCCACTTTAAAATCTTACAACATATTATATCAAAGTGAAAACTCAAATGCAAAACTTTTCAAGAGTGGAAAGTGAATCTACATTACAAAGCCTGTGGAGGAGATGTTGGCAGACTACTCAGGCTCAGCCGGCCCACCACGGGACTGTGCTGGCACGGCTAACTCTGAGTCACATTAGGATAAGAAAGTTAAATTTGAAGGTGCCATGGCCATGTAAATACTACTTAGTTAAATTTACTAACCACATACTACACATTCACATTACTGATAGCTATGATGCACTATTAACTAGGTTACTGTCCAACAAGATTGCAGCATTCTGCAGCAATGGTACTCACCTTTGGCAGGATAATACAGGATATCAAATACTTCCTTCACTTCTTGTTAAAAATATATGAACAAAAATACTACGGGTTGCATGTATCTATCATAGGTCAATTCATCAGTATTTTCAATGGGTACATTAGTGCATAGTAGGTACAAGATGTCCTCCCAGGGTGTACGGTCGGGTACAACCAGTCAATCCATTACAGAGGTTCTCCCATTACACTGTATGGACTAAATACTCAATTATCTTTTATATTTTATTTAGCCCATGAACTATATGTGGTAACTTTTAGCATGTGAGGGCTTTATAGAAAGAAGTGTGGGAGAAATTGGATGGCAAGCTTCACTTCCAGTCCACGAATAGACTCGCCCATATTGTACCTAAGTGATGTTTGGGAACCAGTTTACCAGCTTTGCAAGTATTACTGTAAACATTGTGGTGGTGTCACTGTGATGTGCTGCTCAATGCATATCATATTTACCTTTATTCCACCATGCCCGGTAAATGTTCTGCCAAGTCTGATGCCTCTAGTGAGAGGAAGGTACCGATCCTTGTTGACATAATAGGTAATTGTTACCTGGTAATCATCTGGCTAGAACAATGCCCTGCACTACTGTCTCCCTGCAGTGATTAGAGCTCTTTGTCTTGTGCAGTGATTGTTAACTCTGTCTTGCTGCTTTTTTTGTCTGTATGCCTCCGGGCGATAATAAAATCATTATTATTATTATTATTATAGGCTATGCTATACAGGTTTGTGGAAGAGTCAGAGACCAGTAGAGGCTGAGGTGAGACAAGAAAGAAAGCATTCCCAGCAGCAGGCAGCATGAGGCGCACTGAATTTTTGTAGTGATGGTGATCAGGTGAATCCCTGCACCCTATGAGGCACAGCTAAGTAGGCTGATAGAAGCATTAACCACACGGAGTAAAACATAACCAGCGTCCTCAGTGTAATGTTGTAGTAAGCAAAATGTTTTTCTATGCACAATGCACCCATATGTGGAGGACAACTGAAGCTAAAGACTGAAGGTAATACTAGTAGCTATTACACAATTAATCTAAGTCATGGCCATTAAAGGTGTTAAATATAAGAAAAATGAATATCAATAACATGTGAGAAATTCACTCACAAGAGACTTACTGACCATTGCAATAATTAACACCTTTAGTTGGGGCACCTTCAAAATTTCAAGGATTCCAACACTCACCAGTTGTTGCTGCTGCCGCTGCTGCTGGGGCTGTGTCGCTGCCGCCACAGCAGCCACCACAGCCCCAGAGAGTCCCTCGGCAAAGCTTGCGGAACTATTGTCACCTTCCCAAGAGCCCAATCCACTCTGGAGTGCAGAATAAAAATAACAATGAGCTTTCAACATAAAAGACTTAATCAACAAAGCACACACACACACATACACTGCTGGTATGGTAATTGGTAAAGGCTCTGTATGTGTCATCTGACATGCAGAGGTTCAAGCTCAGCTCAAGTCCTTTTTGCGAACTTTGTTTGCACCACTCGCTATGATAAATTGCATCAAACACTAACAGAATCATCAAGTCTAGGGTCAAATATGTGTTTACTAGAAGTTTGCACTATGTACTCACATTTTGTATTCCCGATGGTCCAGGGAAGTCACTCGGATTAAAGTCACTCATGGCCACAGGCTCTTCTTTTTCCACAGTTGACTGGAGGAACTCAGGGAAGTCATTGGTATTGCCCTCAGAGCTGTGCGGGCCATCCCCCTCCTCCCCACCCACACCACCACCTTCATAACTATTGCTTTGTACTAGAAACTCATCATTGACAGACTGTTCAAAGGTGTCGTGCTGTTCAACTTTTATGTGCACTGCCGGCTGCTCAACACTGACATCAGACTGTCTGTCCTCCAGCGGGTCCCGGGACCTGCCTGCATCACTGCCACTGATCTTCCCTGCCGCACCCCGACTCTCCTGCTCTGGGCTGTCATCCCCAGGAGGCCTCCCAGGGCTCTGTTCTGTCACTCTCCGCTCCTCGGCTCGCCGCCTCTTGGCCGGAGGGCTGGCAAGCTCGGGACGCTGCCTCCCCTGCCCTCCAGCACCTGCAGTGTTGCTGGCGCCACCACTTCCATTTTTCTTTGGTTCCTCATCGGGCACGGCCAGGCCTTTGATTCTCAGACACTCGGCAGCTTTTATGAGTGAGGAGAGTTCATTTTGTCTCACATTGACTTCACCAATGTACATATAATCCAACAGAAACTCTAAGTCTTGGCAGTTTATGTCTTTGAGAACAACTACTGGGTTCTTGCATGGTGTGCGATCAAAAATATCACTAAAATATTCACTACAGGTGGACAGAACCAATTTGTGGACGGGATAAAATTTGCCTTCACACGCAATGGTTACATCTGTGTAGGTCTCCTGTAAATTAAAACAAAAAAAAGGATATATTAGTATACTGAAATTATTTACACTTAGTCTTATCTATAAACCTTTAACCCCTTGAGACCCAGAACGTAATTTTCATTCTAATTTTACCACCATTAGACGATTTTTAGTGACTATAAGCAATATTTTATAGATATGACCTGTTTAGTATCCTTGTCCACTAACTAATTTGGCATATTAAGTGACTTTTCTTAATTTTATGGCTCGACAACATAATTTTTTTTATAGCAAAGGAAAGATCTGGGCGTGAAGGGGTTAACATGAGGAAAACCTCTCGACCTCTTTCCCCACATTCAGCTCATGAATATCCAATTTGCACCCTCATGTATATCGAGCATTGTGTGTGTGTGTGGTGTTCTCTGTGTGTGTGTGTGTGTACTACTGGGCTGAGTTACCTTATTGCGGAGTCCACTGATGACATGATAAAAGGTTGTTCGGTGATTGTTCCACTTGAGGGAAAGGAGTTCACCGTCCATTTTCTGGAAAAAACCCAAGGATGGATTATTGTTCAAGCCTCCACGTAGCGAGGTGATGCAGATACTGAAACCCCAAACAGCATAGCTGACTCTTGATTATGTGGTATCAGGAGTTCCTACACAGCTACATCTAATACAGTACCATCATTTAGGTAAATCTCAAGAACAAAGGCTCCACCCCCTGTCTTCTTCTTATAGCCAACAAGCTTGGGGACATGGTGGGAAACCGGGGTTTTTGGGTGGGGGAGCACACACATAAGGGAAATATGGCCCCCCACAAAAAATCCCTAAACTAGGGAAATTTCCCTAGTTCATACTTTATCGGGGCCATATTTCCCTTATATGTGTGCTCCCTCACCCAAAAACCCCAATTTCCACCATGTCCCCAAGCTTGTTGGCTATAAGAAGATAGGAGGTTGAGCCTTTATTCTAAATATGTCAAAACTCTACAGACCTAACCTAGCACCCCTCCTCGAGCACCTCGTGCTGTGCACTAACCTAACCTAACGGGGGGGGTCTCTGCCCCCCCCCCTCGACCCCCCCATGCTGTGCACTAACCTAACCTAACCTACTCTAGCCTAACAGGGGGACTCCGCTCCTCCTCGACCCCCCCCCGTGCTGTACACTAACCTAACCAGCGGACGGGGGTGCACTTCTCAAATCTTGGGAATAACATCCTAAAAGTAGACCAATTCTCAAACTTGTCGTCCATTGCGCATCTCGCTGGACTTAGTTTTTCTCAAGAACCTGAAATTTAATATCGGCCATGTAGGCAAAGTAAGGATCCGGCACTCATTAAAATCTAAACAGATGTGTTAAGGACAGTAAGTGGAGTACGTAGATCCAACATTTGGGTCAACTTAGCGTGGAGCCCTTGTTTTTAAGATTTTCCGCTTTTTCTAATGGAAATAGTTTCATTTCACCCAGTTTATATATTAAAAAAAAAAAAAAAAAAAAAAAAAATCATCACCGAATTTTATGGTACTACAGTTTCCATTAAAAACACTTTCTCCATCAGAAAAAGCACTAAAACTTGGCCGGGAAAAATTTGTCAGGGTCTTATAGGTTTTAATGAAACCTAACCTAACCTTATAGGTTTTAATGAAACCTAACCTAACCTTATGTTTTAATGAAACCTATAAGGTTAGGTTAGGTTTCATTAAAACCTATAAGGTTAGGTTTGCATTAAAACCTTTAAAGTTAAAACCTATAAGGTTAGGTTAGGTTTCATTAGGAAATACTTTGGAACTCATCCTTCCGGCTTTGACTGAAATGAACTACCGCTCTGTATTGTATGCTTATTGAACTTCACATCTGTAAAGGTTCCAGCGTGCGCTCAACCTTGGTTAACCCACACGGCCGCTATGAAATATGAGGTGCCTCAAAAAATTTCAAGTCCAGTTAGGTTAGGTATACTTTGTGGTTAAGGTTAGGTATACTTTGTGGTTAAGGTTAGGTTAGGTTAGGTATACTTTGTGGTTAAGGTTAGGTTAGGTATACTTTGTGGGTAAGGTTAGGTTAGGTATACTTTGTGGTTAAGGTTAGGTTAGGTATACTTTGTGGTTAAGGTTAGGTTAGGTATACTTTGTGGTTAAGGTTAGGTTAAGTTAGGTATACTTTGTGGTTAAGGTTAGGTTAGGTTAGGTATACTTTGTGGTTAAGGTTAGGTTAGGTTCGGTTAGGTATACTTTGTGGTTAAGGTTAGGTTAGGTTATGTATACTTTGTGGTTAAGGTTAGGTTAGGTATACTTTGTGGTTAAGGTTAGGTTAGGTTAGATTTTTACATATAGTGACTTTGATGATTTTTTGGGGAGCCATAAATCACTTATATTTGCTTCCCCCACCCAAAAACCCCGTATTCCCGCCAGTTCCCCAGGCTTGTTGGCTATAGGGGGAAGAAAAAAAAGATAGGGGTGAAGGACTTCTTCCAAAGTTTTACCTTTCATTAAAACCTATAAGACCCTGACTAATTTTCCCCGGAATTTTTTTTTTTTTTTTTTTTTTTATGGGTTTGCGCAAAATAAAACTATCTCCATTAGAAAAACCACCTATTGTAGGCCAGGACCAATAGTCGGTGTCTCTGAAAACGACCGCGAAGTCCTCGTCCATTATAACTTTTTTTTTTTTTGTAATTTCCATCACCAAATCCTAAGGTCGCCGTTTCCATTGATAACAGTGTATCTCCATCAGAAAAAGCACTAAAACTTGGCCAGAAAATAATAGTCAGTGTCTCAGAAACCAGGGAAGTGACGGAATAGTACGAAAACAAAGTGTGCCCCGCCCCGCCAGCCGCCGAGTGGTCCGCCCTGGCCCGCCCCGCGCCGCCCTGCCCGGAGGATTATTACTCCAGTCGACTCCTCGGCGGGATTATTAACCTAACCGAACCTTAACCTAACCTCCTACAGGGTGGGGGGTTCTCTGGACGGGGAGGGTGTGTCTGTAAGCGCTATTAGACAACTGCCATTTCCTTAATAAGTATGTTTTAAAGGTTACGCCGAAGTGGCTTACTACGCGTAGTACCATGTAGTACGCGTCAACGGTGTCATTACATTAATTATTCCCATTAATTCCTCGCAACATTTACAGTTTACACTAACAATTACGGGCGGCGGCGGGATGGGCGGCGGGCATGGAGGGGGCGTGGGTGGGATGGGCGGCGGCGGGGCAGAACGCAGCAAGGGGCGGGCGGACAATGCAACCCCTTAAACATCCCAAACACTGCACAACCCTTGTTCTTTCGACCCTCACAGACCCCATTACAGCTTCTAGGCGATCCTATAACTGGTCTCCACTACGGTACAAGGGTGGAAGAGGGGTATGGATGTATTTACCTGGAATATAAAGGAGCCAGCAGGGACTCCATCACTCCGCCATCTTGGATTATCGTCTTTCTGTGACGTCAGCCGCGTCTGTAGCGACCGCGGGGCCATCAATGGGTTAATCTATTTTCACACCTTTTGTCATACATTAAGCACTTTTAAGCCTCTTTCCTAAACAACTGAGGTAGCAAAAAAATAATCTGGTAGGTAGGAGTGGTTCATCACAAAAGAGGAAAAAAAATGCCCCGTATTGATAGCCATGCACTACCTACCTACACATACTGTACGAGCTACCGTCATTATATCGTTATCTACCGTATATAAGAACACTGAGGAGGCTATAAGATGGTCAATAGGTCTATACGTTGTAGTTCCTTTAATACAAAATCATTCCTATCATCACTCGGCATCCTAAAACGACCCCATACCACTTCCTGTCATCCTCATCACACCACTCACGAGCAATAATAACCACCATTACCTCTCACCTCATCACTTCCTCATCACTCATCACACTCACCACCCATCATAACACCTTAACACACCATAACATCACCTTTCACTCATCACTACTCTTTCAGCCCCAGCATCGATCCCTTCATCACCTTGTCACCACACAATAGGCCTACTACCAACGAAAATAATTGACCTAGAACAGTACTTTTTAGCCTTTTTACCACCACGCCCCCTTTATAATAACAATAACAAAATATAATACGTAGCTATCGCATGAAAGTCTACATAGTTAGTGAAATGTGGCAAGACGTTACCGCAGAGTTATTTTCCCTTTCTCCCATACCTGCTTCTCCGCACCGACTTTCTTCGCTCACCCTTGCGAGCCTGCTGTGTCATATGACCTCTGATGTCTGGCACATTCACCTTTTTGGCATTAAATCAATTCATTGCGAGCTTGCTTCATTTACGGCGAAGGCCAAGCTTAGAATTTGGCAGTTCTTCTCTTTTCCTCTCCCTTTCTTTTCTTCTCCTTTTTCTTTCCTCTCTACAAAAGAAAACAAAAGCTACATTTTTGGCACACAAACATTTTTGGCACTCAAAATATTTTGGCACTCAAAAATGTACTACTACGTAGAACCCCCAGGCTGTCACTCCTCCCTCACTCGCTAGCTATAAAATGCCAACAAATTTTTAGGGCCAAAAATGTTTGAGTGCCAAAAAAAAATGTAAGTGCAATTTTTTTTAGTGCCGAAAAAATTTGAGTGCCAAATTTTTTTGAGTGCCAAAAACATTTGAGTGGCAAAAAATGTTGTGCCAAAAAATTTTGAGTGCCAAAAAATGTTGAGTGCCTACAATTTTTGAGTGTCAAAATTTTTTGAGTGCCAAAAAGTTTCGAGTGCCAAAAAAGTTAGTGCCAAAAATGTTTGAGTGCCAAACAATTTTGAGTGCCAAAAATGTAACTCGTTTTTTTTGTTTAACTACAGTATGTGTACTAACATACATACACGGAATAGCTATACGATACTTTTTTTTTTTTTTTCTTCTTTTTTTTGCCTATAGCGCCTGTAGGCAGTGGTGACCCAGGGCTAGGATTGTAGTCTCTGGAGGTTCACTTGAGGGCTCTGATGATTGGTCCTCGCCCGTGGTGGCGCAGGCAGGATTCTTATAGTGACGCCTGTGATTAGAGGCCCGCCCCCCTGTGTCCTCCGATGCACTCGCAATCGAAGGTAGAGTTGATGGGCAGGGCATGTGGGTGTTCTTAGGCCACTCGACGGTGCAGAAAGGTTTGGGGTTTCTTCTGGGATCGAACTCGGGTCACCGAGAACGCCAGTCGGAGACGCTAACCACTCCGCTACCGCCTCCCCAAAATCTATGTAGTATGCTGTGTAAAATTATTTAAAAGAATGGTATATCTTTTCATAGATAATTTCTTCCCTCTCTTCCCTTTGCTGGCAGCATTCTGGTAAAGATAAGAAAAAGTTTGCAGGAAGAAATATGTTACTTTTCTGGGAGTTTTCATAATACACGCTTTCACTCTCAAATTAGAACAACAGAACTTCAAAATAAAACAAATGAATTTCAAAATATAATAGATGAATTTTTTCTTTTAATTTGAAATTCAGTTATTTTAATTTGAAGTTCAATTATTTTAATTAAAACTTCAGTTGTTTTAATATAAACTTCAGTTGTTTTAATTTAAACTTAAGTTGTTTTAATTTAAACTTCAGTAGTTTTAATTTAAACTTGTTGTTTTAATTTGAGATTCACTTGTTTTAATTTGAAGTTCAGTTGTTTTAATTTGAGAGTGAAAAGGTGCTGTATAAAAAAAAATCTGAAAGGATCTAACGCTTACCTTAACATATGATTTCCTAGTAGCCAATTCATAGTTTTGGTCTTAGTTTCGAGCTGTCTACTAATTAGGAAGTCGAAGTGGTATACTGAATAAAGTAGACGAGAGCTAACTCTAATCTTTATAGAAGGAGATAATAATTTCCGGCGCATTGTAGCTACGTTGTTAAACTTCTCGCTACATAAAAGTTCAACACTCTCTTTGTCTTTCTACTCGTGCTCTAGTCAGTTGTTTTTTACTTATAATTTTACTTATCATGTATAGTTAAATCTTGTTCCTCGTTGATAGGCCTACCACCTCAATGTCTACTCTCTGATATTTGAGAGAGAGAGAGAGAGAGAGAGAGAGAGAGAGAGAGAGAGAGAGAGAGAGAGAGAGAGAGAGAGAGAGAGAGAGAGAGAGAGAGAGAGAGAGAGAGAGAGAGAGAGAGAGAGAGAGAGAGAGAGAGAGAGAGAGAGAGAGAGAGAGAGAGAGAGAGAGAGAGAGAGAGAGAGAGAGAGAGAGAGAAGACTTTTGTATGAAGAAAAAACCATGAATACACAATAGTCATCCGTGTATAGGCAAACAGAGATAAAAGCTGCAGGCTAATGATGCTGAGCAAGTAAAGCCTGTACAACATATGCATCACCTCATTAGAACGAGGCGAGAACGACCAGAAGATAATATTTTTCCCACTCTCAGGAACACGACATTGAAGCCACGACTCATTAATGTGGTCGAGGAAGGAAACGAAGAAGGAATAAGAGGCACCAAGAAAAAACTGAACGAGATCCATTGAAGTAAAGGTAAGAATCATAGAGACTAATAAGGAGGAAAGCGATGAAATGGAAAGGGAAATAAATAGATAATTTCTAGATAAATTCAAGTATGGGTATGAATCATAGACTAATATTGAATACAGCGAAGAAATGGAAAGGGAAAAGATAGATACTTTCTAGATAATTTCATGGATGGGGATTAAAGATGGATGTAGGTAGTATTAGGCAGTAGGTAGTAACAGGAACTACCTTGTGTAAGTCTCGCGGTCTCTTGCAGCTTCCTTATTTTCTTATGTTCTGAAGTTCTTAGGAAACAAAATGAGGAGGAGGAGGAACGATGGAGAAAAAAAAAGGAGATGAGAAAAAGGAAAAAGCCGGAGAAAAAGGAGGAAAAGGCAAAGAAAAATCAAAGTGAGCCGGGATCCCCTGCAGAGCGAGGAGATTGACCTTTCTGGCCCTCAGCCTCACCATATAATCAGCGGACAACCAATAACACGGTGTTCAGGTCGGCGCCCCAAGACTCCGCGAGCTTCCTTATAACCTTTTATCCAAGATTAATAGACACTATGCGACATCGACACTATGAGATTAAAAGTCTATTGATCTTGCTTCTATCCTCCCTCTCACTTTCTGCGTCACCAACAGGCATTCGAAGACAAGGTCATTCAACCAGCCTTAACCCCTTGAGGACCAGAACGTAATTTTCATTGTAATTTGACTACCATTAGACGATTTCAATAGATATAAGCAATATTTTATCGATATGACTTGTTTAGTATCCTTGTCCACTAGTTAATTTGGCATATTAAGTCACATTTCGTAATTTTTTGGCTAAGAATAAACGATTTTTATATGGCAAAGGAAAAACCTGGCCGTTAAGGGGTTAATAACAGCCTCACATGTCTCCCTACACGCCTAAGGAAGCTGAAATAAGGCTCAAAAGGTGGTATTCTAGCTCTTATGTACCGGGAAAAACCATGTCTCTCTCTTGTCGCCGCGGGGTGAAGTGAAGAGATGTCGTTGCAATGTTCTCTCTACCCGAACAGCATGCATGATCTGTCCCACGGGAAAGGGAATGAAGATTTTACCTTTTGTGGAATAATGAGACTCGGTTCCTTTTCCCTGCCCCGCTGCTCCATAGTATTGGTAAGCGCTCGATTGTTAATGAGTTTGGGTCCTGCAAGGTGGGATTCCTGCCGGGGATTACTCGCTCACTTCAAAGCCGCAGAAGGAGCAGGGAGGAGGGCGTGAGGAGGTGTTGAAGGAGGCCCGGAAGACATAAGAGCATAAGAAAATAAGGAAGCTATAAGAGGCCGCGAGACCTACACGTGGTAGTTCCTGTTAAGGCCGGTTCCCATCAGCCCGCTTGTACGGCCGTCTTACAACAACACCGCTCAACAATGACGTCACCATCATCACCGCTTGAGTGGTATTTGTGGTAACTGGGCACAGTTGGCAACTCCGCTCGAGCGGACACCGCCGAGCGGGAGAGATGACTTGAATTTAACTTTGTACGGCGGCCGTACAGCGGTACGGCGGTGCGGTAGACTTTGTTGTGACGTCTTTGTTGTTGTACGGCGGCCGTACAAGCGGGAAGGTGGGAACCGGGCTTTACTTAACACTACCTACATCCACCTTTCATCCCCATCCATGACATGATCTAACCTCCTTTTAAAGCTCCCTAATGACTCCGCACTAACTACCTGTCTACTGAGTCCATTCTAATCATTGACCACCCTATTTGTGAACCAGTTTTTCCCTATTTCTTTTTTAAATCTACGCTTTTCCAGCTTGAATCCGTTACTTCTTGTTCTACCCTGATTACTAGGCGTAAAAACTGTTCCTACATCGTCTTTATGGCAAACTCAAAACTTTTCGAGGGAGGGCGGATTTTTGTTTTCATTACAGTTCTCAGAGCCAAAATGACGGCTTTGAAGTATGAAAAGCCTATTTTTGGGTCCCTGACAGAGCTAGTGCACTAAGCTATAGGATAGGAAAGATCGCTACCCAGGGCAAACCCTGGGTATACAGGCAACCATTCCAACATCTGATAATACATTACCAGGCTACACTTAGATAATCTGAAAAAGAAACATACGTCTGGAAAACGCCGGTGCCTTTCTGACCGCGGCCGGCTGTCCGCCAGCCTTTAACGGAGCCATCATAACCATCCCAAAAATCATCCCCGGGGAGGGGGGCTGAAAACTTGGCGGGGAAGGAAGGGGTGGGAGGCCGGAGGCGTTGCACTAGCTCTGTCAGGGACCCAAAAATAGGCTTTTCATACTTCAAAGCCGTCATTTGGGTCCCTTAGAGCTAGTGCACTAAGCTACCTGCCACTTGGGGGACGGGGCAAGAAGCCCCGACCCCCGCGGGGAGGAAAAAGAGCAACTGCACCATAACAAAACGATACCACTAGTATACTCACCCGAATCAAGCGGAGACGTCAATGGGAGGCCCGGCGTTCCACCACCCAGCCCCTCCGGACGGAGGGAAAAGTCCCAGGGAAACCCACAGGGGAAGTCCGCGACGGAGTGGGACAGGTAACGAGCCACGAAGCACGAGGCCGTACTCCACTGTCCCCCTTCCCGTCCCCTCCCCAAGGAATGGGTGCGGGGGAAGGCCAGAGACGCAGCAACACCCGGACGTCATGGGCGCGAGGGGCGTGACCCGGATCCGCCGACTCGATGACGCCCCGGAGCCGGCCGGCAATCCCCCGGTGGTGAGGGGACGACCAGAGACAGGATCGCGGAACAGGAACTGCAGGTCGCACGCCCAGGGCTCGGAAGCATCCAGGTAACACCGGAGCGCCGAAACCGGGCACAAGGGGTGTGGCGGCGTCCCCAGCAGACCAAGCCGGAACGACGCCCGGTTGGAGACGGTGGTCCTGCCGCTCGTTCTTACCCAGCCCCCCTTGGGCGAGAGGGAGAGGGAGACAGCGGCGCCGTCCCGCGAGAAGGTCGTCCACTGGGGGAACGGGTCAGCCCTCAGCTGAGAAGCCCGAAACCCGTAGCCAGGGCCACCAGGAACAAGGCCTTCTGAAGGAGGCGAGGTCCGGCAGCGTCCGACCCAAACTGGTCCCCCCTGCGGGAAACCGGGAGAAACCTTCTCCAGGGACCAGAAGGGACCAGGAGACGGGGAGGGGGTTTTGGTGGAACAAACCCCTCTTCAACAGGGTCACAGAACCCCGGTCCAGGACCAAACCCCAACCGTATTTGAGGGGTCAGCCAGGGCCGCAAGGTGAGTGGAGAGAGTAGCGGAGGATCTCCACGGTCGTGGGCCAGGAAGGAGAGGAAATCCGGGACGACCGATTGGAGACGTCACGGAGGCCCTTGAGTTTGAGGAACGACTAAAAGGGCCCTTTCCAGTGAGACGGGATACTGTCTCGTAGGGGGAACGGGCCCGAAAGAGCCGCCAACATGTCCTCCGCTACCGGTCCGAGACCGTCCAAACGGAGAGAGGTAGGGGAGAAACTCCAGGCGTGTAGCTTCAAGGTGGAAAGAAGCCGGGCCCGGGAGCTCCTCCAACAAAGCGGGGGGCCCCTAGAGGAACCGGGGAGGGACACCAGGCCTCAGTTCGGAGAAACCACGGTGCGCCGGCCAGAGAGGAGCCACCAAGGTCACCTTGCCCCTGTAGGAACGCAGTTTGTTGCATACCTTCAGGAGGACGCTGGTGCAGGGGCGGAAACAGGTAAAATGGCGCCACCTGTTCCAGTCTTCCGTGGGGGGCGTCCGGGCCTCCCGCAGCTGTCCGGTCCCCCCTCGTAAAAAAGGTCTGTAGTTGGGCAGAGCGGGGGGGACGCAAAGAGGTCCACCTCCGGAGTGCCCACCGCCAAACAGAAAAGCCGCAAAGCGCTCCGGGTGAAGCTGCCACTTCACCGACGAGCCCTGGAGCGAGACAGTGCGTCGGCCCACACATTCTCCACTCCCGGCAGGAACCTGGCAGACAGATAAAGGTGGAAACGGGCCGCCAGGCCGAAGATCTGCTCCGAAAGGGACAACAGAAGGGCGGATCGGGGAAAGTCCCTTGGCGGGCGAGACAGTGGACCGCGACCATGTTGTCCTTTCTCGAAGCAGAGAGCCGTCCCATCTGGGATCGGGTTCGATCGGAGGAAGAGAAGAGGGACCACCCAGCCCCTTGACGTTGATGTGGAGTCTGCGCTCCACCCCGGACCACCCGCCGAAACCCTGCCGGCCGTGGAGGATTGGTAGCCCCACCCGACGTCCGGACGCATCCAAACATCACGAAGACCGTAGGGGGCGGAGGCAGCCAACCCCGTCCACGCGGAGAAACCCCTCCACCAACCACTCGTCTAGTAGTGTGAGGGCCAGGGAGGGGACGGGCCGGAGCAATTTCGCGGGGTCGCACCGGAAACGGCTGTTTTCCCACCCGGACAAGGCGACGGAGGACGAAGACGGCCCAGGGGAGTGACTTCTGCGGCGAATTTGAGCGAGCCGAAAAAGGGACTCCCAATGCCTCCTTGACAAAAAAACGGGACACCGAGGCCCGGAAGAGGCTTTGGGGATGAAGTTTGGCCCCCTTTTTTCCCCCGAGATGCGGACCGCAGCTAAAACGGGAGTCCCATTGCATGCCCAGCCAAGTAATGCGGGGAGAGGGGGTAAGGAACGGACTTTCCCTTGTTGACTAGGAACCCCATCTCCCCCGCCACCACCAAAGCTCGGTTCAGCATGCGAACCGTTTCCTCCTGAGACGGGGCGGACACCAGCCAACGTCCCAAAATACATGAGGCAATGACCCCTGCAGACACCATCCGCTGAGCCACCACCTTGGTGAGCCGCGTAAAACCCTCGGAGCGATGGAGAGGCCGAAGGGCGTCTGGTGAACTGCCACGTGTCCGATCCCCCCTGGAAGGCCGGGAAGCGCCGGAACCGAGGATGAATGGGGACATGCCAGTAGGCGTCCTTGAGATCGAGGGACGCCATCCATCCCTTGCCTCAGCCAAAGGCGGCCCTGGGCCAAGGTCAGCATACGGAACCGGTGGTTGCGCACAAACCCGTTTGGGGCGGCTGAGGTCCAAGATAAGCCCCCCCCTTCGAAGAGTCCTTCTTGGGTACGTTTGAAAATGCGGGAAAGGAAGACCTTTCCCCGCGCCTTCTCCACTACCCCGGAAGGAGTGCATGTCCGACAACGTGGGCGGCGAGCACTGTGGAGACCGGCGTCCAAGAAGGAGGTCGCCGAAGGGGCCGGTTAGGGCAATCCAGGGCCAAGAAAGCGTTTCGAACCACCCTGGCGGCCCCCTCTCTGCGGCCAGGTTGCCCAAAAACCCGGACAAGAGGCCCTGGAAGGGAGGCTAGAAGCGAGAGCGACCCTTGGGGGAAAGGGCTTTGTGGGACAGTAGCGGGCCCCGAGCGAAAGGCCCGAGACCCAGAGCCCTGAATCCGGAAGGCCCACCCCGACTGGGACGACGAGGATCCTGGGGGCCATCCACAAGGGGGTGAGCACTCCTGGACTGCCCCTCCCGACGAGAAGAGGGCCCCGACGAACACTGCCGGACCCCCCCCCGGAACCCCCCGGCCGAGACGGTCCCGGGGGCCGGAGAAGACACCAGAGTGACGGTGGGGGGATTGAGGCGAGACTCTGCTGCAAGGAGGGCTCCGACAAGACCTCCGAATCGAAGGGACTAATCCGGAGAATCTGCTGACGAGTCAGCTCCGGCAGGCCCCGAAAAAGCTCGCGCCGAAGAGCCAAGCGGGCAGTGACGGCCCTGTCAATGGCAGGGCGGACCGTCGGGAGGGGGAGGCGCCGAAGCATCACAGGCGGTCGACAAAGCCCGACAGACATCCGACCGGGAGGCCGGGGAGAGAGAAGAGTATCCACGGCGAGGGAGGAGAGCCACTCCGCCAGCTGACTGAAAAAGGCAAAGAAGAGGTCAACAGGGAGGCGTGTTGCCGTCCTGAAAGTCCCGGCGAAAAAAAGCTCCTCCTTCACCGGTTGCGCCCCGCCACAGGAGGTCCTTGGCAGAAAAACGGGACACCGGGGGGAAAAACAGCAATCACACGTGGAAAGTCACCAGAGGCCGGGAGAAAACCGGGGGTCGGGGCCCAGGGCTGAGAAGGACCCCGGTTCACACTGGGGTGGGACCCGCTCTCCACACTTCGGCAGGGTCCAGGCCGGCCTTCACCAGGGCAACCCGGGCTTGGGGCCCCCGAGAGGAAAAACCAATTTTGGCATCCTGGCTTCCCTCCACGCACGGGAAGCCATCCCTGACCAAAACTAGGCTCAGCCAGTAAGGAGGCCAGAGATCGAAAGCGGCCGCCGAAGAAACCGCAGGCTGCTTCGAGGGAGCGTTTTAGGCGAGAGAAAGGAATCCGGCGGTAGAGGAAGGACTCCTGTCCCCCGTCCACCCGGGAGCGACGCACCTCCAAGTCCGGAACTGGGCCCCAGGAGGGCCCTCCTCCGACGACCGATGGCAAAAAAGCCGCCCGTTTGACCGTCTCACAAGCAATCGACGGTGGCATCGGTGCCCAGGTAAACAGGACGGAGGAAGAAGGAGGGAGTCCCAAGGCATCCTCCGCAGCGGGACGAGGGAAGTGCACCTAGAAGGCATCTCAGAAGAAAAGGGGGAAATAAGGGCCCCGGGGGACAGGAAGGCAGGGGGCGGAAGTCCCCGAACCGTCGTCGCCTTGGGCAGGGTAGGGCAGCATCCTCTTCCCCGTCGGAGCACACCAGGTAGGATCCTCGACTACCACAGACTCAGAAGGAGGCACCCGGTGAGGGGTGAAGCAGGCGATGGGGGGCCTGCGACGCCTCGGAGTCGGAGAATGGGACCCAGAAGTTAAGTGGCCCTCCATTTTTGCCATGAAGGAGTTTCACTGAAGACATCCAAGCCGACAACCGGAGGTACAGGAGGGGGAGGGGGGGAAGGCCCAGGAGACGCCTGACCAGCCGTAGGAGCCACAGACCCCGCAGGCAAGTCCCCCGAACCCGGGAGTCGCGGTCATGGTGAGGGACTGGGGGGAGACCGCCAGATCTTGCTCCACCGTCAGCACGATCGACGCCGAGCTCATGGAAAGCAGAGGCAGGGGGTCGGGAGGTGCGAGACGAGGGGAGAAGGACGACTTGGCGAGGCCCAGCCGAGAAAACCCCGAGACCGGTCCGCCCAGGACCCGACGGAAGTGGCTGCCTTGGCGAGACTTCAAAGCCTCGACCAACCCTCCTTGAGGTCAGCATAGGCTCGCCAGTAAAGCAGGGCACACCCCCCTCGGGAGGATGAGCCGCAGCCATCCACAGCATAACCGGGCAATCGGCGGGACGAAAAAGGTCCGACAGAAGGCACGGGGGCGGGCGAGGAGCAGAGCTGGTGGCCTCGGGACCCAAAAGACAAAGAGCAGCCCTGGGCCCCCACAATTGATCCGCTGGAAAAGAAGGGTAAAACAGTGAGGGGGAAAGGGGCTAGACGCAACACGAAAAGCCCCCAAAACCCCCACCTGCATCGCCACACGCACTGCCCCGACCCCCAGGGTAAGTGGATGGTTGGGGAGGGGGGGGGGGTCGACGTGGCAGCCAGGGACCGCTCAACTCCCCTACCCGGCCCATGGGAGGGTCCGGGCGAGGGAGCGGGGAAGGTTGGGCACCCGCAAAAGCGACCGTAACCATCCGCCCATCTCAGCGTACACGTGGCAGGCCAGGGGCGTGCAAATCAGGTACCCCAAACCACCCGCACGAGCCCATGGGAGGGTCCGGCGGGGGGGGGGGGGGGCGTTTGGGTGGGAGAACTACGTAACCATCCGCCCATCTCAGCTTACACGTGGGAGACCAGGAACCACCGAAACCCCCCCCGCACCGGTCCTATGGGAGGGCCGGCCGGGGCCCGGGGGGAGGGGCGTGGCTGGGAGAACTAGTAAACCCTCCCCATCTCAGCTTAAACGTGGCAGACCAGGAACCACCGAAACCCCCCCCGCACCGGCCTATGGGAGGGCCGGCCAGGGGGGGGGGGCGTGGCTGGGAGAACTACGTAACCATCCGCCCATCTCAGCTTACACGTGGCAGACCAAAGGGAACCCCCGAAACCCCCCCCGCACCGGCCTATGGGAGGGCCAGCCAGGGGGGGAGGGGCGTGGCTGGGAGAACTAGTAACCTCCCCCCATCTCAGCTTACACGTGGGCAGACCAGGTGTCAGGCCAGGGGACGCCCTGGCGGGGGAAAAAATGCCCAGGGGAAGAAAGGGTGAAAGCCGCGCCCTTGGGGCGTAGCTTAACACCGCAGACACGACACAGACACCAGCCGAAAATATTTAAGACACAGCTGGCACCCGGGCCCGGGTTAAAGAATAACTTTTCACTCATCCCCGTAAAACCTTACAGAAGGAATACGAAGCATGAAAGGGTTAAAAAAAATTCACACACAACCCACGTAAACACGAAAAAAACAGCAGGTGCTTTTCCATATGGGCCCGAATACAAACAAACGTGTTTGATAGAAGAGCAGGTGTTGACTATGAGGCAAAAAAGAATGATGGCTCCGTTCGGCTGCGGACAGCGGCCCGGGTCAGATGGCACGCGTTGCCAGAGTTTTTTTTCTTTTTCAAATTATCTAAGTGTAGCCTGGTAATGTATTATCAGATGTTGGAATGGTTGCCTGTATACCCAGGGTTTGCCCTGGGTAGCGATCTTTCCTATCCTATAGCTTAGTGCACTAGCTCTAAGGGGACCTAAAAACAAGTTTTGTCACTCATTTTGTGGAGTTGAAATTTGCATCTTCACACATTTCGCTCCCTGGCTTAATGAAAACACGTTATTTGAGTTTGTATTATGAAATAAGTCCTACGGAAGGTTAATTTTACTTCATAAACATAAACATGAGTAATCGGATGGCAACAGGCTTATATTTATGTACAATTTCAGTCATCTTGCGGGCCACACCTGACCACCCCAAAGGCTCCATGTGGCCCGCAGGTAATTAGTTGAGCACCCCTGGTTAAGGTAAAAGCCGGGATAGTCATTCCCCGTGACTGTGTATATACGAATTCACTTGTCATTGGCAGTTATATTATTAGCAAAGAATATCTTTTATCTAGATTTTCCGTGTTCTTCAGCCTACGTAATGGATCCTCTCCTGTAACACGCCTATTTTTTACACTATAACAACACGTCAACGTCTTTGTAACATGTCTATTTTTTTTTACACCACACTGGAACAATGCTTTACTTTAAATATAAAGTGCCTTAACTTTTCCTACACCTGACACGGGAGAAGAAGCACTTTTTTGTAACCCTACGATGTTATTTTTGGTGTCCTTTGAGGTGAGAGGATGCTGTTCGATATAGCTTTCAGGATGCGTATCAAAATGTGTGTGAGGAAGGTGTTCGCTCGCTCCTATCACTCCAGGCTCTCCTCACCTCACAGACACCGATTGAAGACAAAACCGCCAAAGATCGTGCTAGGCTGCTCAAGCCTCCCGGCAGCATATTCCCCACCTCTATGCCAGTATGTGGTTTCCAAGTGAAGACGTTTGGCTGTAGCTCCGAAACTAACCATAGGATTTAATCGAAAATACCCTTATTGTGGCAACAATTCCCACACAAAAGGTAATTCCCACACAAAGTTACCTGCAAGTGATCAGGAAACTTAACCTACCCTAACCGTAACCTAACGTAACCTAACCTGCTGTAAATCTTGTTCAAGAGTAAACGCGACATATTGTTCCAGAAAACGGGAATATGCCTCCCGTCACACAATGGACTTAGGGCAGACGACTCGCTATAATATTCTATAATACTCGACTCTTATATAGCACGTGTTGGTATAGGAGGGACTTTTCAGCGTAGCGCATCTCATCCAGCTCTTTCCTAGATTGAGGGAGAGTTGCCTGAGGGGAAGCAGAGGAGGAAGCGTGGGAGAGAATAGGCGAAGCAAGCCCGGAGGGAGGGAGGCAGGGAGGCAGGGAGGGAGGTAGGGAGGCAGGGAGAGAAAGAGGGGGGTAAAGAAATGAAATGGGAGGAGGAAATGAGGAAAAATTTACGAGAATGAAAAATATTAGATATACGATCTCAATAAAAGCAACCTGGTGTTTGTGAGAGAGAGAGAGAGAGAGAGAGAGAGAGAGAGAGAGAGAGAGAGAGAGAGAGAGAGAGAGAGAGAGAGAGAGAGAGAGAGAGAGAGAGAGAGAGAGAGAGAGAAGTGACCCTTACCTCTCATCGCCTCCCCTGCATTAACACTGCCATTAGAACATACCATTATCGTAGCTACCATTATCGTAGTACCATTATCGTAGTTACCATTATCGTTCATCACTATATATAACACCGGTGGTAGTATACCCTCGCCCGCTTCCGTGTCGTTATGAACACATACCCTTATTTCCTTTAAAAATGTACCACAAACAAAGGAAAACATGAAGATCCGCCACCCCAGCTATTTTGGGTGACAAAATATGTGATCCACCTGAGTGTCTTACCATGGTTTTTTTTCATCACAAAGGACTGACCATACTCAGCTGTGCCCCCCCCCCCCCACCCCAGGTGTCCCCCATTGATATATACTTAGTTACGCTACTGCACCAAGTTACAGACGGAGGACGTTAATAATAAACTTAAGTGATGATGATAAGGAAATGTGTAGCCTATACGTGTGCCCTAGATCTATAACCTGCAGGATAGAGCTTTGCATCATCTAACATTACACCCTTACATGAAATCCAAAGCCTTACATAACAGGAAAAGTGATGCAAAAAAATAACAAAAATAGTAATGATAATACAGTTTTTATACTACCACTAGTACTACCTCAACCGCCCCCCCCCCCACGTCTCTGTAAAATGTTAAACCATCAAAGGAACGAAGCCACATCTCAGCAGGACTTCAGGTAACCCCCCCACCCTCCTACCACCCCACCCACTATGCCACCCCTCCACACCCCTCACCCACTATGCTACCCTTGGCGGACCCCTGACGTGCTGGGGGGGAGGGGGAGATGTTAGAGGGGATGGGGCGTAAGTGTGTGAGAGTATAGATGGGGGGCTGGAAGACAAACACACACACACACACACACACACACACACAGGCCATCACAAGATTGAACGGGCACGCACGTCAGCCCAAGACAATGAGTGGCGCCCGAGTCCTTGTTGTGACGGACCGGCGCTGCACCCTCATCCTTTGTCCGTGATATTTGTGACTTGGTGACGGCGGAACATGAGAGTAAATGTTGCCTGTAATGACGGTGATGAGGATTACTGATGATGAATTATATTATTACTACTACTATTCTCTCTCTCTCTCCTCTCTCTCTCTCTCTCTCTCTCTCTCTCTCTCTCTCTCTCTCTCTCTCTCTCTCTCTCTCTCTCTCCTCTCTCTCTCTCTCTCCTCTCTCTCTTCTCTCTCTCTCTCTCTCTCTCTCTCTCTTCTCTCTCTCTCTCTCTCTCTCTTCTCTCTCTCTCTCTCTCTCTCTCTCTCTTCTCTCTCTCTCTCTCTCTCTCTCTCTCTCTTCTTCTCTTCTCTTCTCTCTCTCTTTCTTCTCTCTTCTCTCTCTCTCTGTTCTACTCTCTTAGTCTCCTTCATCTTCTTCTTCTCTCTCTCTCTCTCTCCTCTCTCTCTCTCTCTCTCTCTCTCTCTCCTCTCTCTCTCTCTCTCTCTCTCTCTCTCTCTCCCATGTAGCAAGGGGAGCAAGGGACAAAATGAACCCTCAAATTAATAATAGACTAAACCATTGACAAGGCGGCATTATGCGTGTCTTGTATAAACATTTACAAGTCTATAAACAAACGCGTGCGGGTGTTCGTGTGAAGTGCAAACCTTCACAAACCGCTCACTTATTTATATTCTTTCTGTGTCTTTCAAATGCGTGTTGGTACATCGATTAACTCAACAGTCACATGTACACTTTGAAAGGCAAACAAGGGTACATAAGATGCTATTTACACTAGCAGCGACCACGTAGGTGCGCACTGCAATATTCATACTCATTAAAAGCTTAATAGAACTTGTTGCGACACACAGTAAATAATCTGGAGGGAATATACATAAAAAGTGGTTTGATAATAATTAATTAAACATGTCTGCTTGCTTTGCCGAGTTGAGGATTTTAATGAGTGGAATCAAGTGTGTGTGTGTGTGTGTGTGTGTGTGTGTGTGTGTTATTTAAAAGGAGAATGATTATTATAATACGCTTATAAATGATCATGCCTGAAGAAAAACAAAGAGCTGTGGTTAAGGGAAGGAAATATGCTAATGATATGTGGTAATATTTTGTACTAAGTCACATAATTACATTTATAGTAATTTTTTTTAACGGGACGAAAATTTAATTCTATCTTAAGGTCTCATACTTAAGATTATGCCTATGTTTACCTGATACTATGGTTAACTATGATAAAATACAGGATAAATTTAGAAGAACCGTACTATTCCCTTCACCTGGCATCAAATATCAGTCAGTAAGCAGCAAGGGGTCAGGATTTCTCACCTCGTAAAAAAAACCAGTGTATAGTAAAACTCGGACTCTATGTTTTGAAAGAGAGGAGCTTTTTGAGGTTATATATATACTGGATGTGGTCTCTGTGTCACATTACAACGCTAATATTGCGCGGCCCTAAAGTTGACTGGCTGGTTGCGTGTTGTGATAAGTCGTGTTTACATAATCACCGCTCTTGCTTGCCTCTTCCAGTGCTCAGACCAGACCAGACCAGACCAGACCAGACCAGACCAGACCACAGTTGATTTGATGATGAGTAAATACTTGATGCCTTGTAGTCTTTTGACGTGCGTATACACAAGCAAATAAACAAATAAATGCACACACACACACTGACACACATACATATATACATACAAAGATACACAGACGCACACAGACACATAGAACCAGACAGCTAGAAACACAAGCATCCAATGAACCAGTTAGCTAAACACAAAGACACATACACACACACACACACACACACGCACTCACACACACACACACACACACACACACACACACACACACACACACACACACACACACACACACACACACACACACACACACACACACACACACACACAGGCAGAGCTGGGCACTAAATACATTGAATGTATCTAAATACTAAATACTAAATACATCGGAGAAATGTATTTAAATACCAAATACTAAATACATTTTACGAAAGTATTTAAATACTAGATACTAAATACATCAATTGTATTTAAATTAATTTGTAAATACATTTTAAATGCACACAAATTTTAAAATGTCCTAAAAAAATTGGATTTTCTTAGGATTTCCTTAGGATTTTCCTTAGAAATTTCCATCTGAGGCCTAAATTTCCTTAGAATAAGGAAATTTCCTTGAAAATGGAAACACTGGTTCACTGTAATTTGTAACAATGTACACCAGAATTGCCAGATAGTTGAGCGGGTTTATGGCCAAATAAAGTGATAAAAAAGTATTTATATTTTTATATTATAAGTATTTAAATACAATGTAATTAAATACTCAAAAAAGTATTCAAATACTGTATTTAAATACATGAAAACGTCATTTCAAAGTAGCCTACCAGTTACCAGACAGTGTTTCCGTGTAGACTCTTAAGGTGAAGCGAGCCCCTGGTGCTGATGTGCTTCTTCTCGTGTTCTACGTCTCTTGGAAAAAAGAAAAAGAAAAAACAAACGAAAAGAAAGAAAGAAAGAAAAGACGGAAAAATGACAAAAGATCTCGTCTCGGAATTCTAAATAAAGTAGAAAAAGAGATAAAATAAAATACAGATTCGATAAACTTATTCTGACATTTTGACTGAGGATAAATATGTGATATAGAGATGGAAGAGAAAGAGAAAAATAAATAAATAAATAAATAAATAAATAAATAAATAAATAAAGAAAAGACGGAAAACTGTACTTATAAATACAGTTCTAAATACCCAAATGTATTTAAATACGTATTTAAATACAAATGTATTAAAATACTGCCCAGCTCTGCACACAGGCCCACACACACACACATACACAAACACACACACACACACACACACACACACACACACACATACACATACACACACACACACACACACACACACACACACACACACACACACACACAGGGAAATATGCAGTGTACGCACCTCATCTCGCCACCAGCGTACTACAAGAGTGACTCAGGCAGCCATAATTACCACCACCAGGCAGCTAACAGGGGACTGATGATCTAGCGGCCGGGCGGCATATTCCCCAACTCTACGCGAGTATGTGGTTTCCTAGTGAAGACGCTTGGCTGTAGCTCCGAAACTAACTATAGGATTTTCTCGAAAATACCCACATTGTGATTCCCACACAAAGTTACCATTTCAATATCCAAGAAACCTAACCTACCCTAACTGTAACCTAACGTAACCTAGCCTGACGTGTTCAAGAGTAAAGAACATAAGAACATAAGAAAGTAAGGAAGCTACAAGAGGCCGTGAGACCTACACGAGGTAGTTCCTGTAAAGGGGACATAATGTTCCAGAAAACGGGAATATGCGGCCTGGAAACACACAATACCTGGCCCTGTAGTGGTACCAAGGAAGCTAGAGAACAAGGAAATCTGACTCCACAGTAAAGTTTGAAACCCGTACGGTCCTGCCATCTATGTCGAACACAGAATATGATAAGAGAACGTAGAGAATTTAAACGGGAACTATAGTATTTTTATTTGACTACTGCATACCCCCTTTTTTGTATTTTATGTTTTCCATATTTACAAAAACATACCTGGCCCTAGAGTGCTACTGTCAGTCAACGCTTTCTGCTCAGGTGTGTGATGAGGAGAGGGAGGAGGGAGAGGGGGGAAAGGGAGGGAGAGGGGGGAAAGGGAGTGTGGGGGAAAGGGAGGGAGTGTGGCTTGTTGCGTATTATTTTCTCTTACCTTTCCTCATCATCACGTCAAGTAGCAAATTATAATCTTTTGTGTTTTGGTGACAGGGTATTCGCGGTAATCTTCTGCATCCAGGAAGAATAGAAATGCATCTTTTTACACGTGTTTGTTTTTTCTCTCTCTTTCTTTATTTTCTATTCGTGTCCAGAGTCTCCAGAAAATGACTTGTTCTTTTCTGCCTTTCGCTAATTACATCATAGCAAATTAGATTATGAGTTGTAGTTTAATGCTCAACTTTCGTTCTAAACCTTCCTTAAACCTCTCGTCCTTATTTTCTCATGTTCTTCTGTTCTTCTGTTCTTATGTTTTATAATCAAAGAATATAGAAAGATATAAAAATAGAAAGAAAAGAGAATGATAACCCAGCATTAGCGTGAACAACAACCTCTGCTCTTCCTCCGCGGCCGAACAACAAAGATACAAAAGACAAAAAGACGAACGCTAATTTAGAATGCAAATCCTGTCAAGGCGGCGCCGCGGATGACACCAGCAGTACAAAGCAAAGGTTTATTACTGTCCTGCGAGGCTCCGACATGCACTACTCGGTACTCAGGGAAGGGAGGGAGGGAGGGGTGGGAGGGATGGGAAAGGGAGGCAAGGATGGGAGAGAGAGGGAGACAAAGGTAGGAGAGGGATGGGAAAGGCAGGGAAGCAAGGATGGAAGAGATGGGAAAGGCAGGGATGGGAGGGATGGGAAAGGCAGGGATGGGAGGGATGGAAAAGGCAGGGATGGGAGGGATGGAAAAGGCAGGGATGGGAGGGATGGGAAAGGGAGGGAGACAAGGGTAGGAGAGGGATGGGAAAGGCAGAGAGGCAAGGATGGGAGAGGGATGGGAAAGGCAGGGATGAGAGGGATGGGAAAGGCAGGGAGGCAAGGATGGGAGGGATGGGAAAGGGAGGCAAGGATGGGAGAGGGATGGGAAAGAAAGGGAGGGAGACAAGGATGGGAGGGATGGGAAAGGAAGAGAGGCAAGGATGGGATCATGGGAGGGGGATGGGAAAGGGAGGGAGACAAGGATGGGAGGGATGGGAAAGGAAGAGAGGCAAGGATGGGATCATGGGAGGGGGATGGGAAAGGGAGGGAGACAGGAATGGGAGGGAGATGGGAAGGAGGCAAGGATGGTAGGGGTGGGAAAGGGAGGGAGACAAGGGTGGGAGGGATAAGAGAGTGAGGGAGACAAAGATGGGAGAGGTGGGAAAGGGAGCTGGAATACAAAGGAATACAAAGTAGGATTTAAACAACAATATACCCACTGATTCTTAAAAGATTATTTGAATGTAATACACTAGCTTACTTCAGAGTATAAGGAACAGGACAGTAAAGCAGAAGGTTCCTCCCCATCCCATTACTTCCTCCAGCCGAGGGAAGGAGGAAAGGCGCGAGGGAAAGAAGCTGGGAGAGAATGATTTGTTACATTTTTTTAAGAGAGGAGCAACACTTAAGACACCTCTCGAACTAAATGGCCCACCTCCTCTTTTTATACTCTCTTACTGTCTCCTTTATAGGGACTGACAAGTGGCAACTAAGCGGGCTCTTTGTTACTGTTTTTGCTCTTGACCAGTCCTTTGTGATGTAAAAATTGAAAAAAAGAAAAAAAGAAAAAAAGGAGGTGCATTATGGGGAACCAGTGATATATTATGAAGTTGAAAAATAGATGATACACAAATAAAATGAAGGCAGAGTTAAAGACACACACAGAGCTGAGACAAAGAGGAAGGTGGTGAAGATCAAATGGAAAGAAAAATGTTCGAAATAAAAAAATGGCAAGTTTTTTCAATAAGAAACTGACCCAAAAAAAAAAGTGGACGAAGGTCAAAGATGGATAAAAATATAGTTGGTGAACCAGGCGGAAGCCGCTTTTGAAAATGTGAGACGTCAAGGCAACAGGTAAAGATATCCACTGTACTCTCTTCTAATCTCTCTCTGATCTCTCATGGCAATCAGTCTCTCTATGATATCTCATCTCTCTCTTCGCTACTCTCTCTCTCTCTCTCTCTCTCTCTCTCTCTCTCTCTCTCTCTCTCTCTCTCTCTCTCTCTCTCTCTCTCTCTCTCTCTCTCTCTCTCTTCTTACCCTATCCTAAACTATGGAAGAGCTTTTTAATTGCCGTTTAGTCTAATTAGTTCATTTCACCTCACCAGTTCATTCCATTATCTCATTACAGGCTTCATTTATTTTAAAACGCTTGGTGGCCTTTTCAATCAAGTCTTCATCTGCTTTAAGCCCTCCTGAAGCCCTCCTGAAGCTCCTCTGCGGCGAGACTTGAGGGCAGAGAGGCGAGTGTTGACAGCCTTCATACAGTGTCATATAATGTCATAAGTGTCATACAGTGTCATACAGTGTCATAAGTGTCATACAGTGTCATACAGTGTCATATAGTGTCATATAGTGTCATACAGTTTCATATAGTATCATATAGTGTTATATAGTGTCATACAGTGTCATATAATGTCATATAGTGTCATATAGTGTCATAAGTGTCATACAGTGTCATACAGTGTCATATAGTGTCATAAGTGTCATCATATAGTGTCATAAGTGTCATACAGTGTCATATAGTGTCATATAGTGTCATAAGTGTCATACAGTGTCATATAGTGTCATATAGTGTCATAAGTGTCATACAGTGTCATATAGTGTCATATAGTGTCATAAGTGTTATACAGTGTCATATAGTGTCATATAGTGTCATATAGTGTCATACAGTGTCATATAGTGTCATATAGTGTCATACAGTGTCATATAGTGTCATATAGTGTCATAAGTGTCATACAGTGTCATACAGTGTCATACAGTGTCATATAGTGTCATATAGTGTCATATAGCGTCATAAGTGTCATACCGTGTCATATAGTGTCATACGTGTCATACAGTGTCATATAGTGTCATAAGTATCATACAGTGTCATATAGTGCCATATAGTGTCATAAGTGTCATACAGTGTCATATAGTGTCATATAGTGTCATAAGTGTCATACAGTGTCATACAGTGTCATATAGTGTCATATAGTGTCATATAGCGTCATATAGTGTCATATAGTGTCATATATTGTCATATAGTGTCATAAGTGTCATACAGTGTCATACAGTGTCATATAGTGTCATATAGTGTCATATAGTGTCATATAGCGTCATACAGTGTCATATAGTGTCATATAGTGTCATATAGTGTCATAAGTGCCATAAAAGTGTTTTCTGTTTCTCTCGTGTTAATGTGATGTGCACGCTTCGACTTTATTCAATTAACCTCAATTATTGTAGTTTAAATCTTTACCTGTCAAATGTTTGTCCTTGTGTTTATTCATATATCCACGTACCAAGTTTCAAGTTTATTGAGAAAAGAGGAGAGGAAATTGCAAAGAGGGGGTGGACAGGAATACAAAAGATATAGAAATACAGTAATACAGAATAAGACAAAAAAGTTGCCGGGCGATCCGACTTGCTATTTTTCAACATTCACACGCATCCATTTTTACAATAACGGGAAGAGACAGAAAAACAAAAACAAAATAAAAACAAAAGTACATAAAAAACAAAACAAAAACAAAAGTACATAAAAAAAAAAAAAAAAACAAAAGTACATAAAAAAACAAAACAAAAGCAAAAGTACATAAAAAAAAAAAAAAAAGAACAAAAAAAAAAAAAAAAAAAAAAAGTACATAAAAAACAAAACAAAAACAAAAGTACATAAAAAAAAAAAAAAAAAAGTACATAAAAAACATAACTTGGAGCGATCAGTTGAGTTCAGTTAATTGTATTGATTGTATAGGAAGCATAATAAATAAACAAACATAAAAAATCACATCAAAAACCTAACATAAAAAGCATACCAGATCAATGTTTCTTTGTGTTTTTCCTAGTTTAAATCTTTTCCTGTCAAATGTTTATCCTTGAGTTTATTCATATTTCAACGTACCAGACAAATATTTTACAGGAAAAGATTCAAACTACACTCTTAGAAAAAAAGGGTAGGAAAAGGGTAGAAAAAGGGTATTTGTAGTGATGAAATACTGCTACCCTTTTTCTACCCTTACAAATCTACCCTTTCGGATCGACGCAAATATACCCTTTTCCAACCCTCTCGTCTAAAAAGGGTAGATAAAGGGTAGATGAAGGGTATAATCGGCAGCATCTACCCTCCAGCCTGGACATAGGGTTTAAAAAGGGTAGTGGTGGTGCGATGTAACAATTCTACCCTTAATATACCCCTTATTTCTGAGAGTGTACAATAATTGAGGTTAATTGTATGATGTGGAAGCATGCATATCACATTAATGCAAGATAAACTGTAAATAAGATCAATAATAACAAAAATGTAGCCTTCTAGTCCTGCTAATTCATTGTAACCTCAACCTCAATTATTGTAGTTTAACCCTTGAGATCCAGAACGTAATTTCCATTGCAATTTGGCTACCATTACACGATTTTTAGTGAATATAAGCAATATTTTATAGATATGACGTGTTTAGTATCCTTGTCGACTACTAATCTGGTATATTTAGATACTTTTCGTAATTTTATGGCTAACAACATACATTTTTTTTATAGCGAAGGAAAGATCTGGGTGTGAAGGGGTTACTTTTTTTTATAGCAAAGGAAAGATCTGGGTGTGAAGGGGTTACATTTTTTTATAGCAAAGGAAAGATCTGGGTGTGAAGGGGTTACATTTTTTTTATAGCGAAGGAAAGATCTGGGTGTGAAGGGGTTACATTTTTTTTGTAGCGAAGGAATGATCTGGGTGTGAAGGGGTTACATTTTTTTATAGCAAAGGAAAGATCTGGGTGTGAAGGGGTTACATTTTTTTTATAGCGAAGGAAAGATCTGGGTGTGAAGGGGTTACATTTTTTTATAGCGAAGGAAAGATCTGGGTGTGAAGGGGTTACATTTTTTTTATAGCGAAGGAAAGATCTGGGTGTGAAGGGGTTACTTTTTTTTTATAGGGAAGGAAAGATCTGGGTGTGAAGGGGTTATATTTTTTCCTGTCAAATGTTTGTTCTTGACTTTACTCATATTTCAACATAGCCTGCCAGTTACCAGACAGTGTTTCCGTGTAGACTCTTAAGGGGAAGCGAACTCCTGGTGCTGCTGTGCTTCTTCTCGTGTTCTACGTCTCTTGGAAAAAAGAAAAAGAAAAAACAAACGCCAAGAAAGAAAAAAAAAAAGACGGAAAATGACCCAAAAAATCTCGTCTCGGAATTCTAAATAAAGTAGAAAAAAAGATAGAAAAGAAAATACAGATTCGATAAACTTCTTCTGCCATTTTAATTGAGGATAAATATGCTATGTAGAGATGGAAAAGAAAGAAATAAAGAAAGAACGAAAGAAAAGACGGAAAAATTACACAAAAATCTCGTCTCGGAATTCTAAATAAAGTAGAAAAACAGAGTTGGAAAAATAATATACAGACTCGATAAACTTGTTCGGGAAAATTTTGTGGGGATAAAAAGGGCGATAAAAATTGGGAAGTTTTAAGAAATTGCCTCTCCCCAAATTCCAAAACGGGAAAAATCTATCCCACAAAAAAATACAAAAAAGGGAAAGAGTCTTTAGCGTCAAAAGCAAAACAACAACAAAAACGACGCCCTTTGTTCTGCTCCTCCCTCGCCGTGCAGCACAAAACACCACAAAAAAGTAAAGCGCGGCGGGAAAAAAATATATATTGTGGGGAAATTATTGGGGGTTACGGGGGGAAAGGGGGGGGTTGTTTGGGGGAGGAGGAGGAGGGGAGGGGGAGGAGGAAACGGGAAGGGGGGGTTTTAAAAAGTCAAAAGGGTTTGAAACCCGGGGGGCAACGATAGGAAAGGGGGGGGGAGGGGGGGAGGGAGAGAGGGGGGAAAAAGGAGGGGGAAAACGTGGGGAAAGGAAAGGAGGAGGAAAGGAAAGGGGGAGGGAAAAGGGAAAGGGAGGGATGGGGGGAATGGTGATGGGGGGATGGGAGGGGGGAAGGGGGGAAGGAGGGAGGGGGGGAAGGAAAAATGGAAAGAAAAAAAAAAAAGAACGGGAAAACTAAAATTTGGAAGGGGATATGAAATTTTTATAACCTATTTCTGCATTCCACCACTGACTGTAGCATGAAAACAAGTGTATGTTATTATTAAAGTGGAATTGTTAGTGTTAGTGTTAAAGTGTTAGTGGAAGGCAGGAATGGGTAATATATATTTCTTCCACCCTAATTTTTGTTTATGTTATTTTTTCATCCCTACATTGAAACTTTTAGAATAATATTTTTGTTACTAGTTGCTGTTATTTTTTTTCATCCATCAAAAAACCACTCAAATACCCCCTCACATACATAAAAATTTATAGTTTTGATATTGAAACGTCACAGAAAGAAATTTAGAGTAGCATGGGGGAAACGTGAGGGCGTTTGCTGACATTTCCACCAAGACTGGGGGGGGGGATGGGATCACATCCCCCTAAAAAGGGCCGGGAATGAAAAAAACCCAAAAACTCCATAAAACCTCACCAGTTTTCCCTCCCCAAAAAAAAATCATAGCCCCCCCCCCAAAGGTGAAACAGACCAAATGCGATTTTGGGAAACTAAAAAAAACCTTTCTAGAGAAAAGGCAAATTTGCAAAAGGGGAAAAGTTTGGGGAACGCCTAAAAAGCGCCCTGCTGGATGATCCCGTGGGGAAAAATTCACAACTGCAGGGGAAAAAGGGGAAAGCCCCCCAAAACTGGCAAACATGCTTGCCTATCGAGCAAAAGGTTTTCACCTAACAAACAAGAATTCGTAGATGCCGTTGCTATGAGGGTATGGCTGGCCAGTGGGGGAATTTCCAAAACCTGGGGGTATGGGGGCCCCAAAAACGTAAAAACCCACACCAGGGACGTGTAAAAGGGGGGGATTCGTGGGGCATAAACCCACAAATGGGGTTTAGGGAGGTCACGGCCGTAATGCTCAAGGGGGGTGTCCCCGCGACGTCCCCAAACTGAACCAACCTTCTCCCTATGGGGGGCAAACCCAATTTTCCCGTACAGGAGGGGAAACTGGGCCCAACGGGGCCTGTTTGTAGGGTAAGTGCTCGGGATTGGGGCCCAAAGGGGGACAGAAAAGCCTTCAGGGCCCTCAGACTCTTCGACCGAGGGGCAGCCTGCCCCCGGGGGATCCACTGGAACCCCAAACCCAAAAGGAATGAGCAGGAGAAAATCGGGGGCTTTTTTGGAATGGAAATTAAAACTTTGTTTGATCATGGCAGCTTCCCACCCCCTGGTCTTCACTACGCCCGGGGGAGGGGCCCCCCAAGGGCCCAAGTGTTCCCTTCTTTTTCAAGACAGCAGATGAAATTTGGCAGAAAAAAAAGCCCCCAGCCAAGGACCCACGTGGTGGGCCGGGATGGGGTCCCGCCCTTCCTTCTCCCTGCTCGGGTTTCCTGCCCTCCTATGTCTCAGGGGGTACTAGTTTTTCCCCCCCCCAAAACCATCGAAAATAGTTTGCCTGGACTACCGGGCCACTTTTAGTGGAGACCCGGGCATATTAGTGTAAAAATTTTAAGAGGTTAAAAAAGAATTTAATGAATAATTAGTAGATAATATTAGTAGTATCTATAGATATTTATATTGGGGAGTACCTCAAGGCAGTATACGGGGACCTTTTCTTTTTTTCTATTATAAATCGGGGACATATGTAACAATTGAGAAATTAAATACATATTTTTTTCCCGATGATTCTACGTTTTACTTAATTGGTGAAAAAACCCACAGAAAAAATCAATAGAGCAAATGCAGAGCTAGCTAAATTTTTCGGAGTGGGGTTTGGCTAACCCCCCTAACTATAAAAAAAACCCAAAACATATTTAATGTTAAACCCACAAATACCCCTACCAGATTTCCAACCATTACCAAATCTTAAAATTATAAAAGACGACATTTCTCAAAATATAAAAAGATAAAGTTCCTTTGGTTAAACTTTGACAAAAACTTAAAAAATTTTTTTAAAATATCTGTCCAAACCTCTGTTTTAAAATTAAACTAGATTTAAATTTCCCCACTCCTTTCAAAGTCAAAACCCCTTTGCCCCCGTGGAAGTTTTTTAAATGCAGTAAATTAGCTCAAATTTTTTCCCCATCTCAATTTTGTAAACCCCATTTGGGGGGCCCCCACTTATCCCTTCATTTTTAAAACCCTCAAATGTACTCCCTAAAAAAAAATATCAGGGGAAAAATGGGCCGACAGTGACTACTGCGAGCACACTCCCTCCATTATTTTTAAAACCTTAAATTAAATTTTTAATCTAAATGATTTATCAAAATTAAATATTGCAAAACTTTTATGTCAAACAATCCCCCCCCCCCCCCTCTAACTAAAAAAATGACCAAAATACTTCACAATTACCCAAAAAGCAACCCAAAGCTCCCTGCCCCTAAACCTTTGGGCAAAAGAACCCAACCCTATACAAACAATTTTTCCCAAGTACCAAGGGGCCCCAAATTATGGGGGTGGAAAATCCCTTTTACAATCAAACATTTACCTAAATTAAGCCTTTTTAAAAACACATTCAAGAAACATTTATTTTTCATTATACTAGCTCTGTGTACTATTATCATTGGTTATTATTTATTGTAATTATTTTTTTTGAATTTTCACAAACCTTATAATATTACTTATTACTAGTGTTAAAATTATCCGGGAAATTTTGTCTGATAACTTACTAACTATCATCAACCCGTTTTTTGGTCCAAAAATTTGTTTGTATTTATAAGACCTTGGTGTTTTATTTTATTATTTTTTTGGGGTGTTGGGATTTTCCCTCTCCTTTCCCCAAACCCTTTCCCAAAAAAAACGTTTTTTGGTTGGTTAAAAAGGGGTTTGGCCCCCAAACCCCCAAATCCCGTTGTAATCATTATAAAAATAATTTTTTAAAAATGGCAAAAAAAAAATAAATGTTAAAAGGGGTTAACGGGGTTAAATATGGTTGGGAAAGCCCCCAGTCAAAATTTTGCGACCGGGGGTTTTGGGCCTTTCGGACCCCCCAATTCGGGGGGGGAGCCCCGCGGTTTTATTTTCAAAAAAATAGGGGGGGGGAGGGGTTTATTTAAATAGTAGTTTGTAGTAAATAGTAGTAAGTTTTTAAAAGAGTTTATTGCCAAAAAAACAAATTTATACAATAAAATAAAAAAATAACAATTTTATAGGGAATTTGGCTGTTGAGCATGAGCTCCTTAGCAGACATAAAACAGTTAACATAATCTAAATTTTCGAATACGATTACGGCAAAAAATTTTTAAAAATAAAGTAGTAGTATAATAGGAGTTAGTAGTTTGTAGTAGTAGTAGTAGTGGGAGTAATAAATAAGGGAGGGGAGTAGTGTTTTTTGGTTTGCAGGGGGTTTTTGTAAATAAATAGTATAAATTAAATAGGGATAGTAGTAGTAGTAAGTAGTAGTAAAAGTAGTAGTAGTAGAAATTGTAGGAGAGTAGTATAGTAATAGGGGAAGAATAGAGGAAATAGTAAGTAGTAGTAGTTAAAAATTAAACAGTAGTAGATTAGTAGTAGTAATTTCAGTAGGGAGAAAAGAGAGTAAATAGGAATAAATTAAAAGAGAATATAAATAGTGGGGAAATAGTATAGTAGTAGTAGTAAAATATTTTTTTTTCTAGTTATAATAAAGAGGAGCTTTTCCTAAAAACATAAAAAAGAAACTAGCGGGGGAAAACCCCTTATGCGACCCCCAACTTTGGGTTTGTCTTACTTTTGCCCAAGTCCCGCCTGAAACCGCAAGTTCCCTCTTTTAAAATCCGAATTTTTTGGAGGGAGGTTTTTTCCTGATTTAAAGGTGTTGGTGGGGGTGGGGGGTTTGGTTTGGGAGTGGGGGGTTTTGGTGGTGGTGGTGGTGGCGGGGGTGGGGGTGGTGGTGGTTTTGGGGAAGGGGTGGTTGGGGGTGGGGGTGGGTGGGGTGGGGTTTGGGGGTGGTGGGGGTGGGAGTGGTGGTGGTGGTGGTGGTTTTTTAGTGGTGGTTTGGGGGTGGGGTGGGGTGGTAATGGTGGGGGTGGTGGTGGGGGTATGGGGGTGGTGGTTGGGGGTGGTTTGGTGGTGGTGGTGGTGGTAGTGGTGGTGGTGGTGGGGGCTGTAGTGGGGTGGTGGTGGGGGGAATGGTGGTGGTGGTTGGGGGTAGTGGTGGGGGGGGTTGGGGGGTGGGTGGTATGGTGGTGGTGGTGGGGGGCCTTTTTGTGGTTGGGTGGGGGGTGGGGTTTGGGTTTTTTTTAAAATGGGTTGGTGGGTGGTGGTGGGGTTTGGGGGTAAAAGGTGGGTTTTGGGGGTGGTGGTGGTTGGGGGTAATGGTGGGGGGGGTTTTGGGTTTTTTTATATATTTTCCCGTTTGTGTGTTGGGAAATAAAAAGGTTGTGGACTGAAAAGGAAAAAAAAAAAATATGAGCTTTTTCGGGGTAGGGAAAAGTAAGGTTTTGTGTTTGGGGGTGTGTGTGTATGTTTGTGTTTTGGGGTGTGTGTGGTGTGGTGTGTTTTTTGGGGGGGTTTTTTTTGGGGGGGTTTTGGTGGGGGGGGGTTTGGGTGGGGGGTTTGGTGTCGGTTTTTTGGGCCGGGCTTTTTTTCCTTTTCTCCCATCCCTCTTCCCCCTTTTCCCCCTTCCCCCCTTTCTTTTTTCCCTCCCCCCCCCCCCCCCTTTTCCTTAAAAAAGGGTAAAAGGTAGCGTAAATTTTGTTAAAACCCCCCCTTTTGCCCCAACCCCCCAAAAAGGAAAGGAGATGGAGGGGGGGGGACCCGGGGGGGGGGAGGGGGGGGGCCCGGGCGGTTTCAAGTCGGTTTTTTAAAAGGGAAAGGCCTTGGGGCATGTGTGGGGGGGTTGGGGGGTTTTTGGGGTGTGGGTTTGTTTTTTTTGGGTTTTTTTTTGGGGTCCTAATGGTTTTTTTCCCCCTTTCCTAGGCGTAGTTTGCTTTTCTTTTTGGGAAAAAAGGGGGAAAACCTTTATGGGGTTTTTTTTTTAAATTTACACCCGAATATAAGGGGGGAATAGAGTGGGGGAATTTCAAAATTTTTTTACCTATAATTTACGGGAATGGGCAAAAAAAAAAAAAAAATAAAAAATAAAAAAAAGGGGAAAAAAAAAAAAGAAAAAGGGGAAAATGGAATTAAAAAAAAAAGCCAAAAAAAAAAAAAAAAAAAAAAAAAAAAAAAGGGAAAAAAATTTTTTAAAAAAAAATGATTAGAAATCCCCTTCCTTTTTAAAACTTTCTTTTAGTTA
>JACEEZ010007269.1:27500-30000 GCA_016584305.1 Chionoecetes opilio | reverse complement strand
ATGAGAAGGAAGAAATGAAGGAAATACAAGAGAAACACAAGCCAATGGTTGAGTGGTCAGGTTACGAAACTTACGTTGACATTTCGCCAATACAGTCTTTTTCGTGATGTGATTCAGAGGTGTAACGACATAACAACCAATTCACTTAACCTTCGATTGTTAGAACCAGTGCACCAAGGCGGGGAGGTAAGGAGGGAGGGAGGAGGAAGGTGAGGAGTGTTGCAGGCTTTCAACAGGTAGTACGTATGTGGGACTCAAACTAAGGTTACCAAGACAACATATGCTTTGATCAACCAGAAATGCTCACAGAAGGAACAGAAAAAGGATCAAACGGATCGAGAGAGAGAGAGAAGAGAGAGAGAGAGAGAGAGAGAGAGAGAGAGAGAGAGAGAGAGAGAGAGAGAGAGAGAGAGAGAGAGAGAGAGAGAGAGAGAGAGAGAGAGAGAGAGAGAGAGAGAGAGGAGAGAGAGACGAGAGAGAGAGGAGAGAGAGAGAGAGAGAGAGAGAGAGAGAGAGAGGCGAGAGCGAGAGCGAGAGCGAGAGAGAGAGAGAGAGAGAGAGAGCGAGAGAGAGAGGAGAGAGAGAGAGAGAGAGAGAGAGAGAGAGGAGAGAGAAGAGAGAGAGAGAGAGGAGGAGAGAGAGAGAGATGAAGAGGAGAGAGAGAGAGAGAATAATAATAATTTAATAATATAATAATAATAATAATAATAATTTATTGGCCGTCATGTTACAATTCATTAGAAGGAAATACATGGTGAGTTATATGGCAGGGCCCGATGAGCCAATGCTCTATTACGGGCCTGAATCATTATCTCTAGGTTAAATTTCTCTCACAGCGATGGCCGCAGACAACTCAACATAATATACATAAATGTAATTTTTATCTATTCTGACTTTTATACACCTACATACTTACGCATACATATACATACACACATATATACATACATAAACACATACATATATACATACTTATATATATACTCATACATAAATACATACATATACACGCATACACAATACATACACATACACACATTCATAAATACATACATATACACACATATACATATTCATCCACACCTACATAATCATACACAGGTACCTATAGTAACGATTCGTATTTAGCAAATAATTCTCGTTTAATCCTCGACTTGAACATGTTCTTGGACGCGGAATTTTTAGTGTGGTCTGAGAGTTGACTCCATGTCCTACAACCCCTGACAAGGAATTCTCTGCTGGGCGTGAGATTTTCTGCACCGAGGAAGTCTCAGCTCATGACGTGTGCTCCTTGTCACAATGTTGTGTGGTGCCCGTGTATAGTCAATAGTAATGACACAGTTACTTAACGCATTGTATACAAAAATACCTGTTCGAAACCTTATGATATCTTGTAATCTTAATAAGGAATTATTCTTGAAATAAGGATTAGTGTGTTCATAACGACTACAGTAATACATTACTCTTAATATTTTTTTTCTGTGTAACAAAGAGGTTATGAAGGTATGTGGGACATGCACCTCCCCAAACTGCGGCACAATATGTTAAGTGTGGGTAGACCAGAGACATAGATATTTGCTTAACATTACAGTCATTCATATTAGATCTTATATCATATACCACTCCTATTATTCTACTAATTTTCAGTTTAATGTAATCTATATGAGCTTTCCATCGTCAATGTTCATCTATTATTACCCCTAAGAATTTTGCTTCTTTAACTCTAAGTATTTCAATGTTGTTTATCTTAATGGAAATGTTGGTTATTGGCTGTCGCAAGCTAGGATGAGATAATAAATAGTGTGTCTTGTTAAGGTTTAAAGAGAGCTTATTACTATCAATCCAGTTCGATACGTGTACTAATTCGCTATTTAAAGTAGTTTCTAATTCTCTAAGGTCACGGCTTTTAAGATAAATAGTAGTGTCGTCTGCAAATAGAAGAAAATTCAGTTTATCACTTGAGTGCACTATGTCTTTTATGTATATCAATAATAGTATAGGTCCCAGAACTGATCCTTGAGGAATGCCATATTTGATTGTTTTAATATTGGATATTTTGTCATTGAAAAATATATACTGCTTCCTGTCTCCTAGATAACTCCTAAACCAATGATTTGCAGTTCCTCTTATCCCGTATATGAATAATTTTTCTAACAAAATACTATGTAAAATCGTGTCGAACGCCTTAGCCAAATCACAAAATAGTGTTAGCTGAAACATTTTAGTTTCCAATGTGTCATAAATAGTCTGGCAAAGACTGTTGACCGCCAATTCTGTGGAATATCCAGCTCTAAATCCATACTGGTGATTAGTTAGTATCGAGCACCGATGTAGGTCGCCTCCGTGGTGCAGTGGCTAGCGTGCCTGGCTACGAATCTGCGGGCCCTGGTTCGATCCCGGGCCAGGGCAAGCCGGTGACCAGCCTACCCAGCTGTTCTTCCTTCCTTTCGGGGTTGATAAATGGGTACCTGGGGTAACCTGGGGAAGGTAACTGTGGTAA
>JACEEZ010007269.1:20000-22500 GCA_016584305.1 Chionoecetes opilio | reverse complement strand
TGTTGTGCAGGGTGTGTTGTGCAGGGTGTGTTGTGCAGGGTGTGTTGTGCAGGGGGTGTTGTGCAGGGTGTGTTGTGCAGGGTGTGTTGTGTAGGGTGTTGTGCAGGGTGTGTTGTGTAGGGTGTTGTGCAGGGTGTGTTGTGCAGGGTGTGTTGTGCAGGGTGTGTTGTGCAGGGTGTGTTGTGCAGGGTGTGTTGTGCAGGGTGTGTTGTGCAGGGGGTGTTGTGCAGGGGGTGTTGTGCAGGGGGGGGCATGAGTGTTTTGTCTGTGTGGGAAGAATGTGTTTTCGGCCATAACAAAATGCAACGAGATTTACATACCAACGAGGGAAAGGAATGAGAGGGAGGCGAGTAATGGATGAATAGCAAGGGAAGAGGAATAGTGAAGGAAGGAATGAAGGGAATGACCAGGGAAAGGGGAGTGTGGAGGGAGCAGGATGATGTTGTTGGCTATAGTCTTGATTCATTTTCAAAACATAGAATGAAAACAAGAGACAAATTATTTCCTTCAGTTAGCAGAGTTTAAGATGATAAGATTTAAGATGATATCTCTTAAGAAAAGAAATATTTTTGGTGATATAAAAATAATGATACTAATAATGTAATCTAATAATATATACTATAATAATGATAATATTAATAATGATAATAATAATACTAGCAATAATTACAGTAATAATAACAATAATAATAACGAAAAAAAAAAAAAATAATGATGATAACGATGATGATAATGATGATAATAATAATATTGATAACAATAACAATAAAAAAAAAAAAAATTGCATACAAGCATATTGCATACAAGTGTGCGGAGTTAGTGAAACATGGCAAGGCGTCACCGCAGAGTTTTTCAGCCATACCTGCTTCCCTGAACAGACTTTCTTCGCTCACCCTCGCGCGCGACCTTCATGTTAAAGCGAAGGCCGAGGTTCAAGTTAAATACTTGACAATTCTTCCTTGTTCTCTCTTGGCTCACGCCCCTCCTAAGTAATTACCCACGCCCGTCTGAGGGTGAGCGCCCCCCAGGTTAAGAACCGCTGATCTAAAGCCTCAGTTTTATAATGGGTGCATACTGGCTTAAACACACACAAACACACACACGCACGCACAACCACACATACACACACACACACACATACACACATACACACACATACACACACACACACACACACACACACACACACACACACACACTATTCAGGTATCATACAGGATTCGAACTCTTATCGCTGTAATCACACTTTTGGTCTCGTAGAGCCTTGACCCACTGAGCTACACACACACACACACACACATACACACCCACACACATACACACACACACACACAAACACACACACACACACACACAGACACTCACACATGTCTGCAGAGATAATAAAAATTCACACCTAATTTTTGTAGACTAAGCACAGCGACTAAAGCATTATTTTTTTATGCAAGTATTCTTTAATTTTTCGATCATATCTGTACGCGTGTCCTGGAAGCGGAATAACTGGAATCATGAGGGGAAAGAAGGGGTATGGGGATGCGCGGAGACGAGGGGAAGGTGATAGGGGAAGGGCAACAGGCAGGAATAGGGTGAAGGAGAAGAGTGTTTTCTGTAAAGGCTGGCAAAGTGAACTGTAAGAGCAGGAGGGAAGCTAGATATGAATGAAGAGGAGTGAGGGGAAAGCGGCATGTGGTAGTAGGGACATAGTGAGGGAAAGAGAAGAGGATATAATTAGGGAGGGGAAGGGAAGCAGGACTGAATCGAGAGAAATGAAGCTGTATGCAAAGGGTAAAAAAGAGACTGGCCTTGCTGGCACCAACAACAAAAGTACCTGAAGAATATTACTTTTCTGAGTGGCAAGGAGAGGTTTAAATTGGCATGCATTGGATTAACCCGTTGAGGCCCAGAACGTAATTTACATGGTAATTTGGGTACTATTAAGACGATTTTTAGTGAATATAAGCAATATTTTATAGATATGACCTGTATAGTATCCTTGTCGACTAACTAATTTGGTATATTTGGTTACTTTTCATTATTCTATGGCTAACAACAGACGTTTTTTTTATAGCAAAGTAAAGAACTGGGCGTGAAGGGGTTAAGGGTCTCAGATTCAACATTTGTGTCATCTAGCCCAAGAGGATGTAAGGATGATGAATGACTATGAAATTAGGATATGAATGATACATAAACAAGATGAGAAAATAAGAACATAAGAAAATAAGGAAGCTACAAGAGGCCATGAGACTTACACGTGGTAGTTCCTGTAAAGATGAGAAGATGGGAAGGAAAGGAGGCAGAAAGAACAATGGGAAATGGAGAAAAAGAAAGCAAGATTTAGAAATAGATGACATGACGATAACTAGATGACGAATTAGAATAGTAACCCATGTATGTATGTTAAGCTAGGAATAATCAACACATTCCTGTAAAGTCAAAGATAGTTCTCAGTAGTCCAGCTGAAGCTCCTGACTGTAAAAACTATGAGAAATCAACACTAAAG
>JACEEZ010007269.1:10000-12500 GCA_016584305.1 Chionoecetes opilio | reverse complement strand
TGTGTGTGTGTGTGTGTGTGTGTGTGTGTGTGTGTGTGTCTATCTTTCTGTCCACAGTTTTAATAGCGAATACACGACTACCGCCAGTGCATATATTTTCTTCCCCATCGTTCAGTTTCACGTTCCTTCATTTTATTCGTCTACATATATTTTCTTTTCATACACACTGCATTTATATTCTCTTCTTGCTGTCTTTTTAGTCCTTCTTTAAATGCACGATGCTTTAATCCTCAGCGCGGTTATCCTTCTTTCCCTCCTCTCTTTACACTTCTTCTTTTTCATATTATATTTTCTCACTTCCACTGAATCCACCTCCCCCTTCCCCCCTCCCTCTCTTCCACCACAAGCCTCCACTTATCCCCAGTCCCTTTCACCGAGACAGGACACTTTCATCTTCATTTGCAGCAATACTCAGCCATGGATCTTTTTCTTTTCGCTTTTTATGTCTTTTGTAATCCTCCCACTCGCTTCTATACGAGTCTTGCCTAGTCTCTCTTCCTCCCCGCGCCTTTCAACCCTCAGGCCAGATAAACACAAACACCCACTTGATGCCCCATGTGCGGAATCGCCGTGGTGGAGTTGAGCCGATGTGGAGTGATGCGTGGATGAATTACCTCCACCTCCTTCGTCTTTGCCTTTTCTGTTATTTTTTTAGTTTTCTCATTCTCGTTCTCGTCTTCCTCCTCCTCAGTGACGGATCTGGGGATGGCCGCGGCCACCCCTGAAATCTTTAATGAAATTTTTATTTATTTCTTTTAATTTTAATGATATATGAGAGATCCAGATATTTTCTTGAAAATCGGCATGTCACCCATTGACGGATCTACAGTAGGGGGAGGCCTGTAGGGGGAGGCCTGGGCTCATCTGAAATCTCATTGGTCACCCCAGATCTGAGTCAGATTTAATGAAAATTTAACCATTTATTGAAATGGTTATGCCATGGCCACCCCACACTAGATCTGTGTCCATCCTTGGCCACCCCAGTCAACATTTCCTGGCGGCGCCGCTGCGCCTCCTCCTCCTCCTTCCATACCCATACAGATAATGAGACAGGCCACACGAGTATAACATAAGTCCTGTATGCTACAACTTGGTAAATACAACTAGAGATTTGATGAATACAACGAGGTAAATATACACCTAATATCCACAAAACGTCAGAGCCACCCACCTCCCTCCCCTCGCATCGCCTTAACATGGTGCAGAGGAGCAAGCATAGGCAACACACCCACGACCTCGTTATACACACACACAACGATGTCACAAGACCCATGATGCACGCTATACTACCTCTAGTCTATGTTGTAGCAAAAGTTGTGCAGGTGTTGTACCGTCAACAACACTAAAGTCGCCACTGCAGTAATGTCGCCAGGTGCCATATATTTCGAATTTTAGCATCACTACAGATTTGTATGTGCCACTGAAGAGGCATGCACAGTAGTTTATATTATGTACCTGTCTTCAGTGGCACATACAAGTCTGCAGTGATGCTAAAATTTGTAATATTCGCCTACAAAATTCGCCTGGCAATTTTAGTGCAGTGGCGACTATAGTGTTATTGACGGTAGCATATCTGACAGACGAACAAAGACGCTACGATAATAACCCACAAGGAGGCGTGGATAGTTGTAGAAAAGGAAATTATTTTTATCGAAGTAATGGCATAGCTTATCTCCGTAACTCCCAAAGGCGGTCAGTTGCAGGGGCTTACGCAGGAGTGTCGTACATTGGTGAGAGAGTTATCGTACCCCGGGACACCTGGGAACACAGTGGCGGGAACAGAAAAGTGGAACCACCGTGTGTATCGAATAATGTGCCGCTTTGTCATAATTACCGAGTGGAGCGGGTAGTGCATGGGCCATATACAGTGTCTTATTAGTACTAAAGAATTGCTGTACGCTAGAAAGATTAGGTAAATAATAGCCAAGAGCCAAGACCACACAGGCGTTGCAGATGAGGTTATTGTCGCCTGCAATATACGTAGAGTGGAAGGTGCGTGTGCGGCATTGCGAGTATCTTACCTTAATGAAGAGTTGTCGTACGCTGGAGATACGGGGCGCGACGCGACACAACCCACCACTTTATTATACAACCAGAGAGCAACAACCCACCACTTTATACAACCACAGAGCAGCACCGTGACAAAACCCACCACTTTATACAACCACAGAGCAGCACCGTGACAAAACCCACCACTTAATGCAACCAGAGAGCAACAACCCACCACTTTATACAACCAGAGAGCAACAACCCACCACTTTATACAACCAGAGAGCAACAACCCACCACTTTATACAACCAGAGAGCAACAACCCACCACTTTATACAACCAGAGAGCAACCCACCACTTTATACAACCAGAGAGCAACAACCCACCACTTTATACAACCAGAGAGCAACAACCCACCACTTTATACAACCAGAGAGCAACAACCCACCACTTTATACAACCAGAGAGCAACAACCCACCACTTTATACAACCAGAGAGCAACAACCCAC
>JACEEZ010007268.1:55688-119730 GCA_016584305.1 Chionoecetes opilio | reverse complement strand
TGCTGTTTTCCTCTAGATTTCCTAACAAAACCGGTTCTTCGAGTCAGTTGGAAATACTGTTTTCAAACTGCTTCAGGGGTGAGCTTGGTGTAGCTCTGTCGCTGTGGCCATCAATGAAGTATTGTTGGTGTACTTACTGCCAAGGGGGGATTGTTAAGTACATTATTACGTGGATGATTGCGTGAATGCGCATACGCATGAATGCGTATGAAATGTATCGATGAAAAAAAGATTCAGGAAAGATCTGGGGGAGTGAGGGTGAGCTCCAGAACCTCTGACCTAGGAAAACAATGTATAGAGGGCTAGATAAGATAAGATTTTCATCCTATCTAGACCACTTTGCAAGTTTACCAACTAACAAAATACAAAAAAGCCCGCCACGTCAGCATGAACTAGGGGGGGGACTCGAACCGCTGACCGAATGCGCGGGGACGCTACACATTGCAAGCTTCACGTCTCTACCAAACCTTGCCACCCTGACGGGCTATTGAGGCTAGAAAATAGAGCTAATATACGGTGTTAGGGATTTAATTACCAGAAGTGTTAAAAAAATAGAAGTGCTGAGGTATTTCTAAAAGCTTTATTTGGGCTCTAGTCAGAGCTCACCTAGGACTATGTGGTTCAGTTTTGGTCTCCCATATTACAGGATGGATATTTGCCTTGTTATAATGAGTGCAGAGAAGAAATGGACCAACATTATTCAAGTTATGCGTAAACTTTAGTTATGAGAAAAGGAGATTGAAAGCTAAATTTTACTCACACCGAGAGGACGCAAAGGAAAGGGCGGATTCTGATAGAAGTTTTAAGTGGATAAAAAAGGTAGTAATATAATATAATAAAGGAGAGGTAGGAAAAAGTTCTTACGGCTACTAACCAGGGTAGGACCAAGGAAAGTAAACGGATTCAAACTGGAAAAAAAGGGAGATTTTAAAAAAAAATATAGGGGGAAAAAAACTGGTTCCACAAAAAATAGGGTGGTAAAATTATTGAAATGACAAACTCAGTAGGACAGGTAGTTAGTGCGGAGTCATTAGAGAGCTTTTAAAAGGAGGCTATTAATAAATTCATGGATGGGGATGAAAAGGTGGGGATGAGGTAGTGTTGAAGTAACAGGAAACTACTCGTGTAAGTCTCGCGGACTCTTGTAGTTTCCTTACATTCTTATGTTCTTATGATTTTGAGGGGATTGCTGTTTCAGGACCCTTTCGGCGTAGTGTGCAGCTGGAAATGGGGGTTAATGTGGGCTGTATCAAACCAGTGGGTAAGGTGGCCCTCATTGCTGTTCTTGATCCCAACTGGCACAGGGCAGGTCACTTTCACCAAGCCCAGGGCTGCTGCTGCAGCTAGGGACAAAAAAAAACTAACACCACAGTCGGAGCTTCCCTGCTGTCTTTGGAAGCTCTCCCAAGATTCATCTGCATGAAGGACCCCTTGTGGTGTTTGTATGCAAAGCCACGGCTTTTTACCCATTCTCAGGGCTCTGGAAAAAGAGATTCCAGATAATTTAAAGTTGTGTTGTGTGGGACACTTGTGCCAAAATAAACATTGTGATATTTTTCTATTCTAGTTGATTGTATGAAAAAAGAAAGGATATGATGAAGTCCTATATTTGTACAATAAAAAAATCTGAAATTCTCCATGTTATCATAAAATTAAGATCCTCTGTAGGTTCAAGTCTGAATAATCAAATGATTGAGTGTGTATTTCACCTAGTTCACCTTAGTTGTATTTTACATGGCCTGTATTAGCCCCCATACTTATGTCCCTACGTATGAGGGACAAACACATATACTTACGTTTGTGTAAGAGTGGAAGACCGTGGGCGCCGAGCGGGATGGCAAATCAAAAAAACACTAGGGTTGTTTTTATAATTATTATTATTTTACATTCACTAAGTCCAATTAGTTCTCAGGTAGGACGTAGATTAATCCAACGTCTTAATTGAATCTCTGGTAATAACAGTGCACTGGTATCTACCACAACAGAATGTTTCACGGAAGCACGTCCACACACACCAAAATGTTTTAACAGCTCTGCCTAGTGCCAGCGGTTCGTAGCAAGGCGTGGTCAGGGGTGCCCGCTAGCGTTAATGTTGGCGTCTCCGTCAGGTGCTGTTCCTCTGGTGGCATGTGGTAGATGACGTGGCGTGACAAGTCATAGGAATAATCTTAAAGTAATCGGTCCAGACCCATTTTTTCTTTGCATAATTATGTTTGAAGGTTCATTTCAAAATACCTAATCCACAAAAAGAAAAAAAAAATTCCACGGACTTATTTCACTAAAAACATGACTTTTAAAAAAAGCGCGGGAGAAAAAACAACAGCCCTATTCCAGCCGTGGCAGGAAAAAAACTTGCTGGTGAACGTCACGACAGGAAGCCTTCCCAGCCGGCCCTGATACAAATACACGTAAAACTCAGACAAAAAAATATAGTACTTAAAGAATTTTGGTTGTTTCTGATTTTTTTTTTTTTGCGATATGGCATATACTCGCATCCTTCATGGGTTACAGTAAGAAAGCTGTGGTCTTTCCAGAGACCTTAGTACCCATTTCCGACCTATTTGGCCACGATATATGTTTGGAGTGCTGGGGAGTGGCGGGTGAGAGGCGCACGGTGTGAAGCAGATTGTCTTGCCGCGCTCCTCTCACACGTCACTCCCCAGCACTCCAAACATATATCGTGGCCAAATAGGTCGGAAATTTGTGCTAAGCTCTCTGGAAAGGCACAGCTTTCTTGCTGTACCCATGAAGGATGCAAGATATATGCCATATCGTAAAAAAAAAGATATCAGAAACACCCAAAAATTCTTCAGGGTACTATATTTTTGTGTCTGAATTTACGTGTATTTGTATCAGGGCCGGGCTGGAAAGCAGCCAGCCCTGACGTTACCGAGCCGTGGTCCGTCATCTGCTGGTCATCAGTTGTGTTTTGAGAGCTCGGGGAATTTACAGATTTTGAATGCTGATCATTTAAAAACGGGTGACTGGATGCAAAAAGTGAGAACATATTGTTCGTGGGAATAATATTGATAGGATGACTTGAGTGATTACACTCCTAAATATAAATTAAAACACTGGTGCTTGGAATAAAACTCACAAACTGAAAAAAGATAATTAAAATTAAGGGACAACTTGAAATAAACTAACTACCACAAAAAAAATATTTACCTGGTGGTAGTGGCTGTCCCAATAAGTCACCAAGTAAACATTATTTTGAGACTCAATAAGCTAGGAGAACTGTAATGGTTTAACTGCCAGTTTAAAAAAGGGAAAAAGGGCTTTTTGGTTATTTTCCCCCCCAAGGGAAACCAAAAGGGTTTTTTAAAAACCCCCCTTTTTCCAAAAAACCTTTTTTTGGCCCCCACAAAATTTTATTTTTTTTGGAGGGCGGGGGAGTGGGGGGGGTTTGGGAGGGGGGCCCCCACGGGGTTTGAAAAAGGGATTGGGTTCCTTTTTGGGGCCCCGGCCCCCCTTTTTCACCCCGGCACTCCCCAAAGGCAAATTTCCAAAAACCAAAAAAAACCCGGGGCCCAAAAAAAGGTCAAAAAAAAATTTTTTTTTTTTAAAAAGTTTCTCGGGAAAAAAAAGGCCCCCAAGGGTTTTCTTTTTTTTCCCCAAAAAAAGGGAGAAAAGGTTTTATCCCCAAAAAATCTTAAAAAAAAAAAAAAGGGGAATATGGGGGGAAAAAAAAAAAAAACAACCCCCCCAAAAAATTTTTTTCCCGGGGGTTTTTACTTTTTTTTTTTTTGTTTTTTAAATTTTTCCCGGTGAAAATTTTTTTTGGGGGGGGGGGGTTTTGGGGGGGGGGAAAAAACCCAAAAAGGCCCCGGGGGGATTTTTTTTACCAAAAAGCCGTGGCCCTTTCATTTTTTTGCTGGTTAAATAAAGTTGTTTTTTTTGAAAAAAGGGCTGGGGGAAAATTTACAAAAATTTTAAAATGGGGAATCTTTTTTAAAAAAAAAAAAACGGGGGGGGGAAACCGGGAAATGAAAAAAAATTTTGGGGAAAAAAAAAAAACAAAATTTTTTCGGGGGGGAAAAATAAATTTGGATGGGGAAGGGGGATTTTTGAGTTTTTTTCCCAACCTTCCCTTTTAAAAAAAATAAAATTAAAAAAAAACCCCCCCCGGGTTTGTTTTAAAAAAATTTTTAAAAAATTTCCCAAAAAACGGGAAAAAAAAAAAAGAAAATTTAAAAATTTAAGGGGGGGGCCCAAACCTTGGGGAAAAAAAAAAAAAAAAACCCAAAAAAAAACCCCAAACAAAAAAAAAAAAAAAATTTTTCCCCCTGGTGTAGGGGGGCTTTTCCAAAAAATTTTCCCCCAAAAGAAAAAAAAAACCCATTTTAAATTTTGAAAAAATCCCCCCCAAAAACAAGGAGGAAAAAAACGGAAAAAGGGTTTTTTAAACTCCCCCGGGGGTTTCCGGGAAAAAAAATTTTTTTAATTTTAGTTTTGGGAAAAACCGGTTTTTAAAAAATTTTGGGGATTGTTTAAAAAGGGGGGCCCAAATTTAGGGCCCGGGGCGGAAAAAGGGAAAAAAAACCTTTCTTCAAAATTAAAAAAAAAACCCGTTTAAAAGGTTTTGGGGGGATTTTGGGGGTTTAGAAACCCCCCCAATTTGGCCAAATTCCCTTTTGGGAAAAAATTTTTTTCCCCCAAAAATTTTCCCAATAAAAAAAAAAAACCCCGGGAGGGGGGTCCCTAAAAAGGTGTTTTTAAAGGGAAAAGCAAAAAGGGGGGTTTGGGGACTCCCCCCCGGCCTTGGTGGTGTTAAATTAAAAAAAGGGGGCCCCGGGGCCCAAGCTGGTTTTTTTCCCCGGGGGGGAATTTCGTTTTTTCCGCCCCAAAAAAATTTTTTGGCAAAAAGGCCCAAAAAAATTTAAATTTCCCCCCCAAATAAAAATTTTTTTTAATACCCCCCCTAGGTTTTACAAAAATTTTTTTAAAAAATTTTTTAGAAAAATTTTTTCCTTTTAAATTATCTCGGGGAAAAAAAAAAATTTTTTTTAATTTCCGAAAAAATTTTCTGGGGCCGGGGGAAAAAAAAAACTTAAAATTAAAAAAAAATAAATTAAATTTAAAAAATTGGGGGAACCTTCCTTTTAAATCATTTTTTTTTGGCCCCAAAAAAATTTCTGCAGGAATTTTTGGCGGGAAGGCGGATTTTTTGGGGGATTCCTTGGGGGAAAAAAAACCCCAAAGCTTTCTTCTAAAATTGGAAAAAGGAAAAAAAAGGGGGGGGCCGGGGTTTCCCTTGGGTTTTTTTCCCCTTTTGGGGGAAAGCTTAGGATTAAAAAATTTTGGGCCCCTCATATTCTCCCTTTTTGGGGGGAAACCCCGGGGAAAAAATTTGGGCAAAAAATTTTTTCCCCCGGGTGGAAATTTAAATTTTTTTTCCCACTTTTTTTTTAATTTTAACCCTTAAACCCCCAAATTTTTGTCTTTAATTTACCAGTTTTTTGAGGGGGGGAAAACCCCCCCCTTTTGGGGGCCTTTTTTTGGGGGGAAAAAAGTTCCTCTTTTTTTTTCCCCTTACCCAAAAAGGCCCAAAAATTTCCCCGGGGGGTTTTCCCAAAAACTAAAGTTTTTTTTTACCCCCTCCCTTTTTCCTTTAAAAATTTTTGCTTTTTTTAAAGTAAATTTTTTAGAAAATTATGGATGTGAAACCCAAAAAAACAGGGGTTTAAAAAATTTTTCCTTTTTTTTTCCAAAAGGGTTCTTTTGGCCTTTTAATTTAAAATTATTTTTTGGAAAAATTGTTTATTTTTTTTAAAAAAAATTTTAAAATTTTCCGAAATTTTTTAAAAATATGGGGGGTTTTCTGGGAATAAAAACAAAAAAACTCAAAAAAATTTGGGGTTTTTTTTTCCCTTGTTTTGGAAAATTTAAATTTTTAGTCAAAAATTACCCTTTGGGCCAATTTTAGATGTGGAAAGGGGGGGGCCCATTTTGCTTTTTGGGGGGGGCCCGGGAACCAAAAATTATTGGGGGGGCCCATTTTTGGGGGTTGGGGGCCCTTTTTAAAAAACCTCAAAAAATTTCAATTTTTCCCACTAAAAAAAATTTGTTTTTGGGTTTTTAAATTCCAAAAAGTTTTTGGTTTTTTTTAAAAACAAAAAAAAAAAAAATTTTCCCCTTGGGAAAAGGTTTTTGGGGACTTTTTTCCCTTTATCTTTTTTCCCCTTTTTCATGGGAAAAAAAAAAAAACCCCCGAAAACAAAAGGGGGCCTGGGGGGGTTTTGGGGAAAAAAAAAACCCCCCAAAACCCCTTAAACCTTTTGGGGTTCTTCCTTCCCCCAATTTCGGGGGCATTTTTTTTTAAAAAAAAAAAAATTTGGGGGGATTTTTAAGGGGCGGGTTTGGGGAAAAAAAACCTAAAAATTTAAAAAAATTTTTTTTTGCATTTTTTGGGTAATAAAAAAATTTGGGGGGCGGGGGCCCTTTTCTGGCCCCCCCGGGAAACCCTTTTTCCTTTTTGGGAAAGGGCCCAATTTCAAAGGAGGGGGGTCTCCCCGATAAAACGGGGGGGAAAACCAAATTTTTCTAAAGGGGGGAAATAGGCGGGGGGGGGGAAATTCCCCCAAAACCAGGTAAAAAAATAGTAATAAAAAAAAAAAAACCTTTTTGCCCCCCAATTTTTTTGTTTTTTTAAAATTAAATTATGGAAAAAAAAACCCCACCGTGAAAAAATTAAAAATTCCCCAAATTTAAAAACCCTCAAAAAAACCCTTTTTAAAATTTAAATCTTTTTTCCCCTTTCCCCCTGGGGAAAAGGGGGGTGGGGAAGGGGGGGATTTTTTTTGGTTATGGGTTTCCTTGAAAAAAAAAAACCCTTTTGAAATTTTTGAAAAAAAAGGGAAATTTTTTCCCCCCGGGGGGCCCTTGTTTCGGGGGGCCCCCGGAGTTTTGTTTAAAGGGCCCTTTTTGGGGGGAAAAACCCCCGGGGGGGGAACGGTTCCCCCCCCACCAAAAAAAGGGATTAAAAAAACCCCGTTTTCCGTTTTCCCCCGGTTCCCAATTTTTCCCTTTACCAAAAATTTAAAAAGGGGTTTACCCCATAAAAAAAAAAAAAAAAGAAAATTACGGTTTTTTCTTGGGGAAAAAATGTTTTTTTCTTTTAAATTTTAAAAAATTTTTAATAAAAAAAAAAACCTTTAAAAAAAACCCACAAAAAAAAAAAAATCCCAAATTTTGGGGGGATTTTAAAGGAATTTTTTTTTTTTAATTTTTGGGAAATTAAAAATTAAAAAATTTTCTTTTCCCCTTTTTTAATATTTTTCCCTTCCCCCACAAAAAAACCCTTTTTAACATGGGGAAATTTAAACCCCAATAAAAAAAAGGGGGGGGATTTTAAAATTGGGTTTTTTCTTTTGAAAAATATTTTCCCTTTTCTGATTAAAAATTTGGAAAAAATTAAAAAACCCATCCCTTAAAAAAAAGGGGCTTTAAAAGGTTTAAAATTTAAAAAAATAAAAAAAAAAAATTTTTCTTTTAATGGGAAAAAAAAAAAATTCCCCCAAATTTAAAGGGATGTTTTTTTATTTTTTTTAAACGCAAATTTTTGGGGGCAGGTTTTCAAAAAAATTTAAATTTTTTCAAAAAAAAGGGAAAAAATTTAAAATAAAAGGGGGGGGAAAAAAGGGCAAATTTAAAAAATTTCCGTTCTTTTGGGGAAATTTTTTTTCTCCAGAAAAAAAAAAAGTTTTTTCCCACAAAAAAAATTTAAAACTGGCAAAAAAAAAAGGTTTTAAAATTTTTTCACCCATTTTTTCTTAAAAAACTTTCCCAATTTTTGGGGGCCCTTTCCTTTATTTGTTTTTTTTAGGGGGTTTTTTTTATTTATTTAAAATTATTAAAAAGAAAAAAAAAAAAAAAAATTTTGTTTTTCAAAAATGGGCGGGGGGGGGGGAAAAGGGGAAAGGTTGGGGGGGTTCAGATTTCCCGCCCTTTGCCTCGGAAAAAACCCAAAAAATTGTAGGGGCCTCTTTAAGCGGGGGAGGGGTGTTGTTTTTAAAAAAAAAAAAACCCCAAAGGGGAATGCAGTCAAAAAATTTTTTTTTGCAAAGGCCAAAAAATTTAGGGGTTTTTTTTGGGGGGGAAAAAACCCAAATTTTGAAATATTTTCCGGGAAAAAAAAAAAAAATTAGGTAATTACCTTTTATTTTGGGGGGGTTTATTTTTTCCCTTTTGGGGAGGGGGCCAAATCAAAAACTTTTTTCCCTTTTTGGGTTTTCGGGACTTTTTGTCGGCGAAAAATTTCCCTTTTTGGGTTGGGGGGACGGGTTTTGGTTCAAAAAACCTTTCGGGGGCCCAATTTTTGGCCCCAAAAAAAAAAAACCCAAATTTTTACGTTTTGGAAAAAAAAAGGGTTTTTTGGGGAAAAATTAAAAAAAAATGTTGAAACCTTTTTTCCCCGAAAAAAAATTTTAACCTTGGGGTTTCAAAAAAAAAAAAGGGTTCTTTTAATTTTTTCCCTGTAAGTTTTTTAAATTTAAGGTTTTTAGAAAATTAAAAAAGGCATTGAAAAAAAAAAAAACCCCCAAATTCCATATAAATTTTTACGGGAAAAAACAAAAAAAAAAAATTTTTTAACAGTTTAAAGTTTTTAAAATTTTTATATAGGGTAAAAAAGGTTTTTTTCAAAAAAAAAAACCTTTTAAAAGGGTTAAATTTTGTTTTGGTGTTTAAAATTTTTGGGGGTTTAAAAAAAATTTACTAGAAAAAAAAATTAAATTAAAAAAATTCCTGGGGAAGTAAAAATTCCGGGGGGGGATAAGGGAAAAAAAAAAGGAGGGCTTGGGGGGTTTTTAAAGGAAAGGGCCCCGGGGCCCCGGGGGGCTTTTTGGCCGAAAAAAAAAAATTTTAAAAGCGTTTAAGGGGCGAAAAACCCGGAAAAAAAATGGGGTTTTTAAAAAAAAAAAACCCGAAAATTTCCCCGTTATCTTTTTAATTCGGGGGGGGACCGGAAAAAAAAAAAAAAAAAAAAAAATTTAAATGGGCTTAAAAATTTTAAGTTTTTAAAAATTTTCCCGCGAAAAAAAAATCCCAAGCGGATAAAAGTAGGGGGGGGAACAAAAAAAAAAAAAAAAAAACCTTTTTTTTAGGGGGGCGGGGGGTTTTAAAAAACGGGGTTCATTTTTTTAGGGGGGGCCCAAAAAAAAAAAAAAAAAAAATTTGGGGGCCCGGGGGCCCCCCGGGCCCCGGGCCCCCCGCTTCTTTTTTTTGGTCAGTTTTTTTTGAAAAAAAACCCCCCCAAAAAAAATTTGGGGGGGCTTTTCTGATTTAAAAGCTCTGTGTTTCATTGTGCTACCAGCGATCCAAAGCTTCTTTGTGTGTTATAACTTATATATACTTAATTCTTATTGTATATTGCTATCTTAACAAAAAATATCTAATTAATATATATTAGTTTTTATATTTTTTTTTTGCGTTTTGAGGTGCGCCTCGCGCGTGCCTCCCGTTCGTACGAACGGTCGCGTGATTTTTGTGTTTTAAAAACTTTTTCCTTTTTCAGGAAATCGTTTAGGTTTTTTGCGTTTTTATATTGCGTTATTAATTAGTGTCGCGGGGCGGGGGGCGCGCTTCATTGTTCGAGAATAGTGAATTTAGTGTTTTAGTGAGTGTCAAAGATGTCAGGCAAGAGGACAGTGGAGGACTTTTTCCGCGTGGAGGCCAGCAGCAGTGATGTGACTCAGGAAAGGGAGCGGAAACATTTTCCGGGAGTTCGGGATCTGTGGACATTCCCACCATCTCCCGCTCGAGCTCCCTCATGGTCCCTGGGGCAGTGAGCCAGAGGGACAGCCGCCCTGGCACCCAGGCCAGTGAACCCAGGTAGGGGACGTTGTGATTGCGGGTGGCTGCAGTATTTTCGAGCCAGGAGCTGCAGACCATCAAAGACCAAGATGGCCCGCTCTGACAAAAACTATTACAAGTTGTCCCACGTGATCAAGTCACGTGATTCAAAAATTATAATTCTTTGTTTAATGTTTTGCGGGCGCTAAAAGTTTAAAACCTTTTAAAAAAAAAACCAAACTATAACTATTACTTTGCTTTTACAGTTTCAGCGCCAATGTTCAAAGACCTGGACCTGCTGATGGCATCTGCCTGCACCCCCAACTATGGCATTGACCACTTACACAAACTCCTGTGGCCCCTCCAACATGAAGGAAAATCTTCCAGAGGTTGTGAAGGAGATGAAGGCGCTCATCGGCAAGAGACAGAAAGAGAGAGACAACATCCAGGACATGGAGGCAATGGAGGGAGCATGAAGGAAGTCAGCGCCGAACCATGTTTGCAGCATCTGTGTGACACAAACCCAGGCTGGACCAGGAGGACGACCCTGGAAGAGGACATCAAGAAGGAGCTGCTTGGCTTTGGCAGAGGAGCAAGGAGGTAATAAGACTTGTGCTTAAAAAACCTTATTGCTTTGTTCTTACTACTAGCAAATGTAAGTTGCGAATAGATGTTGTGCGATAATTGCGCTAACAATTAATATTGCGATAATATAAATTAAATATTTTGTAATTGGGGTTTTTGCAGGCAACACTGAAAAATGAAGTCCGCACTTCCCCACAAAGGTATAGGGACCAGTGGTGGACCCTCTTCACATCAGTAAAAACTGGGGATCGCCAAGCTCAGCCAGCAGTGGAGCGATATTATTCAGCACCGAGCTGGGGACCGAAGTCCCCCTGAGGCCCAAAAGAGGGCGTGCCTCAGTGAGGACAACTTTTGAGTCCTGGTGGGGTTTCTGAAGGAACCTCCACCTCCTCAAGCAGAGTTCAAGGTGCCAAGTGGGGGTGGATGATGAGGATGATGAGATGTTTTTTCAATTGTTGTGTATTTGTGTTTGGGTGATGTTGTTGCTGTGAATAGTTTGTTAATTTTGTCTTCATTAATGTTGTTATAAAAAATAAAATGTTAATTTCAATTTCGGGTTCCTTTAGGTCTTTTCTTAAGTAATTATGGTGTTTTAAGTGTAAAAAAAAAGAGGGTGTTTAAATGCATAAGTAAGCAAAAATAGAGTATTTTTGGTCTATCGCAGGATTAATATATAATCCCGCGTTATTTCGTTTTAAGTATTTTGGAATTTATCATCGCTTAATCGTTTTATAGACTAGGCGAAAAATTTTATCGCTTTAAAATAATCGTTTTAATCGCCTTTTAAAAATCCAAAAAAATCGCAAAATTTATTTCGCTGCCCACCACTAGAAATGGGATGTGAAATGAATGAGGTGGACCTCAGGTTGTTGAAAGGCAGGAAGAGAATGGATGTTTATTGCTGCTGGGACTGTGTGGTGAGATAGGGGCGGATTTGATTGAGACTGAAAGAGTTTGGGAAAGAATGTGGTGTATTGAGAATAGACATAGAAATGCATGCTTGTATGTAGTTTTTGTTTTTCTCTTCTGTTTCCCTTTTGTGGTGGGTTTTTTTATTCTACAGGAGCAGCCGGTTCAAAGGCCTGGCCCTGAGAGAAAAGGCCACCTTTAAATATCAGATTCACGTTAAATGGGAACGAGGACTGCGCGGTCCCTTTTCTGAGACCTGGACTAACATAGGTATTATTTTACACTAGGACCGAAATTCCCTACACAATTTTGGCGTGTGGTTTGTTTTACCCTTATTGATTCCTAGGAACATTCTCTACTATGAGCTTTCCATCGCAAATCCATTACTTTTTGGAATAATAATGCCTTGTTACTCACATGAGGCGAGACAAGTGGTGTACGTCGCCACACTCCTTCCTTCCTCTTGTGACCCGCATTTCCTCTTGTTCTTCCCGTTGTCGCCGGACACTTTTTTAAATGCAGATTGGCTTTATTTGAAGTTAAGCGTGGGATTAGGTTAGTTAGTTATAATTAGTGAGTCTAAGGTGGGGTTTAGTTAGTTTTAATTTTGCCATATCTCATATACACTCTTCCCTATTTAAAAAACGTCTTATAACTCCGAAAGTAAGTGGATTTTGCGACGGAAGTTCATAGGGAACAATGTTTCTTAGAAATCTATTAGGCGAACAGCAATCACTCTTCCCAATTGTGTAGGAATTTTGGTCCAGTGTAACATTTAAGTTACCCCTACATTTACGTTGGCATATTGGTGCTTTTTCCAGATGGAGATCTATTATTTTACGGGAAACCTGTAAAGTTTTTGGTAAATTCTAAGTGGTTTGCCCCACTAACTCTCCCCACAGTCCCCCAAACTTGTTTTGGGGACCTGTGGGAATGCGGGTTTTCGGGTGTGGAACAAATTATGCGTCGGAACACGTAATTTAAGAGTTGTGTAGGGGGGGGGGTAACAAAGTCCCCTAGAGGGCCTAGATCTCGGGTGATTTCCTTTTTATCTAGATAAATTTGCCTAACCAGAAAATTTTTTTACCTAACCTAGAGTGGGTGCTTGACCCACCGATAAACTAACCTAACCGAATATCTAACCTTAAACCTAACCAAATCTAGCCTAACCTACCAAATTCTAACCAAAACCAATCTAACCTAACACTCCTAGCCGGGGGGGTGGAGGTTTTCGGACACTAGGTCATCATTTCTGTGAGGATCGGCAAGTTCACACGTCCCCCTCTGACTCTGAATAAATCCAATGAATTTTTTCCTAGATCTAGGGAATTTTTTAACACCCTAACTCCCAAAACTATGTTGTTGCGACGCAATATTTTATACCCAGCAAATATCCTCGCATTTTTTTCCCCAGGTCCCCAACTTGTTTTGTGGGAGGGGGAAAGTATGGGACAAACACTAGAATAATACCAGTTTTTTTTTTGACCAAATCCTAGGCAGAGGTCGGCAACCCGCGGCTCCGGAGCCGCTGCGGCTCTTTTTCATCCCTCGGCTGTGGCTCACATCGTGGCTTTTGAGAGGAACGAGCTTCATTTTGGAAAAAAAATTTAATGGTGAATAAACTAATGGCCAGATAATTTTAATTGATTTTTTTATTTTTTTAGTTTTTTTTAGTTGTAATAGTTATATAGTTTGGAGATTGAAGTGTTCTTCTTCTGCATTAAAATAAACCTTGTTTTAATAGTTTGTCCGATCAAATTGCGTCACGATCCTTATGCGACACCTGTTTTGCCGCCCAGACAAGTTGTTCGAGAATGCCGGTTTTTGAATCGGCCCGCCGTGGTTTTTTGCGTAAGACCTGCGCGCGCCGCCCGAGTGTGGTGTGAGGAGGGAGCGGCGTTGGTGGTCACCGGCGCGCTCCCTTAGTCCTGCACAGCTATACCCACCCACAGTACCAAAGCTGTATCAGACGTTGCGTGTCCCTCGCTGTGGACCCACGCTGTATTCTCCATACGTCCGTGTCTTTTCGTTTCGGGTTTGTATTGAGGGTTGGACCTAGGTTTCCAGTGATTTTTCTCGGCCTGTTAGGTTACGCCTACGAGTAGTATTTTACGGCGGAAGAGCCCGGGTTTTGTTAGTACGAGGCGAGATCACCTGAATTCCTTGGTCTCCGGGAGGAACGAAGGTGGCGACACCCTTTTGGTCTCGGTTTGTCAGTCTGTTTGCACGTTCCACACTTAATATACTTATCTTCGAGGCGGGCGAGCCAGACACCCTTGGGGGGGTGACCGTGTTCATAACAAAGTTGACTATTTTTTGACCCCGGTAGCTAGCAATGGATTAATTAATAGGAGAAGTTTTTTCTGACGAAAATAGAACGTTTAAATTCGTCATGAAAGTTTCATTTTGCTTTTCAACTGCTTGACAAAAAACTGGGGTTTACCGGTTTGCCTAATGTGCGCTGAGAAATTAGCAAACAACAAAATCCAAACTTTGAAAGACATTTCCAGAATAAAACCACAACTGCCCTTTGCGAAAAATATCCAGATTGGAGATGAGCGAAGAAGACATTTCGGAAACTGCAGCGGAAGCTGAAATCATAGCAAAAACTATTTTCAAGTCGTGGATGACTCTGCGATTCAAGTACTTATGCTAGTTTTGTGCAGCTCAAGAGTAGCCCGGCAACGCAAGCCGTTCACGAGAATGGAGACTATATAAGAAATTCGTTTCATAAAGATATCAAACAATCTATTCTAGACTTTCAAAAAACAAGAGTGAAATTATTCAGAAAATTAAGATATGCCTCATGCAAAGACTTAAGGACAGAACCTTAATTGGCAGCAATATCACCAATCAACAAATCACGGACATAATTCAGCTCCAGAGTACTCCAATATCGCTGTGATTGGTCCAAAAGATGTCAGCGATATTGAGCAAATAGTGCTGTTCTGCAGATATGTGCACTCTGTGTGGGGGGGCCACAGAAGAAATCATTGAGGTTAATACCGCTTAAAAGGGCCAGACCCGGGGGGAGGAACATCTGTGGAGCTTGTTGGAATTGTTTTTTAAAAAACAAAGAAATAACACAACTCACCTGGTTGTCAGCGAGTACTGATGGGGTCAACCAAGTATGACAGGGGAGCACAGCGGGGGTTTTTGTGAGTTTACTTTTTCAGAAGGTTGCGCTGGAATATAAAGCTGCTAACATTTCACTGCATTGTGCGCTCCACATTTCCTTTCCTCCGGATTGCAACAGAAAGTTATGAAATCTTGTCCATTTTATTTCGCATAGTGAACAAAATAACTGCACAAGATTAAACACCACCGCAGTTTTCCGTTTTCATTATTAGATGAAGTTTGAGAGCATCATATGCCGATCTCCCGGCTGCACAACAAAGTCCGGTGGCTGTCCTCTAGGGGAGGTACTGAAACCTCGTTTGCTGTGTGTCCTGGGCACCAAAAACTTTTCTGGAAAAGCAATGGTTCACCTTTAATCCCTGAGCTGGATCGGCCCAGATTGGTTTTGGAGAGCTGCACTATTCATGGTGGATTGACAGCGCAACTTTAACACTACTGAACACAGTCTGCCAAGGGAACAGGCAACACAGAGCCCTTGCGATGCTAAAGAGGTTTTTGGCGTTTGAGCTCAGATGACGGTGTTTTGTCCAGAGATGTGCAGAGAGGTAGCTGCTCTCACTTCCCTTCTTGAGAGGTCAAAGAAGCACGACAACTCCGATAAATATGATAATTTATTTGTGCCATCATCGCAATGCAAACTGGGTTTGCCGAAGATTCCATTTTTAGGGAGAAAAACACACATTATCCTTCCCCATCAACTCCTCTGAATTGTCGATTCATTGCTGTTGAACATGACTGCATTTACAGCAGTAAAATCAGCCCGATCTTGAGCTCCGAACTTGGGCCGACTAGCTGGACAAAGACGTGTGGGTGGTTCTTAAGTTCGAAGCTTGGCCAGCTGATCTTGAATATGTGGGCTCGTCCCAGAAGCCATTCTTGCTCAGAATCACAAATGGAGTGACATTGGAAAGAACCTTCCCAAAAACCGGACAACACTTGTGTTCCGATACCATGGAAATACCCATTTCCGACCACTTATATGACAGGAAAAGTATGTGCATTTGGAGTGTCTGTCGATCTTTGGATCACAATACTTTGTGCGAAGCAAGGTTTTTTCCATCATGAACTACATCAAAAGTACACATCGCTCGCGCCCTCACAGATGAGAGCTTTGCAATCCTGCATGGAAAATCAAAGTGACGTCGTAAACAACCTGATTATGGATACGCTGTGCAAGTGAAGTTCAGGCGCAGAAATCACATTAACCCAATGAATAGAAAAATTATTGAAGCTATTATTTAGAAAATAATATATTTTTTATAATTCAGACCTTGAACTGATGTAGTTTTGTGTTTATTTTCATTTGAGACAGTTACTTGTGTACGCCACGTGAGGAAATTAAGGAACTGACATCAATATTAATCAAATAACAGTGGCATTTCTTGTTTGCCTTCATGCTGCAGCTGTATGATTTTTTACAATTCCGTGCGTGAAACCTTTCTTTTTTAAAAAGAATCCTCAAATAAGGGAAGGACTCCAAAACAGGCCTGCATTTTAATAATTTTAGTTTGAAAAAACTATAATGCAAAATGTATTTTTCTTTTCTTTCTTTCAGAGTTCAAAAGAATTTGGTGTTTTGCGTTTGGCAGTTAAAATGGAAAATAAAATCAGTTTTTTTTTTCTGTTTATAGTTTTACTAATTTCATAAAAGCAACACACTATAGTTTCTCATTATGAAGCAATAACTTTAAGGAACTCTATATTAGTGTTACCTTCAATTAGTGGTCAAATATGTTTTTAATGGCATCCGAGTGGCTTTTTTACTTTGGGTGGGAAACGGCCCAAATGGCTCTTTTAAATGGCTAAAGTTGCCGAAACCCCTGGCGGGCCTAGTCCATCCAGAGCCGTGATGGTACCTGGGGTTGTACCCGCCCTCCCTCGGGGTGCGTTGGCGTCCACCAAATGGCAGGAAAAGACCAGCTACGATAGAGAGATTATCATCGAAAGATCACCATAGTAACCATGTACATCCAATGCCATATCTCGTACTGAATTCCCACGAGGCTCCGGGGTGTAAGAATAGAGGAGTTAGTTAAGCTAACACTGTGGCCTTTTTAACTCTCTAGAAATGTCTGCCTGCAGCTTATTGATGCACCATACATCTATCTTATATTTCATCCGTCTAACATATTTGTTTGTCTTGATGGAGACCTTGGCTGCGTTTCACTAGGATTCTCCCCCCGCGCATTCTGTTTTTTTTTTTTTCACTCCCCAGTGAACGAACGAGTCTACGAAAATTTTGTATCGGTTACCAAAATAGCGGGTCCCCGTTGGTAGGCGGCACAACTGCTCCGTCATCTTGGCAGAACACTAGCTTGATGACCCTGTATTTGCTGCAGGAGAAATTATGAGTAAGCAAGATATGAAACAGGAAGGACCGGAGGGGCAGGAAGAGGAGAGAGTAATAAGAGAGAGGCCGCAAATCATGAGAGTTCGAGAATATGGGGACGAATAAGTGCCACTGTACTCCCAAGCAGACTTCAAGAGCCTTTTTTCTCGTATGTAGATGGAACTGTTGAATAAGTATAGCAAAACCACATAGCATTAATGTGGTCCCTTTTATTTATCTGGGATGCAAAAATTCAAGTATACTAGCGATGTGCAGTCCCGCCCTAACTTGAATTTTTTTTCTTGATATGTGGGTAAAACTGCCTTTAGTACATAACTCCTATGGACCAAATAAGTTTTCCCTGCCCTAAAATGGGGTCTGCGCCCCTTAACCCCCCCCAAGCTGTTTATCTACCTTAGCGTTAACACGTAAACTAATCCCTCGCTGAGGAAGATCTCGGGGTTATAAATGGACGAGAGCTGCGCTGTCACTAACCGCCGTAACCCCAAGTGCATTTTTTTTTCCATATTTTTTTGCTCTGCTCACCAGTATACTGTACATTAGTAAATTCCATTTTGTCGGGCGTAACCTTCAAAACTATATACAATATTGACAGAAAGGAATAAGTTGTCTGATACGCATACAGACACACACTCATCCCCATCCGAAGGCCCCCCTACCCTTTAGAAGGTTAGAGTAAGGGTTCCTCTGGTCAGGTTTCATAATATCTTTTATTGGGTTTTTGCCGTAAAATAAAAATACCCCCATCTGGGAAAAACAATTTTAGGCCAAGAAAAACTATCAGTGTCCTCAAGAAATGACGCCGCAGATCCTCGTCCCATTTGTACAGGATTCGCCCCCCTCCAGACCCTCCCTTGTGTTTATTTTTAAATTTTCCGACGGGATGTATGGATTAGAAATGCCCCTAATGGTCAGCTCTACAAGTGAGGATGTTTATAAATAACGTGCCTTGTAATACTTTAAACTGCAGTAGAACCATTATGTGTATGAAAATAATTTTTAATTTTGGTTATTTGGTGTCCCTGAATGTCGAGGACTTTAACATAGTTTTCCAGCAGTTTTGAACATGTTTGAAATTAATTTCTGGCACTCTTTTGTTTGGCGGGAAATTATGTTTGTTTCGGGCTGCCCGACCCGCCCCTCCTGGACCGTTTCCGTAAATATCCCGCTAACCGCCACTTCCTAGCAATAATAAAAGAAATGTTTTGTTATCTGTTACTAATCAAACTCGACGTTAACCCTAACTTGATGTAGTTTGGTACTTTTCACCAGTAATTGAGTAGAGGTTAAAAGTCTCTTTTTCCTTATGCATTTTGAATATGTTTAATGCTGTTCCACATTCAAATTTGTCCTGAAACGCATAAGATTTTAGAGTTATTCCTCCTTTGATCCCCCCCGCTTTAAGGTTAGGGCTACTACTCAAGCAACGTTTCAGGTAAAGGTTGCGACTAGCTGGTTCCTGTGGGGGGGCGTAGTTTTTTCCCCCAGATATGTCAGGTTTACGTAAAACCTGTCCTGTATGTATTTACTTGTAGTTTTAAGAAAAAAAATAAAAAAACCGTTGTAGTTTAAGAATTTTTTACAAAGATTTTTTTTCCAGGAATAGGTAGTAATCCCATTGACTTTTCAGTATATATTTATGTATTTCGGCCTTATGTTACCATAGTGTTTTTTAGGAAATATTTTTAAGCTCAATCCACTTAATATACCTCTCTGCAAAATTTATTTGTCCACTTTTCCCTGCCCAAAACCCCGCCCTCGCCGACGGGTCCCGTCCAGGTTTGTTATGCGGGGGGGATAACTGCAAACAATGAGTATTTTTTTTCCGACAATTACTAATGTGGCCATTCTCTTAACAATCAAAATACATGTGGAAAATATTGATGCCTCTTACGCAATTACTGTTGCAAGTACCAATTTTTAACCCCTGAATTTAACCTAACTGTTTTATGGGTGAATAAGTAGATTTTTGAAACAGGAGGATATTATATATATATATATATTATATATATGAAATATTAGAAAAAATAACAATAATTTCACTTATTACCCTTTTAGTAGTCCTAGTTCTAAATCATTGTATAATTTCAACTCAAACAAGGAGCTGGTGCCGTCTTCCTTGCCCCACACCCTGACCACCAGGATCCTCCAGTTTCACAAGAAAGTGTTAGCTACACTGTGGTTGCTGGGAAATCAGGAAATCTCTCTCTTTTCCGTGTGTTGGTGATCGTTTGACCTCAGTAAATCGTCACTTCATAAAGTTCTACTGGAAGTATGGTGGTGCATTAAAGATTATAAGGAACGCAGTCATTTATGGCCAACCGAATATCAGCTCCCACAACTAGCTACTGAGTTTTCCGGAGGCGAACAAAATATGCCTTGGTGTTATAGGAGCAGTTTTTTTGATGGGGACTCCCTATACCTATTTCAGGCCATTCCCGACCACAGAGCTTCATAACATAAATAGGAAAAAGGGTATCCCAAGTATTCAGCTAACAAAGCTGTCTGATCTAGTGAAAACGAAGCAAAACCTTAGATTTATGGATATTTGCACAGGTTGGCCCTGGTTCTGTTCATGGATCCGGGTGTTTTTAAGGATAGTCCACTAACACACCTTTAATGGAAAATGGTAATCTTCTCTCTTGAATATCTAACTTACTGGGGGAGTCTGCTTAATTTCCCCTCTAGATATGTTAATCTGTTGGTTCCTTACACGGATATGGACACTTGCTTCCTTGGCAGAGAGCCTTTCAATTATGTTTCATTCTTCTTCAAAGTGCTATTTGAGAGGGAATTTGGCCTTTTGAAGTGAAAATTCCAGGCGCTTACAGAATTAGAAGAACAATGCATAAATTAGAATGATTTCCCTTTAGTTATCTCTGGCTTGTGTACTACATAATGTAATTCTCATGAAAGAAACCCTGAAACCTAGATATAGAGCTACAAAACCTTATCATACAGCCCGCAAGAGTGGAAGTAGAGAACATTGAGGCACGACTCGCTCGTCGTGCTGCAGTTGAAAAAAAAGGGATGTATTGCTCATGATTCTTGCTAATTAAATGTAAATTTAAGATCAAATAGTTCACAGCTTTGCTTGTTTGCAGGTTATATCCATCCCTTTCTGCTATTGAGTGGTCCACTATTGTCATAAAGAAATGACAGACTTAAAACAATTGTTTGTATATTGTCCACATCATTATCCTTAATGTTTTAACGTCAGATTTTTCCCCTTAAGGTTTTATTAGGTTAGAACGGTCGATGATATACGCTTCCACTATCCATATGCCTAACCTCTTCAATCCGCAATGTTGTTGCCAGATTGCCTCTTCATTTGTCTCTGTCTTCCTTGGCCTGTCCGTGGACGGAGACCCGAACACTTCACTCCAACCACCTTCACGTTTCAAAACGTCACCCTCAATCTCCTTACTCTCAGCTCCCTTTAATAATCCACATTTCTGGCAATTCCTTCACTGGACCGTAGACTTATCTCCTCCATGTGATCCCCAGCATATATCTCAACATTATCTTCACACCTCCTCCAATTTTTTAGTCAGAGCCATACAGCAATACTGATCATCAACTGCTTCAAATACTCTTTCCTCTTCACTTCCCAAAGAAGAGCTTAACCCTCCTGCATGATTATGTTAATTTATCTACTAACGTCCCCTCCTCCTCACAAGAGGCGCCATGTCCTGGGGAGGCTGTGGATCAATTCTTTTTACTGAGCAGTGGAAGTTTGTTTCTTTCTATTTGTCCTTATTATTTGAAGTTTTTGTTCTAAAGTCCCGGATGATAAATCCAATGCACGAAGTTTCCTTAAGAGCCTTCCAAAGATATGGTATAGTGTGTATTTTTCAGGGTAATTAAAATATTTTATATATAATATCCTCTATTTTCCTAGTCCACTATGAAAAGACAATGTTTAATAGTCCCCAGTCAACTATGCTGAATATGGCCGAACCTAGAAAACAAATTGCTTCAGAAGTTTTTTTTTTGTTTTTAAATAAAATAGTTTCCCTAGAGTCCCCCTCGTACATCATATCAAAAGTTATCTCAAAGTTACGCGCCCCCTAAGGGCCCTAATTTTTGCATTAAATTCAAGATGGCCGCCATGTTCAGAATGCCAATGTAACAGCAAACTTTTTCTGGGTGTTTTAGGCCCCATAAATGTAATTGCCAACGATAGCAATGTGATATCATCTATTCAAAATAAGGCTAATTCCGTCCATTGATATGACGTCACTTATGACTAAGTAATTACGTCATGTCATGACGTAGTACCCCCTGATTTTTTAACTGAAAAAAAAAAAAAAAAAAAAAAAAAAAGACATATTTGGCCTTGTGAGAGTTGTTTCTATATCTTTATACTTGTTTTTTGGTGTTACCCCCCCCTTTTAGTGCATGTTTTCCTTTTCTTTTCCCTTATATTTTATTTTGCTAAGGGCCCTGGTTAAAGCGCATCACCCTAAATATATTATTAATGCTGTGTTTGGAAAACTGAAATACAGTATTATACTAAACATTACATTTATTTCGGGGAGATGGACCCCAACAGGAGGAGCGGGCCAGCGGTGCTTCGGATGAGATCTTGTATCTCTGCCGTAACCTTAGAATGGACAGACAACAGTCAGAGATCCCCAACAGCTCCGCGCTGTGAAGGAACCTTTCTCTCTATGAAGCAGTGAACCCGTGGAAACTTCCCTCCTCTCTCCACGTTTCGGAAAGGCAAGAACTTCACACTTTATGCAGGAGATTCCATCGATAAGACGCAAATAATCCACCGCAAGAGAAATGCATCAGAGAGAGAGAATATGCTGCACAGCCACCTCGCCCACCGCGCACCACGCTCGCCTTTCGCGCTCCCGAAACGCCAGAATTTTTCATTTAAAGACCACCTGCTTCCGTTGTGGTACAAAGATTCTTACAAACAGAAAGAAAGAACCGAGGACTATTGTTCTAGTAAGGAAATACTACTTTCAGAAATCTAATCATTCAGGCATGTGATGAGCGGGGTGATGATGATATCTGGGCTGAAAGAGTAAGCATAGAATAAGTAACGCAAATAGACTTACTCGCGCGGGACCGCTCTCTCTCATTCAATGTCTGCAGTGTTAGTTTCGCTTCTAACACAAACCTATCTTATTCCTCTGCGGTCCAACAAAGTGATGGAAGGGAGAACGCATTGTAAATCCACAAAAACTAGGCCGGAGGTTCTGATTGATTGTCCCGGGAAGAAAGCCTTCTTCAAAGTGTTGATGACCTTAGACAGATGATGATGGGCAAACTCCGTTACAGACCTTGTGAGAAAAATGTCCCCGATTACCCGATGCATATAGCCCAAAATATATGCGTCAGAAAACTTGAAGCAGCACTTAGGTGATTCTGTTTGTAATACCATATAAACGGGGCGCCCCAGATGTGGTTCCACATTCCGAACCAACAAGCTGCCAAAATACTGCAGACATTTTTATGAAAAAAAAAAATTTTTACCCCGTCGACAAGATGAAAATCAACTAAAACAGCAAATGTAAATGCTGCAGCAGACCTCGTTTCGCATGAAATCAGTGCATTCAAAACTCCAAGGAGACTTATCCCGATAGTACAATTAAGCTCACTTGAAGATAAACCTGGATTATGTACCAGGTTTGTTTGCGCACATTTCTGACCGTGTTTTCTAACAGGAAGACTAGGATCTCAAAGTTGCTACCCTTGACAATGCATTGTGTCAGATGTCCAGAAACCACGGATTGTTTTTCTGGCTCCTATTCCTTAGGTTCTTGGTTTTTCAAAATGCACCACCAGTAAACGGATCGCGCGTCTTGAATTGATAGTTTGGAATAATCATGGGCCATGCGTGTCCTATTTCAGAGGTACTGAACTTTGAATCAAGTGCGGGCTTGTTTTAAAAGGGCAAAACAGTTATTCCGGTAGCTGGACACTTTGGTCAGTACATAGGTCCGACAATGTCGACCATATCTGAGACTTTTAGAATGACGCGTACAGTCCCATGCAATGGGCCATCATAATTGACCATGACCCAGGTATGTGCCAAAATAAAGTGGCTTTTTCCGCGACTAACCAACCTCTTACTGCAGTGGACTGAGGATTAACAAAATTGCAATTTCGCTACTAATAGGGGGGATTACCTTTAAAACAGGAAGAGCCTTCCATTGGTATTCAGGAAAATTGCCCCTGGTTGAAATAGCCAATGAACAGCATGGAAAACTGGAACACTTTGTGGAAAGTATCATGGTCCCCTCGACCCACGTTTCTCCAGGCTGGAGTGGAAATGATGCAGGCATTTGCGCAAGGTGACCATCCAGGAAAGGTCTAGTGTTCACTGTTCTTCCTATGTGATCTTTGACCCAAATGAATGACATGCATTTATTTCTACACTTTCCACCTTTCGTGCGGCTGAAAGCAAATCGCCAAGGCCCAGTTTCCAGTGGTAACATTCGAACCAGCCTCTCTGGTGGAAATCTAGAACAAAATCAGTTTCCTGATGAGACGCAGGCCAGCATTCGCAAGCAATCATAACTGATACTTTGGGGTTTTCACACCGCAATGATACCCTTGGCAGTAATCGGTCCACATAATGGAAGGATCCGGGCCCTGAAGGAAACGCTGGAGCAGTTTTTATGCTGGCCAAATGCTGTGGGAGCCATGTTTAGGTGGAAAGGCCCATATGCAAGGGCTGTTATAGGACCACCTTTCCTGGTAGAACAGCTGGCTTTAATTCGATCCTCTTGTAACACGATGCCCTATGATGTAGAGCCCAAGTTTTTTTTCCAGAAGAGAAGAAACGTCCCCCAGATACCTCAGATGACCTTCGGAGCCCTTAAATGCTGTTATGCTTTCTATGGAAGAGAGATGACTGACGAGTGGTTTTGCCAGCAGGAATTGTGTTTTTGACCGGATAAAAGGAGAAAATGGTAGCAGAGAAAGAAACGTTTTTGTCCTGAGTTTCCCAACAGGAAGCCTTTGGATCCAGTTCATGGGAATGTGGGCTTTGCTGAAGACGTTTCTGAGATCTCAAAGAACGTGACTTGCCGTTTGTACCGAGGTGTCTCCAGGACATGCATCCCTATCTTTGGCCGCCATCTGACACAACCACTCTACGGTTACGTGACATTCAGTGCAGATCCATCTTCAAGGATATGCTGGAAATTGAAAGAAACAACCTGATGTCTACAACAAGTTTTCAGTTCTGGTCTTTTTTGTCATTCCGGCGCAGTGACCGCTTTCTGGGCTGGGTGCCTATGACCGAGTCATCGAACAGGCTCTTATTGCGGACCAATCAAAACCACAGGGGGTTTGACAAGAGGCCTGGGTATGGAAGAGAACAGCGGACACGCTGGGCTTCTGCATGCCGCCCTGTGCTGACATCAATGAATCGATGCAGGAACTTACAGGTGTCAACATACAGTACTAGTGTCACATAAGGACCTTTTTGTTGCACGGGAAGGAACACGCGATCATAAAGACACTTACGAGAGATCTTCCAGTACCGCTCAATGACTACAACCCATTCGTGTCCAGAAGAAGGAGCATTGGCACAGCGTAGCCACTGGCGTGACTGCAGTGCCTCAGTTAACCACCATGAAGCAAGGAAAGTTCCGGAGAAGGCTAGCTTGACAAAAATTAATGGGCAAAAAACGCATTTGAACTGTCTTCAGAAGGAAAGGGAACAAATAGAAGAATGGGCACTGAAACAAGCTGGTTGTGGATGGCGAAAAACTGAAATTGACCCCAGCTTCTCTTCCAGAGGCCTGCTAATTCTGCTAACAACAGTGACTATGCCTTTGGACGATCTATTGAAATATGAACTTTCTGCGCAAAACCGACAGCATTGTTTTGATAAACACGTCTTCCCCTCCGCCCAAGCAAACAGCCACAACTGGCTGATGCCTAAAAAAACCTCCACTTCATCACATGAGGCCGCAGAAAACGCGTGACAGCAAACCAGTGTACAATGATGTCCTCGATGGAATGTTCTCTTTAACATAGATTTTCCCTGGAAAAGGGGTGAAACGGTTTTTTGACTCTATAGCTTTCTTCTACGTACGTCCAGTATGGTGACTCGTTTTGGCAAATCCATTGGTCGTTTTCGATGATTATGAAAACGAACAAGCTCCACAAATTTTTGACCCATCTCAGAGCGAATCAAAAGGGTGCAGTTGGTTCACAGGTGTTCTTCACTGGGCATCATGGAGCTAAAGGTCCGAAAAAGGACACTTTTTTGGGAACGGTTCCAAATAAGCAGAACTTCATCAATTTCCTGTCTTAAAAAACCTCCAAACCAGGGTTATCAAACATTGCCCTGCAAAGGTGAACGCTGATTCTTTTGATTTGCATTGACTGGGGTGAAGGCGCAAAAATTGGGGGGGGGTGCTAACAACATGTTTTCGGAGAAGACACCGACGCTTCTGGTGTTACTTTGTCACCATGCTGAAGAGGACCTTGATGAGTTTGACATTTCGGGGATCGGACAAGCAGTGAAAACCAGTAAAAAACACTAAATTAGAGAGTGGCAGATCATGCTTTGCAGAACTTCCTCTGGTGAAAAGCCTGTGCTAACCTGTTACCCCATCCATGCCATTGAGGTTTTGTGACACAACCTTCGAGATTGTACGGGATTTTGGTAAGGGACTACCTCTAAAGGCGATGTCAACCTTTCGTTTGCAAAAAAAAGCAAGGCTGGAGCAAGTGTTGGATTGTTTTTCCACGCGGTGAGGAGATGAAAAACTCGGGGGAGGAAGGTCCTAGTAGCATTATACGGAGGCAAGAACACAGAGTTCCTTAGATTTCACTGAGGATAAGGAAGTTCAAGGACAAAGTAGTGAGGTGTGCCTTTCCAGCGTAGAAGATACAAAATCTTCCACCACACTGGATGCCGGACAGTACACATAATATCGAGCCTTTTAACCAGCTAAATGTTGGATGTTCAAAGAATGAGACTTTGCATTGAAGGGCAGTAGATTGGGGATGGCAGGATCGTGCAGGGCAAACTTATGCCTAGAACAATGGACGGTCAGCCTGCCCCTGACATATTCTCAGTGTACTGTGCAGTGTAAGGGGACTTGCTCCACCAACAGATGGCAGGCTGCAGAAGCAAGGCCTGAAATGTACAAATGCCTGTAGTGAATGTCGTGGTGATGCTCTGTTTCCAATAGCCAGCTATTGACGTTGAACTGAGGACGACAACGCACCTTTGTAACTCCGGTAAGTCGTGCCAGCCTGGTTTTATTGCAATAACGTAGGTAGTATTTGGTCCCCAAAGAGTGTTCTAAGGGCTAAAGAAACAGCAATCAAACCAATTCTACAGGAATTTTACAAATACAGTTACAAATGTCCTATTTTCAGTAAAAATCCTGACCTATCGTCATGACATGACGTAATACTAACGTCATAGTGACTCATATCATGACGAATTAGCCTTCTTTTTGATAGATTTGATATCACATCTATCTAATCTGTTGGCAATACATTTAATGGGCCCTAAAACCACCCAGAAAAAAGTTTGCGGGTACTTGAATTCTGGACATGGCGGCCGATCCTTTGAATTTAATGAAATTAGGGCACTTTAGGGGTACTTTTTGAGATAACTTTCGATATGATGTTTCAGTGGGGTCCCAATGAACCAGCAAGCAAAAAAACCTTCTTGAAGCAATTTGTTCCTAGTATTTTGGATATTTGACTGACTATAAACATGCGTAAAACTCTTGCCGAATAAAGAAATGTACATTTTTTCAAAGTGGAATAACGATTTCCTGCAGACACGCTCTCCATCAAGACATAACACATAGTTGACGTAAAAGTAGATGTATGGTGGCATCAATAAGCTGTGCTGGTCACTGACGGCCACAAGGGAGGCGCCTTAAATTATATAAACTGTGTATATCTAAATATCTGTATCAGCAAAAAGAAACGGATAGATGCATAGGGTAATCTCGTTGAGCTTAACAAAAAGTATTCATGCCATTTTTGGTCTAGGGTCATAGTTTCATAGTAAAAAATTGGGAACGCAATAAAAGGTAGTGTTCTGAATTTTTAAGCTGCCAAAATTTTGGTAGAGTTTATTGTCTACAGACGTAAAATTATCTCAATACCAATTGTACATCTTGAGAAGAACCATAATAAATTGTTTCTATATATTTTTTTTTTCATTGAACTCTCCCCCCAGAGTAAAAAAAAACAGTGTTGAAGTTTTTTTGAAAATGTAAAGAACAGCCATTTCCTGTATAGAATAACGGAAACATTCAGAGAAGCAAAATTTGTAGAGCTCCAAACTGCTGTCCTAACTCGTTCCAATCCCTCTTCAGTCCAGGTTATTTAGACCGTCAAATGCCCAAAAACCCAGTTTTGTTGTGCCGGCAACTGTGTGCAACATGCCCTCGTAACCCACAATGTTACTAACACTTTTTTTGGCATTTGGCGTCTAATTACGGGGATAAAAGAGCGGATTTGACGCGTATACGGCAAGGATTTTGGAGCACTAAATCTTGCTTCCTTTGACTTTTCCCCGTATCTATAAAAAAGGGGGGGGAAAAATATCCGTGTTTTTTTTTTTTTACTTAAAAAAACTTCAAAACTAGTTTCTTTGGCTGGAAGGGTCTGTGAAAATATATATAGAACAATATTTAATTGTTCTTCGCAAGATGTACAATTGGGTATGAGATCATTTTTACGTCTGTAGGACCAATAAAACTCGACCAAATTTTTGGCAGCTTAAAAACGTCAAAACACTACCTTTTTTGCTTTCCCAAATTTTTTACTATGAAACTTTTTGACCCAAACCCAAAAAAGGGCATAAATACTTTTGTTAGCTAACCATACTACCCAAACACTATCCGTTATTTTTTTACTCATATATATTTGAAGATTTTTAAATAAATAGTTTTATATTTACGCACCCTTTGTGCCGTTCAATAACCACAGCTTATTGATGCACCATACATCTATCTTTTTCCCTCAACATATTTTTTGTCTTGAGGGAGACCTTTCTGCGGGAATCGTATTCCACTTTAAAATGTCATTTCTTATTCGCAAGATTTTACGCTTGTATGCAATTTTCCCTTGATTTCTGGAATATTTCTTTTGGGGTAGATGCTTAAAAAAAATTTAAATTCGGCATTTATCAATGAATTTTAAATCGCTTATACCCAGCCTTTTTAACAATCTGGATTTTTTTGCATTTTAAAACTTTTTTTCTGAATACGGTTCTTGAAATTTAAAAAAAACTTGCTTCCCCCTTTTCCCGCAGCCCGACAAACTTTTCCAAGTATTTTTTTTTTTTTTTACCGAAAAAGGGCGCTTCATTGACACTCGCGGTTTTTTAAACGGGGGATTCGGCTAACCTAAACAAAAACCTTGTTTTTAACGTTTCCCGTTTTCCTAAACTTTTTTCCGGGGGGGATTGCTAAGTTGATCTAAACTAACGAAATAGTTTTGGGAAATGTTAAAAACACCCAGGACCCTGTCCAACATTTGAGTCTAATGATATTTACAAATACTATCAAATCCCCCATCTAAGACAAATTACCGGGTTTGCCAATTCTTTTTGGAAAAATATATGTATAATCCTACTGCAGTTTATAAGATCTGAAAATTTTTTTAAAGATCGGTTTGGCGCCCTACGAATCTGAGTTTGTTTATCTCTCCTCGCCCCGATCCGACTATCACAAAAAATAGTCCTCACTTATACACTATACAGCAGCACTTGCTTTAAATTTAAGGGAAAGAGGGAGACATTTATTCTCTTTTTTGGCCCTAATAGCCCTATCTACCTAACAGGGGTTCCTTACTCCCTCTACGGGGCCAGGGCAAAGTCCCCCCCATTTCCACACTCTATCCACCCATTCTACATCCTACTGTCCTCTCATTTTCATGCATGATCCCCTCTTTCTCACATACCCAACTATCAACTAAAAACTAGTCAACTCCCCCAAACTCAACTATCACTATGATTAAGGCATCATTGTTGTGCAAATAATAAAAAACTATAACATGACCATGACATCTTACTCCCATAATGGGAAGAGCTATGAAGACAAGGGAAAAAGTGGGGAAAAAAAGTAATAAATGAAAATAAGGTTCTATATGGTTTGGTGTTTTTGTTGTTCTCGGTACAGGGCGCGGGGACAAATGTTTTCGCTTTTCCCCCAATTATGATCTCCCTGTTCAGGGGACCAACCCAAGCGCATCGTGGTCAACAAAAGGCCCCCGTTGCTCTCGCTGCTGGGGTCTAAAACACGCGTTCTTGGGATTGGCAACACTTGAGTCTAACATGGGCTCCCCAAAGACTGTATACTAAAGAAAACGGAAATATTCCCATCCAACATAACAAATAAATGTAGCCAGAAAGATTCCGATAGCAACCCGATTCTTTGTTTTAAGCGCCTCTATTGAGTGGACGAAAAACTACCTCAGGGTTTTCCGTATTGCTACCTTTTATTTTCTATTTTTCAGGAAAAAAATAGATATATTAAGTGAAAATTGGGTCAAATATGTATGCACACAGTACAACGTAGTGTATTCGGGTCAGGGAAACTTAGTAGCGGGGAATTTTCGGTGGGGGAGCAGGGGCATACCGTCTTGCAAACCCCACGGTAGCTCAAAGAGTGGACGACTGGACAGTTTTACGTCCAGTTTTATTCAAGGATGTAAAATTGTAAACAACCCCGGAGATGATGATTGCCAGGGGGTCTCTACTGTTTTTTCAACGGCACCCCCTAAATGTTTAATTCGGAATTTATTTTAAATTTCTCCCCCAAAATGTTCCTTGGTGTCTATTTTGACATATCTGAAAAAGATCCACTGTTTTTTTGTTCCTATTTGTTTTTTCGTAATTAAAAAATTCCCCAAAACTGTTTTTTTTTTTCCTTTTCATGGTGTTGTAAAATCAACGACTTCATCCGTATATTTTTATTTGGGAATGTAGAAAACATTTTCCTTAATCTACAAACTGCATTTTAAATTCAACTTCTGTCTTTTGAAAAATCATAGCTCATTGACGCAACGCCCTCATCTAGGGGCAAAGAACTAAAGATAACCATTGCCTTTTTTACACCTTTTTTTGAACTTTCCAGTCTTTCTTTTTGTATACCGTTTTTTGGGTCCCGTTGACTCTCCCTAGTCCATGTTTAAAAAAGCGGCCGACTGACTCAGTCCCATCAGTAACTACAGTAGTTAACACGTCGGGGGCCTCAAGAGGAAGGACCTTCACCCCGCGCTCCCCAGCTCCATCCTACCTTGTTGCCAGACGTTGAGTTTTCGCCCTTCATAGCCTTGCCCTTGAGCTTGCTCCTGACTCTAGCCCTGTTAGAGGGGCTTGCTGCTCCGGTCAGGGAGCTGCAGGGAGCGCAAGATTCAGTAGTTGTCTGGTGGCCTGGCAACGCTGTTTCCGACTGCGCACCCCTACGCGGGTGTGCCACCCGGCCTGCGCTTGTTTTTGTACGTTGGGTTGCTTGTCTGGTTGTTGTGTCGGTGTTTGGGTTGTTGTGCTCAGGAGTTTGGGCCGCGCCTGCTGTCTCTGTCTCTATCCCTAGGGCCTGCTGCTCCTTCAGGGTTGTTCAGGGGGGGAGGGGGGGGATGGGGAGATTCAGGGTTTGTCTGGCGGCTGCGGTACCTGAGCACCCAGCTGCCCGCCCAGTGACCGCCTTGGTGGTTTGGCCTTGTTATAATAGTATAGTAATAATAATACTAGATTATATTTAATATAGCTTCTTTTAATATAAGTAGATTAAATATACCACACTTAGCTGCGACTCTTTTGTCTCGTGCGTTGTCGTAGTTTTAAATGTTGCTTGCCCGACACACGCTACTGTTACTTGCTATCTGTGTTTCATGCCTCGGCAGTCTTGTTTGTTGTGTTGCTGTATCTGTGTTCCTGCGCAGCAGTCTTGTTTGTTGTGTTGCTGTTACTGTTTTCCTGCGCAGTCCTTGTTTGTTGTGTTGTTGTTAGCTGTTTTCCTGCGCAGTCTTGTTTGTTAGTGTTGCTGTAGCTGTTGTTCCTGCGCAGTCTTGTTTGTTGTGTTGCTGTTAGCTCCCCCCTTTGGATGAAGAGCCGCCCAGGTTGCACCACGACCTACGGAGACACTCAAGCTCCTCTGGACGTGCACTCTGTTGCACGGATATAATTGTCCCGTGGCAATCTAGTGTGTTGGTCGCCCATTGTCCCTCGGTGGGTACGAAGCCGACCCGGCGGTCGCTGCGAGGCCAGTGACACAAGGAGGCCCTTAGGGGGCTTATTATAGGAAGCACCGAGGGTAGGGCATATAAGGTTTCAAGATTTTAGGGTCCAACTTTAAAATTAATCCTAACAAGCGAATTTTTCGTCACCAATAGTCATGATGCTAGAACAGCATACTAAAAAATCCCCGTAAATTCCTATGGTTCTTCTCGAGATCAGACACTTAAATTTTTGGCCAAAAAAAAACTTTTTTTTTTTTTTCAGTTTGTGTACAGTTTATGGCGAAATGAATTTGTTAATGTGATTTTTTTATTTTGGCCACATGAAAAAAATTAAGCATTTTCTGTGGTAAAGGAGTGTTTGTCGACGCACAACCATGGCACACTGGTGCATCACTTGCTGTGAAACCCAGCATGTGGTCTTACAAAATCAGCTACATCATTTTCTATTGGGTGTGTCCCAAATGTTGTGTTTATTGCCGCATTTCTGTAATACAACCGTGCCTGAAGTGCAGGTGTGTCCAACGTCGGGTTAAAGCCGAGCCAAGGTGACGGGGCTTAAGTCTACCCGGAATGTGTACAGATGACGGGACCTACTAAGTGTATGTAAAGATAGAAGTCGGCAAGGTGTAGGTATATCAAACGAACCTTGTTGTCTCCCATACAATAATTGGCACCATTTTAACTACTATATTGATTGGTTTGCGTTTTTCACAGTATATATCTTTATTGATTTTTCTATTGAAGTTGAAGGCGGTTTCTATAAGGTTTGCCTTTTAAAACTATTCATCTTGTAGAGTTTAATAATAGGTAAATATAGTATTAGGTTAGGCTTATGTTAGGTTGCCCTTGGCTAAACTATGGCAAGCAGCTCTATGTATCCTTTGTGAAGAGGACCTGTCCTCATCACCTCCGTGTATCAATTGGAGTAAAGTTCGGGCAACTCTAATAATGACTGAGTTTTGAACGTGATGATGGGCTTTCAAAGAATTTGAAAATAAGAATACACCATTTTCTCCATGAAAAGTGCAGAAGGATTACACACGGAAGTCCAAGCATAACGAGTTTTTAAGAAGAAGCGGGAAGAGGAGGGAAGGAAGAACAGTTGCCCCTCCCCGAAGACCAAGAAATACGATCAGGACACTCATGCAACATCAAAGAAGCATGCTTATTCTGTTCCCAACGGGGAGATTGATGAACAGCAGAATACTAAAGGTCTATGGGGCCTGCATGCCAAAGCGAATCAATCAGTAAAGTTTCAACCAATTCAGTATTTGGCTAATGTTATAATAAACATAAGAAGAAATGATAGTGGGGAAATGAGTGAAGACGAGAATACTGCGAGTCATGACTTGGTTCAGAAGAGGAAAATATCATCGAAAAGTGTGCACAGTTGTTTGGACCTAGTTCCAACATTGATAAAGATATTAATGCTACAAGGTCTACCCATTCCAGGCCTATTGATGTGCAATAAAGCCACAGCATTGTGACGAATTGTCAATTTTCCTGGAAAAATAACATGTCAGTATTCATCACATGAAATTAAAACTCTTACAATGGCTTTCTTTGGTGTAGATGAGGGTTATGGTTTTCAACCCTTAAAACAACTGAAGACCCCTTTGGAGAAAAACATTATTATCAGTGGAAGTCAGGGAAAGAAGTTATACTACGTTTTTTCGTTATGCTAGTCACGCGTTCTCCGGCGGAAGTGGGATCCAACCAACACATGAATAAATTCTCCATTATTGAGATGGCTGCTTCATTATAACATATAGATATCAGGACATAGCAGGTTTAGAAAATGTTCCGAAATACCCAAATGTTAATTATCTCAATGGCAATAGTGCCCCGCCCGTTGCAGATGTTCCATGACTCGATTGCGGGCAGGTATTGATAAGTAGATTATCAAAGACCGCTACTTCACCCTCCCAGCAGTGATCGGCAAATCACAGCATTTCACAGTGTCATATCTGCATCCGTCCAAGATCATACATTTCTCCAATACTGCTCTCAATTGGTGTATATTGTTACGAACAAGGGGGGGGGGGGGGGGGGCGGGGGGGGGTCATCCCCACCCTCCACTTCGTCACAACACTTATTGCTCGGGCAATGGAGGGGTCGGAAGGACTGAATGTAGACTCTGAACGCTGTGCAACGGCTTTTATATTGTTTTCCCCACACTTACTCTACTATTACAAGTCCCATCACACAATGTACCACTGTACCAGGCACTATCTCTCATGTGAGGCACGCAGGCCTAACACATCACAAAAACTCGATCATCTGTGTCCCTCTGTTACACTGCGCCACTGTCTTTCAACCCAACACCGCTGGTCATCACTGCACATCAAACAGACTCTCCGTCTCTCCACAACACAACTGTACAACGCAAACGGCTCACAGGGCTCCCGCTCCGTCCACGCCACTGAGTCACTGTCTCTCTCAATACACTTGTATACCGCGCTAAACACTCACCCAGTCTTTCACCCCGCTGTGTATCCTCGCTACACGTCTCCGCCCACAACACAATTTATTCTCTCAAATGTTGCACACCGCCTTGGGCCCGTGACCCCACCCCACAAGTCGCCGCACTGATTTGGAAGGGCCGACGCTTGCCCAACACAGGGCCACTCTCGTCCCCCTTCCAACAGAAGAGGGAGACGCTGCCTTTTCCAGGGCAGGTAATGCGGGGCGGGCCGCTGTCACGTAATTCCTTGTGGGCGGGGAAGCCTCCTGTCCACTTACCGCCTTACAGAGCTGTGTCCGATTCTACCCTCTCCAATCCCGCCAAGCCAGCACCACGTCTGTTACCCCGCCCATTCTCCTTGGCCAATGGGATAAAGGCCGTGGCGACCCGACCCTTTGTCGAACCCACCGCCACGAGACCCCAGAGGTAAGACGAAGGACCCTGTCTGTTCGCTAGTACAGCGACAAGGCCCTTCGTAACCACTGCACCCCCCCACGGGAGTAGTGCGACATCAGCCCACGACAACATCACACCCCGACAAGGGGAGTCCCACCTCGGGAGTCCCCCTCCGGGAGTCCCACCTCCGGGAGTCCCCACCTCCGTGAGTCCACCTCCGGGAGTCCGCACCTCCGGAGTCCCACCTCCGGTGGTCCCACCTCCGGGATTCCCAGCTCCGGGAGTCCACTCCGGGAGTCCCACCTCCGGAGTCCACCTCCGGGAGTTCCACCTCCGGAGTTCCCACCACCTCGGTAAGTTCCACAACTCCGGGAGTTCACCTCCGGGAGTTCCACTTCCGGAGTTTCCACTACTCCAAGAAGTCCATTAACAGGAGTTTCGCACCTGCCGGGAGCGCCACAGCCTCCGGAAGTTCCACCTCCATGGCGCCAACAGCCTCCGGAGTTCCACCATCCAGGAGCGCTACAGCCTCCGGGAGTTCCACTCAGAGAGTTTTCGTCGCCTCCGGGAGCGCGCCGTAGCCTCCGGAAGTTTTCATCACCTCTGGGAGCATCCACAGCCTCCGAGTGTTCCACCTCCGGGAGCTCGACCACCTCCGGGAGCTCGACCACCTCCGGGAGCTCACACCTTCGCTGGAGCTCGACCCACCTTCGGGAGCCTCGACCACTCCGGAGCTCGACCACCTTCGGAGTTTCCGTGCCTCCAGGAGTTCCACTGCCTCCAGGAAGTTTCATCCACGGAGTTCCAACCTCCAAGGAGCGGCCACAGCCTCCGGGAGTTTCACACTCCGTAGAGCTCGACCACCTCCCGTGAGTTCCACCTCCGTGAGCTCGAACCACCTCCGGAGTTCCATCCTCCGGGAGTTCCACCTCTGGAGCTGACCACCTCCGGGAGCGCCACAGCCTCCGGGAGTTCCACCTCCGAGAGTTTCCAATCCGAGCCCCAGAGCCTGCCGTGGGGGTCTGGGCAACCAACAGCTGGTCTGGTCATGGAACTATTTGCCCCAGTAAACTTCATAAAGTCCCCCCAGCGTGGTCGGGTTTATTGCTGCGGCGGCAGGAAATCCAGCCATCTTGCCTGACGCCCTGATGTTCAGCACAATCACAGAGTCCCTTCCCCCACAAGCCTCGCCGTCTCTCCAAAGCCCCCGATCCCACTTCTTTGACACCAATGTTAGGAAACATGGGGGGGGGGGGGGGGTCATCCACCACCTCCACTTCGGGTCACACACTTACGGCAGGGGCAATGGAGGGGTCGGGGAAGGACTGAAGGTAGACTACTGAAACTGCTGTCACGGCCTTTTATTGTTTTCCCCCACACTTACTCTACTATGTACAGTCATCAACACAATGTACACCCACTGTACATGCACTATCTCTCTCATGGCAGCAACCGCAGGCCAACCTCACAACACGAGTCACTGTGTCCTCTGTTTACACTCGCCAACCACTGCTTTCAACCAACACCTGCTGTCCGTCACTGCACCACAAACAGGACTCCTCCTCTCTCCACACACACTGTACACGCAAACGTCTCAACAGGGCCACCGCCCTCCCACGCCACTGAGTCCCCTGTCTCTCTTCATACACTTGTGTAACCGCGCTACACACTCACCCGACTTTCACCCCGCTGTTATCTCCGCTACACAGTCATCCGCCCCACCACACCAGTTAGTCTCTCAAAGGGCCACCGCCCTTTGCGTCCCGTGACCCCACGCCAACAGTCGCCGCCACTGAGTTTGAAGCCACGCCAGGGGGGGGGGGTGCCCAACACAGGCCACTCTCGTCCCCCTTACCAACAGAAGAGGAGACGCGACCTTTTTCCTAGGGCAGGTAATGCGGGGGCGCCGCTGTCACGGTATCCTTGTGGGCCGGGAAGACCTCCTGTTCCACCCGCCCTTAGCTGTGTCTATTCTACCCCTCTTCCACCCCGCCAAGCCAGCACCACGTCGGTTCCCCCCCATTCTCTGGGCCAATGGGAGGAAAACGTACGTGGCGACCCGACCCTTGTGTCCGAACCCCCGCCAGCGAACCCCAGAAGGTAGAGACGAAGGACCCGTGTCTTGTTTCGCTAGTACGAGCGAACAAGGCCCTTCGGTAACATATTTCCTATGAAGCTATGCATCCCGTGAGGTTTGATATACCAGCGCAGTTTGTCATTCTCTTGCAGTTATATGAAATACAAAGCTTTATACGATGCCTTTTTAGAATGGATCACAAAACCCTCTTACGACCTGGCTGGTTTCACACAGTTCATCTTGACAATGCTGATTTCAAATGCCCACACTAACTGGACACAATACCTTTCACAAACTTTGGGTGGGATAGCATGTGTCACACCACAAGGAACAGTTTCACCAAAAAACTTGAAAGCGTTCACAAACTTAAAGGGCAAGAATTCAGTGGATCATATGGGGATATTCCACTGAGTAATTACAAGAAACCCCAAACATCAGGGAATTTAAATCTGTATTTATTAGTCCCTAAACAATGTGTATGCTTCAAAATGACCATCTACACCGTTGTCAAACCATTATGTAGTGCCCACCTTGTGAGTGTACTCTATACCAGTCCTGGTTCCTCCGCTGCCACACCGCACATTAGTGGGTGAAAATATATAATAATAAAAATAAAAGATTTAAGAAAATATGTAAGTACTGGTTTGGATCTGAATGACAACGCGTTTAATATATTGCTAATTATCATATATTTTAACTCTTTACTGTCCTCACTTGGTATTATTATACATTCAAAAGTTATCTTAATATTAAGTCCGTTCCTTCCCTCCAGGCGTCTACGGGGGGACGCGAAATGCTCAGTTCGTTATCCTAATATAGTTTTTACTATCTTTGGTAACTTCGGTTGCACTGTCACCACATTAACGATACGCAAGACTAATTGCTCAAGTCGTCATTCCCTAATATAGCTTACTACCGTCTGGTACTTCAGTCGCACTGTTACCACTTTAACGATACCATGCGTAATGCCCTCCAGTCGTCATCCTAATATAGCTTAATAACCTCTGTTAGACTCAGATCGCACTGTTTACCTGGCCATTTAACGATACGCACATGTAATTCTCAAGTCGTTATCACTAATATAATGTAATACGTAGTGTATCCCCCTCACAACGTTTCCCTCTCACTATTTTTCTATTTCCTTTTCTCCTTGTCCTCACACGGCTGGCTGTGATATGTTGGTAGTTGGCCCCCTCTGCTAATTTGTGAGCGCATTTGGCCCACTGTCCGCCAACATCATCCTACCTTTGGTCCTCTAAGTAATACACTTCATTAGTCTGGTCAACAAAAGGAATCACCAGAAGTTCATGTCTACATCTATAGTTAACAAACATTTCAGAAACATACCTTAACCAAGGGCGAGAATATCACCTTCCCCACAGGCGACTTACTCAATGAACGTCGAGCTGCTTCTAAATTATCCTAAAATATAATCCCCGTTCTCACTCTCGTTTCGGGGGGGGATAACGTGTCTAATTACACTGCTCAAATATAAGCTTTACCAGTGATTCAGGACTGAGGCGTGGGAGGAAAATTCCTTCGTTAGCTTATTGATAACTTATGCTGTTATTTTTCATCCTTTAACCCCTATTAATGTAATTTCTCGCGTTACAAATGCAAGATGCAATACACCCCTTCTAAAAGTGCAAAGTCTCTGGATAACATTTGATTAACCCAATTCACTCTTTTGGTGACATCAAGCACTTGAGGACAAACCCATCCTTGGAGTGGATTCATGCAGGTATTATGAGAGGAGATGATCATGAGAACGCAGATAGTAATCCCCTTTTATTAGAACACGATCCATCTAATCTCAGCACCATTTACTCTGCCCTTATGCTTTTGCATCAGTCACTTTTATTGAAAAACATAATCTTGGTATTGCTCCGTTACTTTTGACCAACCACTATATATAAAAGCTCAGAATGGTTTGAATCTTCATCAAACCTCAGCAAGTTATTTGTCAGATTAGGTGATTTCCACATGTTAATGTTCATATATGGGATCCTCGACATGTCATGCAGTAAGTGGCTTGAATCACTTGTGGGAACAGTGTATTCACCAATTTCAGTAGTCCATAATGTTAACGGCATGCATATCACTTGCATTGCGAGCACATATGCTATCTTCTGCTGCCATAATCTCAGTGATTGGTTGAACCCTGATTACTAGCTGGCATAGATTTATCAAAACTTCATGCTCTCCATAACATCCCTCTTGAAAGGAGATGTTCAAACAGTATGTTGGAGAATATTCTTTTTTGGCTCAGTGTCTCTGGTAAATTGATGATCCTATAGATAATTTTATTCCAATAACAGCAGAACCGGCAAGTTGTGTGTTTGAATTAATGTAAAATTTGTTATACCAATCAAGCTATTTCTCTATGCAGACCGAACTGGAAAGTGGAGTTGCACCTGCACTGTGTTTCTGAAATGATTCCTTGTTCCATGCTGCCTGTTATCTGTCCTATGCAAAATGTGCAGCTGCCGTATCTCCACACCAAATGCAAATGTCGAGGCAATCAATGCCAGAAGAACCTTTTAGGTGAAGTTCACTAGAGGGCCGCCTTTCTGTCGCCGTTCAGATTATTTCTGGGATGGAAACTTCTCAGATCAAGTTATTGAGCAAGATCTGCAGGAGTGCTGTTGTAAACATCTGGAGGATGACATATGGCCGGGGAATAAATACAGTACATTGAACAATGGGTTCATTGCCCTACCTCAGTGTATTCCTGTGGTTGGGGTACCTTGAGAAGTTTACTGGCGTACACGACGGTTTTCTTCAGAACAACACAAAGACCTGAGACCTAGTATAAGGCACAAGACAAGAGCTATTTGAACACACTAGTAGAGTTTATAGGTTGCCTGCTCTCCCGTTTGTCTCATATCCCTCCCGGATAAAGCTAGTGTGGATGATGGGGTAAAGTACCTTTAAACCTTTCTCTAACGGCTCTACTCAGCGAGATAAAACCATAGCTGTGTACAGAGGGAGTAGCTGGAGTGAACTGACTCCGAGGTGAGAATTGCCAACATATCACTTCCGAGGTATAGCTTCGAAGCTTCAATAAACTTGCTATGAATCAGTGCAGCTTACATTACTAGTGAAAGCAATGAGACATTAAAGAGAGATAACATAACCCTAAACCTAAACACTAAAACTACAAACAACCACATTCCCCCCCTCCGTTAAAAAAATGAAACTACAAATAAAAAAAAAAATGAAAACATGCACAAATATAAAACATAGGTATGCCTTTAATTACCAACCTATCAGGGGGGCCTTTGCTAACTCTGTTTGAACGCCTAAGTGGTTGACCCTTGTCCACATAGACGGAAGACTGTCAGCATGTCTGTAGTGGCCCAGGAGGTGGGTTTCCACATTGTCGGGCACAGGATCATTTGTTCCCAGGAATGGTTTCTCCAGAGTCCCTCGATCGTGGTCCCTCTCTTCCCCGGTAAAAACAGGGGATAGTTTCTAAGGTGTTATCAAGTCCCGGTTCTCGTGTACTGTCTTCCTGGGTGGGGCTATGATCCTTGGAGTAGGAGCCAGATTCCTTCGTGGACACCGGTAGACCTTTCTTCCGTCAGGATAGCGTATATGGACTTAGTAAGGAGTACCACTCTCAAGAACAACTTCCTCTGCCAGTGCATCAATTTATGGATGTGGCGAACAAACGTCCCGCATCAGACTGTCCGGGCGTAGTAAAGCCAAGATGGTACAGAATATCCATTAAAAGATTTCTAGGGAATGAAATCAATCTCCTCGTGAGGAGTTTGGTTGTGGCAGTACAAAGGGAGAGACTAATAGAATGAAGTACTGTATCCGAAAACTATGTTTCCATTGACATTCTGCAGTTTGAGTGATCTGAGAGCTAAACGCACAGTTTCCAGATGGTGCCACTTTCTCTCTCACATTGTCGCATTTCCTGTAGGGTTATAGGGGAGTAGAGTGGGCATGATAACACCGTGACTCTTAAGAACTCAAGATGACTTCGCGAGACATGAACTGTGTTTCCTCGGTCAGAATGAATTGAAGAGGTGCAGCCAAAAATAGAGAACAATTTGCGGAAACATGTAATGACAGTTTGAGCAGACATATCTTGAGGCATGGGAAAGCAAGGGGAATCTGGAGTATTCGTCACCATTACAAGTAGTATTTGTTCTTAGTAGAGGAGGTTTTGGGCCCTGTGCAATCTACAGAGAATGCGGTCCAAAAGGGTTGCAATGGCCGGATGAGTTTTACTAGCGGAGGTCTAAAGAACTTTGGTTTCGTTCCGAGCAACAGTAACACTGAGAGCAAACTTTCTTTTAACGTCTGTCTTAAGAGAGAGCCAGTTCTTTAATCTTTTACCCAAATGATAGAGCCAGTGATCCGGGATGACAAAGAGAAGCATGTTGTTTTCTTCCAAGAGAGGCGGAATTGGTTCTAGCGGCAACAGAACCACGCACGTGATGAGTGTCACAGGCTCCATTTTCGAGCCAGGTCGGTACTTAATATCGTACAGTATTCAATAAGAGAGCTCAAGGCGCATCTCAGGATCCTTATCATTTTTAATTTTAGAGGAGTGACTGGAACTGAACATGGAAAGAAACAGCTTTGCTGCTGGTTCATGACTATAGGAATCTTCTGCAATTATGAAAAAGCCTCCAGCTTACGTACTGCTTTCTATGATGGCGGCAGCCTCTCTCTCTATAGCAGGTTGAAGTCTCTCAGAGCTGTCAGAGTCCTGGAGAAAAAAGCACAGGTCCGACCGAGCTGGGAGAGGGTGGCTGCTATGGAGACAGAGGAATCGTCAGTCTCTATTTTGAAGTGGCGGGCTCATCAAAAGCAGCTAATGGGCTTTAAGCAATTTCTTCTAGTGCTTCGAAACACTCAACAGCGTCTGAGCAAGAGGAAAAATTCACTATGCAGATGGGTTGGATGCGCTTAGAGTAGTCCTTGATCCAATTGAATATATGAGAAGAGGCCGTGAGCTCGTTTAAGAGACGAAGAGTTTATCAGGTTAGGTACTTCTAGTATGGGTTTGATGCGATCAAGGTCAGGCCGTAGTGGACCATTAGAGATACTATATCCAAGATAGGTATTACATTTTGACTTTACTGCACTTGTTCTATTTTAAGAGAGATTAGACCTTAGCGGCTGCCTTCCCTTAAAGCGCTGAAGATTCATGTCATGGTCTCCTTACTTTCCCCACATATAATTACATCTCGATGTACGCATATTTTGCTTTCAAACACCAGTCAGCGATGATCGAATCATGACTCTTGGAAAACAGCGACATAAATTAGTTAGGCTAAAGGTATGCCTATTAAATGGAATCAACTGTCCACAGCCTCAAAGGCAGTATATCTGTTTCTCAATTCTTTTAGAGGCACTTGATAATAAGCACTTTTCAAATCAATCTTACGAATATTCTGTACTTCTCCATTTTATGCACTACGTCATGGACAGGCATGCTAGGCATCAAGTAATGTAAAGCGTGATTTATAGTCTTGAATAGTCAACTACATGCGTCCGTTTGTGCCTTTCCATCATTATTAACTAGTCCTTGTGCTTTCCAGGGGGATTCCTCTTTTCCTATTATGCCTCCTTGGAATGCAGACTGTACCTCTGAATGAATAAAATGCTTCATCAGAACTTTGTACCTTTCGTGATGGTGTAGAGATAGGCTTAATATCAGGAGGCAAGATTAGTGAACAGAGAAGGCGGATCAAGGGCCATGACACGCTACACACATATAGTTAGTTTTAGTAACGAGCCTCTTAAGGTGGAATTCCACCGCTGGATGCTTCTCCATAAAGTCTTGGCCTAAGATAATCCTGCAACATAGTTTGAGGAAGCACAGAGAGTTTAAATTGAGGGTAATAGTTGTCATTCACTGTTAAATTACAAAGCAGTGTCCTAAAGTAGTGGAAATTTGAGAGGCGGCAGAGTAACATAAGCCTTCGAAGGTATAACAGAATATCCCAACTCTTTCACAACCTCTGGGTGGATGAAGCTAATGGAGCTTCCACTGTTCAATAAGGAATTCACTTGCAAGTCATTTGACACTTACAGGGATAGTACACTGCGGGGAGTAGCAACAGAAGCGAATCTGGAGTATCAGCAGCATGAGGAGAGGCGCAGTGCTCACAGGGGTTGAGCAGAGAAGGCGGTCGATTCAGCATATCCAAACAGCAGCAGCAGAAGTAGAGAAGCCCCTTCTGATTTCCAATTGTTTGCCAAGCTCCTACAGACACTGTCAAAATGTCCCTTTCTTGGCACACTTGTGTGCACCCGATTCTCGAGCAGACAACGAGACCGGGATGCCGCTCCCCCCGCAAAAGAAGCCGTTTCGTTGCGTCGCGCGGGCCTGGAAACGAAGCAAGGTTTTCGGTGGTAGAGCTGAAGGGTACAGGAGTAGGAACTCAGCAGCAGCAGCAGCAGTCACTTAGATTCCCAGAGTACTGAGGGCAACGAGTAGCCCTCAGCTTACGATGAGCCGGTCATCGAGGCTTCGAAGCAAGCTGGACAGCGTTCACTTAGAGTCGAATGATTCTTTCTCAGTAGTCGTTTGACGTATGACAGGAGAGGCTATAAACCAGTGAATGAAGGCCATCTCGAACGGCTTCTTGTGTATAGGTGTCAGCTATACTTGCTTGATTCGCAGTCTTTGACAGCGACTTCAGGGACAATGAGAGAAGAGTCGATGGACTCCACTAGTCGTTGGTCTGCGTTAGCCAATTGATCCTGGCGAAGATTAAGTTTCTTTGGCTTCACGTACACAGTCATTCAGGCACTTGGATGGCTTCTTCATATGTATGGTGCAGTCGGTGATGTGAGAGTAAGCTTCGGGTGAGATGTATTGATGAGAAGCTTGAGTTGTCCGGTGCTGGCGAGATTGACTGTATGAAGTTGGTGAAGTGCAGAGCCAGTGAGTCCATTGAGCATGCGTGGGTGTCTTGCGAGCCTTCGAACGTTCTGGTCGTAGTAGCCTTTCATGATCCAGCAGAGGCAGATGTTTTATTGCTTGAGTAAATTGTGATGAGTGGGATAAAGTAACACTTTAACCTTTCTCCTAGGCTTTACTCAGCAATAACCCAGAGCTGTGTACAGAGGGAGTAGCTGGAGTGACTGACTCCCAGAGGTGAGGAATTGCCTAACTATCACTTCCGAGGTAGTATCGGGGATCGAAGCCTTTCGATAAACTTTCTATGAATCAGTGAATCCTTACATTAACTAGTGAAACATGAGACATGAAAGAAGGAATAAACAACCATAACCTAAAACACTAAAACTACAACATCCACATTTATCACACCACCCACAATATAATATTTAATAATCATTGTAGCATGACTTGAACTTGTAGTGTTAAAATTTCTGTTCTTTTTTCTCCTACCAGGCAACCATCACTGAGCGATGGCAACACCAACCTACCTCTGGCAGCGTGGTGAATGTGCTGGGCTTTGGAGTGTTTGGTCACCTTGGTTGGTCTGGTTCTCACGTGGTGATGAAGACCAAGGTCCCCTGTGTAGGATGAAGCCAGGCTGGAGGTCACGAAATGTACCATCTGATCAATTGTCGTGATGGAAAAGCTGCACTGAACTTGGGGATCTGAAAACATAGAAACTGTCTCATGATCTTCACTGCAACTCCTGTTCCATCCAGTAGTCAAGCATCAACTGTGCACCATATTTCTCAGATCTTATGTAACATGCTAGAAATAACCCAGACTAATGCTGCCAAAAGCGGGATCTATCTGTTTAGTCTAGTCGGTACCGTCGCCGACTGTGGTTTTGTTGGAGGGCAAAGTCTATACAGTGTGGGTTAAAGTCCTACCAAGATATTTATAGTGATGTTATAGTTTATTTATAGTGATGGGAAAGAAGATTTATTCCCCGAATTGTGATTGTTAGCCTGTGAGTGCGTCTGTGCAAGGATTCTTCTGAGGGGATTTATAAGGGATGCTTGAGGGCCCAGGGCAGTGCAGCACTCTGGTGGTGCTGTCAGGTGCCCTTGGAACATTACATTAGTTCCCTGTCCCAGCCTCCATGCACAGTGACAGTCTCCTCTAGTCATGAGGGCTGCAGCTCCCCCTTCGAAAGTTTACGGCGGTACACATATATTATATTTATATCCTTGTCTACTTCCACATGACACACTCCTTCTGAGTTGGTACATCACTGTCAGGTAAAGAAACCGTACCTATGACCTACCATTCTATTTAATGGCGACCACATCTCTCCTGCATACCATATTGTTCTTCTGTGTGTACTTGACTTGCACGTCATCAATGTACTGCAGCTCGTAGTCACTAAAGCTTCGCCACGAGACCTTGGCTGACGTCTTGGTGACCTCCGAGGCATACGGCTCCGCATCGATGTCCAGGCGTGGCAGAGGAGTGGTGGTGGGCGGAGTGGTGGCTGTGGAGGCAGACAGGGACTTAGTAACAGTGCTTTACTAGCATTCATATATTGATGGTGCTATATGAATTTTTTTTACTCAGAGGAAGCCTTTGGTCTGCTTTTTTTTTACTCGTAGAAAACTTAATAGAGCAAAGGGTTCCTCTGAAAATACATGCCTCACAACTTGTTTTACACCTTTTTTTTCTTCATTTTTCATTGTACACTCGAACTCACACCCCTTATGGCAGGACCCTGAAAGCATTCATTTGTTACTTGAACTGTCACACCTGAGCAAGGCGTTTCATACCTCTATGCAGAACCTGAAAGCATTCTTGTATTGAGTTCACACCTGAGCAAGGCGTTGTAATACCTCTGATGCAGACCCTGAAAGCATTCATTGTATTGAGATTCACACCTGAGCAAGCGTTTAATACCTCTATCCGACCCTGAAAGCATTCATGTATTGAAGTTCACACCTGAGGCAAGGCGTTTTAAATACCTCTATGCAGACCCTGAAAAGCATTCATTGTATTGAGATTCACTAACCTGAACAAGGCGTTTAATACTCTATGCAGACCCTGAAAGCATTCATTGTATTGAGATTCACAGCCTGAGCAAGGCGTTTAATACCTCTATGCAGACCCTGAAAGCAGTCATTGTATTAAGATTCACACCTGAGCGAAGGCGTTTTATACTCTATGCAGACCTGAAGCCATCATATGTATTGAGAATTCACACCTGAGGCAAGGCGTTCTTGTAATACCTCTAATGCAGACCCTGAAGCATTCATTGTATTGAGATTCACACCTAGCAAGGCGTTTAATACCTCTATGCAGACCCTGAAAGCATTCATTGTATTGGAGATTCCACACCTGAGCAAAGGCGTTTAATACCTCTATGCAGACCCTGAAAGCATTCATTGTATTGAGATTCACACCTGAGCAAGGCGTTTAATACCTCTATGCAGACCTGAAGCATGCATTGGTATTGAATTCACACCTGCGCAAGGCCTTTTAAATATACCTCTATGCAGACCTGAAAGCCTTCATTGTATGAGATTTCACACCTAGCAAGGCGTTTAATACCTCTATGCAGACCCTGAGAGCAATTCATTGTATTGAGATTCACACCTAGCAGGCGTTTTAAAACCTCTATGCAGACTCTGAAAGCAGGCATTGTACTGAGATTCACAACTCACCACGGCGTTTATACGCCCCCCTCTATGCAGACCCTGGAAAGCATTCATTGTATTGAGATTCAACACCTGAGCAAGGCGTTTAATACCTCTATGCAGACCTGAAAGCATTCATTGTAAACTGAGATTCACACACTCACCACGGCGTTTAATACCTCTATGCAGAACCCTGACAGCATTCATTGTATTGGAGATTCACAACCTGAGCAGGCGTTTAATACCTCTAGGCGACCCTGAAGCATTCTTGTCTGAGATTCACACCTCAACCAATGCGTTTTAATACCTCTATGCAGACCCTTGAAGCATTCACTTAATTGAGATTCACACCTCACCAGGCGTTTAAGAATTACCTCTATGCAGACCCTGAAAGCATTCATTGTACTGAGATTCACACCTCACCACAGGCGTTTTAAAATACCTCTTGCAGTACCCTGAAAGCATTCATTGTACTGAATCACACCTCACCACTGCGTTTAATACTCTATGCAGACCCTGAAAGCATTCACTGGTAATTGAGATTCACACCTCACCAAGGCGTTTAAATACCTCGTATGCAGACCCTGAAAGCATTCACTGTATTGGATTGCACCCTCACCAGGCACGTTTTAATACCTCTATGCAGCCCTGAAAGCATTCATGTGTATTGAGATTCCACCTGACAAGGCGTTTTAATACGCTCTTATGCAACCCCTAAGCATTCACTGTATTGAGATTTCACACCTACCACGGCTTTAAACACCTCTATGCAGACCCTGAAAAAGAAAAGCATTCATTGTATTGATATTCACACCTGAGCAAGGCGTTTATATATCGCGTCCGAATCTGCCGACCTGAATCGGCAAGAGTGCCTGCGTGTGTGTCGAGATTAACACTATACACACAGAGCTTGCTTGTGCGAACCTCTATCAGACCTGAAAGCAGTCTTGTATTGAGATTCCACACCTAGCAAGGCGTTTATACCGCTAATGCGACCGCCTGAAAAGCATTCATTGTAATCGATGCCCAATTCCAACTGAGAAGTGCTGGGTGTAATACACATACATACAGCAGTTGAGCAAGCACCCACTGACATGCATCCAGCCTGTGAAGTGAGGAAGATATCCACATCAGCGTGGGGTGGCCGGTGTGCTTCACTGACCGCTATCGCATGAAGTCGTGTCTCAAAACAACAACGCCGATGGGGAGGAGGGGAGAATCGGCATAGGGTATTAACGCCTTGCTCATGCTGATATGCGCACACGTCGATGGTGCTTATGCAGGCTGCAAGGATGATAGGAAGCGACTGCTCAGTTTGACTCTCAATACTGATGCTTTCAGGCTGCAATAGAGGTATTAACGCCTTGCTCGTTGAATCATATAACTACAATAATGCTGTCAGGGTCTGCACACCTGTGGGTGGTGGCGACGCTTGGTGAGGGGTGAAGCTCAATCACACAGTCAGCGTCCAGCGGCTTTCGGGTCTGCAGAGAGGTAGTAAAAGCTCAGGTAAGTTGGAATCGAAGACAGGAGGCTTTCGGAGTGTGTGTGTGCTAGAGGGTACACACAGCATGTGTGTGGACGCTGCTGTGAAGGCGGCAATACAGTGATGCTTTTCAGGGGCGCAAGAGGTAGTTAACCATGCTCAGTGGGACCAGACAGGGAGGCTCAGGGTCTGCATAGAGGTAGTTAAACGAAGTGGAGTGTGAGCGAAAGGTCAGTAAATCAGTTGTCAGGGTCTAGAAGAGAGTGGAAACGCAGGTGAGTGTGAATCTCAATACAGTGGAATGCTTTCAGGGTCTGCATAGAGTATTCAACGCTTGTGTGAGTTGTCAATCTCAGACAATGAATGCTGTTCAGGGTCTGCATAGAGGTTTAAACGCTTGGTGAGGTGGGAACCCTCAGACAATGATGCTTCTCAGGCAGTCTGCATGGTGGGGGGACACTAAACTCCTTGGTGAGGTGTGCACTCTCATACAGTGAATGCATTTCAGGGTCCTGCATACGAGGAGATTTAAACGCCTGTGGTGAGGTGTGATCTCGGTACAATATGCTTTCAAGGCTGCATAGAGGTGACGTTAAAACGCCTTGCTCAGGTGTGAAATCTCTATTCACAATGCATGCTTCAGGGTCTGCAATAGAGAGGTATTAACCCTTGGTGACATGGGTGACATCTCAGTCATGAATGCTTTCCTGGGTCTGCATAAGGTATTTAAACGCTTCGCGTGCAGGGTGTTGAGGGGAGTCAGATACATGAATGCCTCACATTCAGGTCTGCATATGAGCTCTTAAACGCCTTGGTGAGGTAATCCTCAGTACAATGAATGCTTTCAGAGTCTGCATAGGAGGTAGTAACAACGCCTGTCTCAGGTGTGCACAAGCTCAATACACGATGAATGCTGTCAGGTCCTGCATGAGGTATTAAACGCATTGCTCAGGTGCTGAATCTCTCTACTACAAGAATGCTTTCAGGTGGTCTGCCAGTTAGAGGCTAGTTAAACGCCTGCTCAGGTGTGATCTCAATACAATGAATGCTTTCGGGTCTGCATGAGGTATTAAACGCTTGACTCAAGGGTGTGAATCTCAATACAATGAATCTTTCAGGGTCTGCATAGAGGTATTAAACGCCTTGCTCAGTGTGAATCTCAATACAATGATGCGTTCAGGGTCTGCAGAGAGGTATTGAAACGCATTGCTCAGGTGTGATCTCAATACAATGAATGCTTTTAGGGTCTGCATAAGGTATTAAACGCCTGCTCAGGTGTGAATCTCAATACAATGAATGCTTTCAGGGTCTGCATAGAGTATTAAAACGCCTTGCTCAGGTGTGATCTTAATACAATAATCTTTCAGGGTCTGCATAGAGGTATTAAACGCCTTGCTCAGGTGTGATTCTCAATACAATGAATGCTCTCAGGTCTGCATAGAGGTATTAAACCCTTGCTCAGGTGTGATCTCAATACAGAATGCCTTTCAGGGTCTGCATAGAGGTATTAAACGCCTTGCTCAGTGTGGAATCTCATACATGGAATGCTTCAGGGTCTGCATAAGGTATTAAACGCCTTGCTCAGGTGTGGAATCTCCATACAATGAATGCTTTCAGTGTCTGCATTAGGTATTAACGCCTTGCTCAGGTGTGAATCTCAATACAATGCATGCTTCCAGGGTCCTGCATAGAGGTATTAAACGCCTTGCTCAGGTGTGAATCTCAATACAATGAATGCTTTCAGGGTCTGCATAGGGGTGTTGAGTTCAGTTGTACAATGAAAAATGAAGAAAAAAAAGGTGTAAAACAAGTTGTGAGGCATGTATTTTCAGAGGAACCCTTTGCTCTATTAAGTTTTCTACGAGTAAAAAAAAAGCAGACCAAAGCTTCCCTCTGATAAAAATTCATATAGCACCATCAATATATGATGCTAGTAAATCAACTGTTTACAAGTCCCTGTATTTTTTTTTTGGGTTTGGTTTTTTATTGTTTTGTTTTTTTTTTTATTTGTGTTTTTTGCCTCCACAGCCACCACTCCGCCCACCACCACTCCTCTGCCACGCCTGGACATCGATGCGGAGCCGTATGCCTCGGAGGTCACCAAGACGTCAGCCAAGGTCTCGTGGCGAAGCTTTAGTGACTACGAGCTGCAGTACATTGATGACGTGCAAGTCAAGTACACACAGAAGAACAATCTGGTATGTCAGGAGATGAGTGTGTCAGCATTACATAGATGGTAGGTCATAGGTACGGTTTCTTTACCTGACAGTGATGTACCAACTCAGAAGGAGTGTGTCATGTGGAAGTAGACAAGGATATAAATATAATATATGTGTACCGCCGTAAACTTTCGAAGGGGAGCTTGCAGCCCTCCATGACTAAAAGGAGACTGGTCCACTGTGCATGGAGCTGAGACGGGAACTAATGTAATGATTCCAAGGGCACCTACGCACCACCAGATTGCTGCACTGCCTGTCCCTCAACATCCCCTTCAAATCCCCTCAGAAGAATCCTTGCACAGACGCACTCACAGGCTAACAATCACAATTCGGGGAATAAATCTTCTTTCCCATCACTATAAATAAACTATAACATCACTATAAATATCTTGGTAGGACTTTAACCCACACTGTATAGACTTTGCCCTCCAACAAAACCACAGTCGGCGACGGTACCGACTAGACTAAACAGATAGATCCGCGTGGCCAGCAGTCGTCTGGGTATTTTCTCGCATTACATAAGATCTGAGAAATATGGTGCACAGTCTGATGCTTGATACTGGGTGGAACAGGAGTTGCAGTGAAGATCATGAGACATGTTTCTATGTTTTCAGATCCCCAAGTTCAGTCAGCTTTTCCATCACGACAATGATCAGATGGACCTTCGTGACCTCCAGCCTGGCTTCACCTACACAGTGGACCTTGTCTTCATCACCCGTGAGAACCAGACCACCAAGGTGACCAACACCAAGCCCATCACCTTCACCACGCGCCAGAGGTTATGTTGGTGTTGCCAATCGGCTGCAGTGGCTGGTTGCCTTGTAGGAGCAAAAAGAACATAAATTTAACACTTAGCAATTCATAGTCCAGGCTAACCCTGATATAAATAATTATATTGTGGTGTGGTGTTATACAATGTGTGTTTGTAGTGTTAGTGTTTTAGGTTATGGTTTTGTTATCTCTTTTTCATGTCCTCATTGTTTCACTAGTCATGTAAGGCTTCATCTGATTCATATCAAGTTTATGAAGCTTCGAGATACTACCTCGGAAGTGATATGTTGCAATTCCTCACACTCTGGCGTCCAGTTCACTCCAGCTACTCACTCTGTACACAGCTCTGGGTTTTATTGCTGAGTACAGCCTTAGAAGAAAGGTTAAAGTGGTACTTTATCCCACTATCACAATTTAACTCAGCAATAACCAATCTGCCCTCTGCCTGGATATGGAAAGGCTACTACGACCAGAACGGTTCGAAGGCTCGCAATGACACCCGCCTGCTCAATGGCTCACTGGCTCTGCCCCTTCACCACTTCATACAGTCAATCTCGCAGCACCGGACAAACTCAGCTTCTCATCCAATTACATCTCACCGAAGCTTAACGCTCACATCACCGACTGCCACTACATATGAAGAAAGCCATCCAAGTGCTGACGACTGTGTACGTGAAGCCAAAGAATTAATCTTCGCCAGCATCAATTGGCTACACGCAGACAACTACTAGTGAGTCCATCGCTCCTTCCTCCTGTCCCTGAAGTCGCTTGTCCCAAAGACTGCGTAAATTCAAGCCCAAGTAATAGCTGACACCTATACACACAAGAAGCCGTTCGAGATGCCTTCCATCCTGGTTCTACCTCATCCTTCATACGTCAACGACTACTGAGAAAGAATCATCGACTCTAAGTGAAGCTGTCCCAGCTTGCTCGAAGCCTCGATGCCCGCTCATCGTAAACGCTGAGGGAGTACTCGTTCCTCAGTCTCGGTAATCTCAGTGCTGCTTCTGCTGCTTGCTGAGGTTCCCTAATCCTGTCCCTTTCAGCTCTACCACCGAAACTCTGCTTCTGTTTCCCAGGCCGAAACGTGCTTCTTTGCGGTGGGAGGCGGCATCCCCGGTCTCCGTTGTCCTCTCGGAGCCTCGGTGTGGCCACAAGTGTGCAAGAAAGGACATTTTGCCAGTTGTCTGTAGGCTGGCAACAATTGGAAATCAAGAAGGGTCTTCTCTACTTCTGCTGCTGCTGTTTTTGGGATCTGTGATCGACCCGCCTTCTCTGCTCAACCCTGTGAGCACATGCGCCTCTCCTCATGCTGCTGAACGCCAGTATTAGCTTCTGTTGCTACTCCCCGAGTTTTACTACCCCGTAAGTTTCAAGATTGCAAGTGAATCTTTATTGACAGTGGAAGCTCCATTGCTTTCATCCCACCCAGAGGTTGTAAAGAGTTTTGGATATTCTGTATACCCTTCGAAGGCTTTTTACTCTTTGCCGCCTCTCAATTTCCACTACTTTAGGACACTGCTTTGTGTAAGTTAACAGTGCAATGACAACTATTACCCTCAATTTAAACTCTCTGTGCCTTCCTCAACTATGTTCCAGGATTATCTAGTCCCAAGACTTTATGAGAAGCATCAGGCGTGAATTCACCTTAAGAGTCTCGTTACCTAAACTAACTATATGTGGTGTAGCGTGTATGGCCATTGATCCGCCTTCTCTGTTCCTATCTTGCTCCCTGGTATTAAGCCTATCTCTACACACATCACGAAAGTGTACAAAGGCAAAGGGGATGAAGATTTTATTCATTCAGAGGTACAGTCTGCATTACAAGGAGGCATATAGAAAAGAGCCAATCCCCTGGAAAGCACAAGTGCTAGTTACTAATGATGAAGGCACAACGACGCATGGTAAGTTGATATTCAGAACTATAATCGCTTTACATTACTTGATGCCTCTCCATTGCCTCGGATCCATGACTTAGTGCATAAAAGTGGCTAAGTACAGAATATTCCAGTAAGATTGATTGAAGTGCTTATTATTCAAGTGCCTCTAAAAGAATCTGAGAAACCAGTATACTGCCTTTGAGGCTGATGGAACATTATTCCATTTTAATAGGATACCTTTTAGCCTAACTAATTATGTCGCTGTGTTCCAAAAGAGAATCATGGATTCGATCATACGACTGTGGTTTGAAAAGCCACCTCTGCGTACATCGATGATGTATTATATTTGGGGAAAGTAAGGGGACCATGACATGAAGTCTTCAGCGCTTTAAGAAGCAGCCTCAAGTATAATCTCTCTTTAATATAAAACAGTGTCAGTAAGTCAAAATGTATTACCTTCTTGGAGTATAGTATCGCTAATGGTTCACTACGGCCTGACCTTGATCGCATTAAACCACTAATAGAATTACCTATACCCTTGATAACTCTTCGTCTCTTAAACGATCTCACGGCCTCTTCCTCATATTATTCAATTTGGATCAAGGACTCTCTAAGCGCATCCAACCCATTCTGCATAGTGAAGTCTTTTCCTCGTTTGCTCAGAAGCTTGGAGTGTTTTCGAAGCACTCAGAAGAAATTGGCTAAAGCCTCATTAGCTGCTTTTGATGAGACCCTGCACTTCAAATAGAGCCTGACGCTCCTCTGTCTCCATAGCAGCCACCCTTCTCCCAGCTCGGTCGACCTGTAGCTTTTTTTCCCGGACTCTGACCAGCTCTGAGAGACTTCAACCTGCTATAGAGAGAGAGCTGCCCATCATAGAACAGTACGTAAGTGAGCTTTTCATAATTGCATAAGATTCACTATAGTCCACTGACCAGCCAGCAAGCTGTTTTCTTTCATGTTCAAGTTCCAGTCACTCCTCTAAAATTAAAAATGATACGATCCTGAGATGCGCTTGAGCTCTCTGAATACTTGTACGATAATGAAGTACCGACCTGGCTCCCGAAAATGGTGCCTGTGAACTCTATCACGTGCGTGTTTTTCTGTTTGCCGCTAGAACCAATTTCCGCCTCTCTGGAAGAAACACATGCTTCTCTTTGTCCTCCCGGAATCACTAGCTCTATCATTTTTTAAAGATAAAGAACTTGGCTCTCTCTTTAGAAACGTAAAGAAAGTTTGCTCTCGGTGTACTTTTGCTCGAACTGAAACCAAGTTCTTTAGACCTCCAGCTAGTAAACTCATCCGGGCCTTCAAACCCTTTGCCGCATTTCTGTTAGATTTCACAGGCCCAAAACCCTCCTCTACTAAGAACAAATACCTACTTGTAATGGTTGACGAATACTCCCAGATTCCTCCTTTGCTTTCCTCATGCTCAGATATGTCTGCTCAAACTGTCATTACATCTTTCCGCAATGTTCTCTATTTTTGGATGCCCCTCTTCCAATTCATTCCACCGAGGAACACATTTTCATTTCTCGCGAATTCTCTTGATTTCTTAATGAGTCACGGTGTTATCATGACCCACTCTACTCCCTATCACCCTACGAAATGGACAATGTGAGGAGAGAAATTGCACCATCTGGAAAACTGTGCGTTTAGCTCTCAGATCACTCAAACTTGCAGATGTCAATGGGAACTAGTTTTTAGATACAGTACTCATTCTATTGGTTCTCCTTTGGTCTGCCCACCAGCTCAACGCCTCACGAGAGATTGATTTTCATTCCCTAGGAAATCTTTTAATGGTATTCTTTACCATCTTGGCTTACTACGCCGGCCCAGTCCTGCTGCGGAAGTTTGTTCGCACATCCAATCTGATCCACTGGCAGAGGAAGTTGTTCTTGAAGTGGTTACTTCCTTACTACGTCCCATATACCTTTATCCTGACGAGAAAGTCTACGGTGCCCACGAGGATCTTGCTTCCTACTCCCAAGATCCTAGCCCCACCCATGAAGACAGTACACGGAGAATCCGTGACTTGTGAATAACACCCTGTAAAACTATCCCTGTTTTTAACCCGGGGAAGAGAGGACCACGGATCGAGACTCTGTGAGAACCATTCGCTGGAACAAATGAGCCTGTGCCCGACAATGTGGAACCTTGGGCACTCAGGACACCTTACAGTCCTTCCGTCTCCTGTGGACAAGTTCAACCACTTAGGCGTGTCAACCAGAGTTAGCAAGCCCCCTGATAGGTTTTTGGTATTAAAAGGCATACCTAGGTTTTTATTTGTGCATGTTTCATTTTTTTTTTATTTGTAGTTTTCATTTTTTTAAGAGGTGGGGTGGGGGGGGGGTGGGAGGATGTGTGTTTGTATTTTTTAGTGTTTTTAGGTTATGGTTGTTATCTCTTTTCATGTCTCATTGTTCACTATAATGTAAGGCTTCACTGTTCATAGTCAAGTTTTATGAGCTTCGAGATACTACCTCGAAGTGGGGGGGATAGGTTGGCAATTCCTCACCTCTGGAGTCAGTTCACTCCAGCTACTCCCTCTGTACACAGCTCTGGTTTATTGCTGAGTAGAGCCTTAGAGAAAGGTTAAAGTTACTTTATCCCACTCATCACACTAGCTTATCCGGGATATGAGACAAAGGGAGAGCAGGCACCTACAAACTCTACTAGTGTGTTCAAATGCTTCTTGTCTTGTGCCTTACTACTAGGTCTCAGGTCTTTGTGTTGTTCTGAAGAAACCGTGTGTACGCCAGTAAACTTCTCAAGCGTACCACACACAGGAATACACTGAGGTAGGGCATGAACCCACTTGTTCAATGTACTGTCTTTTATTCCACGGCCATGTGTCATCCCTCCAGATGTTTTCAACAGCCTCATCAGATCTTGCTCAATAACTTGATCTGAGAAGTTTCCTCCCCAGAAATAGTCTGAACGGCGAACAGTAAAGGAGCCCCTCTCAGTGAACTTCCTAAAAAGGTCTTCTGGCATGATTGCTTCGACATTTTGCATTTGGTGGAGATACAGGCGTGCACATTTTGCATAGGACAGATGACCAGCAGCATGGAACAATGGAATCATTTCAGAAACACAGTGCAGGTGCAACTCCCAATTTCCAGTTCGTTATGCATAGAGAAATAGCTTGATGGTATTAACAAATTTTACATAATTCAACCACAACTTGCCAGTTCTGCTGTTATTGGAAAATTTCTCTATAAGATCATCAATTTTACCAGAGAACTGAGCCAAAAGAATATCTCCAACATTACTGTTTGAACATTCTCCTTTCAAGAGGGAGTTATGGAGAGCATGAAGTTTTGATAAATCTATGCCAGCTAGGCATTCAGGGGTTTCCAACATCACTGATATTATGGCAGCAGAAGATAGAATGTGCTCGCAATGCACGTGCATATGCATGCCGTTAACATGTGGACTACTGATTGTGATACATGTTTCCACAGTTATCAGCCACTTCTGAAGACATGTACGATTTTTTTTATGGCCAAAAATGTAAGTGTCCTCGATCTCGAAAGCACCATAGGAATTTACGGATTTTTAGTATGTTGTTCTATGCATCATTGACTAATCTGTGACGAAAAATAATTCAGCTTGTTAGGATTAATTTTTAAAGTTTGAACCCTAAAATTCTTGTACCATAATGCCCTAACCCTCGGTGCTTTCCTATAATCAGCCCTCACGGGCCTCCTTTGTGTCACTGGCCCTTCGCCAGCGACCGCCGATGTGCTTCGTACCACACCGAGGACTAATGGGGCTACCAACACACTAGTTGCCTACGGTACACGCTATATCCGTGCAACAGAGTGCACTGTCCAGAGGAGCTTGGTGTCTCCTTAGGCGTTGCAACCTGGGCGGGCTCCTTCATCCCACAGGGGATATGCTAACAGCAACACAACAAACAAGACTGCGCAGGAACACAGCTACAGCAACACACAAAACAAGACTGCGCAGGAACACAGCTAACAGCAACACAACAAACAAGACTGCGCAGAAACACAGCTGACAAGTAACAGTAGCAGTGTGTCGGCAAGCAAAAAACTACTGACAACGCACGAGAAAAAAAAAAGTCGAGCCAGTGTGGTATATTTTTATCTCTTCTAATTTAAATAAACTATATTAAATAATTATTTTATTATTACTATACTATTATCACAAGGCAACCACAAGGCGGTCACCTGGGCGGGAAGCGCCCCGGTGCTCAGGTACCGCGCCGCCAGACGACCCTGAATCTCCCCTAGAGTCACAGCTAGAGTCACAGCAAGCTCAAGGGCAAGCCTATGAAGGGCGAACTCAACGTCTGGCAACAAGGTAGGAGGTGAGCTAGGGAGCGCGGGGTGAAGGTCCTCCCTCTGTGAGGCGCGACGTGTAAACTGACTGCAGTGCTGCCAGATCGAGCTGCCAAAATTTCCCTATATTCACCTCAAACATTTCCCTGTTTAGCCCTGTATTTCCCTGGTCCGCCTTTTATATCCGTTTTTTTCCGTCAGAATTGCACCAATTTCAATGAATACAGAGGGCCTTTACCCCTTCATATCAGCTCTTACAAAATTTGAGGTCACTTTTCTCATTTAATCAGTGTATCTTTTGAGTGTACGGCCTGGCGTTGTTTTGCGCTTGTATGAGGCAGTGGCGCAACCAGGGCTCTCCGAATTTCCCCTTGTAAGAAATCAGAAATACACTAAGGTCAGTTTAAAAAAATTTTATTACAGGTTCTACATCCTAGCGATATGACCGCGTCACCTGACCGTGTACACTTATACTTTGAATTTGGTCGCGCATATGCTTCACGAAATGTCTTGAACAAGCATCTAACGGCGCCACACTATTGTTTTCACAGCAGCAGAATATGAAATCATGCCCTGAAAAGGCCATCGCCGATGGCGGAAAAATTTACCATCCACACTAGCGATAAATCTAGCGGTTTACTGTTAGGCTATTGGGTGCGAATACATAAGTTTTGCCCCCCCTCACCGAAAATATTCTAGGTGTCACTCTGGCTGGAGAAGTAGACATGACTACAGGTCACATTCAATAACACAGTGACAGAAATCCTTCAGAGACTTCCAAACGTCAATCAGTAACGGCAGCTTTACCGGCACTGAGATGACTCACGGGAGTCTTGAGATAGGAACCTCAGACACGTACTGTACGACACTGCGAAAACGCGGACGAAACGATACGGCTATTTTCGAGACTTCGCGAATCCTCTCTCTCTCTCTCACCCCTCGTCTCTCTCTCTTCTCGTCATCTCTCTTCTCTCTCCGTCTCCACTCATCTCTCCTCTCTCTCTTCTCGTATTTAGAGATATATACACAAAAAGTTTATATATTCTCCGTATCTTTCTGAATTTCCCTATATTTTGGTATATTTTCAATGCTCTTCCCTGTTTCCCTGTAGTGACCGGAATTTGCCCTTAAACAGGGAGATTTCACCTGCATCTGCAGCAACTGACTGGACGTAGTGACTGTGGGACTTGAGTCAGTGTCACTGAAGCGCCATTGTTCGAAAAAAAAAGAAAAAAAAAATAGCTGTGGAAATGTAGTACGAGGCTGCGGAAAATGGGGGGAAGCAATGTTCCATAGCTCAAGAACCATATTAGCCACGAGCAAACTTTATGGAGTTCAAAACAAAATTAAGATTTCAACAGCTCCCTGGGGTATACAATTTAAAAATTCCATTGTAAATGACCAAATTAATTTTGTTTTTTAGGGCATATTACCCGAAAAGAAATATTCAGAAATCAAGGGAAATTGCATACATCGTAAACTCTTGCGATAAGAATTTACTCTTTCAAAGGGAATACGATTCCTGCAGACCCCTCTCCATCCACGACATAACAATATGTTAGAACGGATAAAAATAGATGTATTGTGCATCAATAAGCTGCTGGTCATTGAACTGGCACAAGGAGGCCGCTAAATATTAAACTGTTAAATCTAACAAATCTGTATTAGCAAAAAAGAACAGATAGATGCTTAGTGTGATCTCGTTGAGCTTAACAAAAAGTATTCATCCATGTTTGGTCTAGGGGCAATAGTTTCATGGTACAATGGGAACGCAATAAGAAAAAAAAAGTTAGTGTTCTGACATTTTTTAATCTCCACAAAGTTGAGTCGGTTTATTGTCCTACAGACGTAAAAATATCTCAAATACCAATTGTAACATCTTGCGAAAGAACAATAATAATTGTTTTCCTATATATTTTTTTTCACAGAACCTGCCAGTCAAAAACAGTTTTTGAAGTTTTTTTGATAGTAAGAACGCCTTTCCCGTATAATACGGGAAAAGTCAGAGCAACAAAGTTTTAGGTGCTCCAAAAAACCTGCCTTATAACGCGTTCCAAATCCGCTCTTTTATCCCGTATTTAGACCGCCAAATGCCAAACCTGTTTTGTGCACGGCAACTGTGTGCAATTGTGCACGACCGGTAACCCACAATTTTTACACACTTTATAACAATAAAATTTATTACATACACACACGGGGGCTATGTAGTAGCGTACCCCGATGGATGGATTGGTTACGAGGAGGCGACCAACTATAACTCGTCCAGGCAGAAGCCTCTGTCTCTGACTTCTTACTCCGTCTGTGTCTTCTACTGGAAATAGTGACACTTATTTTCTTACGGCGTCAGTCCTTCCAACCCATCCAGTTGGCAAAGACCATGTCCCCCGAGAACGACGGTTCCCTTGCATGTAATTAAGTAATCGTCCAGACCATTTCCTCATTTCCTAATTTAATGCGAATCAAATATAGCCATTCACGAGTAATATCACAATATGTCGTCACTTTTTGCATCCAGCCAGCCCACTTTTTAAATTAATCCGCAAGTCAAAATCTGCAAATTCCCCGAGCTTCCAAAACGCCCTCACGACAAGCAGACGATGCGCACGGCTCGGTGACCGTCACAAAACGAAGCGCGCTGATCAGAAGCACGTTAACACAAGAGAAAAATATAGTACTTGAAACTTTTTGAGTGTTTCTTTATAGATTTTTTTTGAAAAAAAATATGCCATCATGCATTGCATCCTTTCTGGGTGCAGCAAGAACATTTGTGCCTTCTCTCTCTCTCTCCTTCTTTCCCTTCTTTCTCTCCCTTATCTCTCCTCTCTCTCCTCTTCTCCTTCCTTTCCTCTCTCTCTCTCTCCTCCTTTCCCCTTCTCTCTCTCTCCTTCCTTTCCTTTCCTCTCTCTTTAGTTTTCTCTCTCTCGTGAGGATAAGAGGAGAAGGAAGAGGAGGGAGTAGAAATAGTGAAAAAGAAAGAAAGGAGAGAAGATAGAGAGAGAAGGGAAAGAAGGAGAGAGAGAGAGAGAGAGAGAATTGGAGAGATGAGAGAAGGGAAAAAGAAAGGCAGGAGAGAGATAGAAGGGAAAGGAAGGAGAGAGAGAGAGGATAGGGCGAGAGAGAGAGAGAGAAGAGAGAGAGAGAGAGAGAGAGGAGAGAGAAGAGAGAGCTGAGAAAGGAAAGGAAGGAAGGGAGAGAAGGGAGAGAAGAAGTGGAGAGACGAGGAGAGAGAGGAGAGAGAGAGAGAGCGAGAGAGAGAGAGAGAGAGCGAGAGAAGAGCGAGAGAGCAGAGAAGAGTAGAGAACGGAAAAGGACGGATAGAGAGGGACTTTACTCTTACTGACGTCATCAAATAACATTCGTAACCCTGTTGCGGGACAAGGAAAAAAAATTCGTGCGACTTTTTACAAAAGTCGTGTTTTTTTACGGGAAAATAAGGCCTGGATCAACTATTTTTTGGTGGATTGGTGTTTTGAATGTGACATGCAACATAATTAGGCAAAAAAAATGGGTCTGGACGTTCTTTAAGAGAACACAAATGTTGACCCAACTGTTACCTTGGTGAAGGTAAATCATTGTGAAAGTAATTCAATAATAATGGTTTTTAATCCTTTTGTCATGATCAATCTCATGCTGTTCGAAAATTGATCCAAGGGGTCTGTATTCCTTTCGTATCATTTGTTCTTTGGGGACTTACAACCGGTTGTTTTTTCACCATGGTCTCTCTAGTTCATAGTTTCTTAATATTTTTAGTGCTTCGTACCCTTTTGAGATCTCATAGACTTGTCTCGTAACCCCGATCAGAAAAAGTTTAATTAGAGTACGAACCTTTTATTTCCACAACTACAATACTACATAGTACAACAATGTTACTTTCAGTGACTCTTTTGTTGTTGTTTTTCATCAATTATGATGAATTGAAACGAGGTTCCCGACGTGCCACACGCATGTCGTCACTTGCATCCAGACGCTTTCCTACCTTTGTTTTGGATGTGTAGAGTGTTTGAAAAACGCATAAGAACGTGGTTGCAAATGCACAATGACCTCCAGAGGTCTTTCTGCTAAACTGTGGGAATGGTTTTCAGTTGTGCACACCAAAACATATCTAGCTACAATTGATCAAACTGCATTGGATCAGTCGTTGGCCTGCCAGCTCACAAGATCATCTTTCCACTATTACTGTTTTCCATGGAATCCAGGTTGAACTTATATGTGTTCCCGTATCATCTCTGTGCCAGCCCATAACCTGTCCATGGTGAAAGTATCCCTGCAAGGAGTGAATCAGCCTTGCAAATCTTCACTCAGTAACGATGGACACTTCCTCGCAAAGCAGCCTCATCAAATGAGGACAGTTACAAAATTTCCTTTCTTCAATGCGCCACATCCAATTGGAAGTTTTCTGGTAAAGGCAAATAACTCTCTACAGTCATCATTTTCAGCCATTCTTCCTTGATGGATATTGTTGCCAACTCGTTCACGGGCGTTGAATACTCTTGTCAGGTATTCTAGACAAAATGAAACTCCCTGTTTTCTAAGTGGTCAGCCATGTCACTGCCTTGAATTTATAAGAAACCTCTTGATTTCTCGTGTAGTTCGAAGACATCTTGTAAGTAGTACTGAGAGCCACCTCACCTCTCGGTGGAAAACAGGAAACACTAATAGGCTTTTCTGCGTGGGATTTTTTTGGTTGCAATCGGAAAATTTTCGGTGTGACAACGGATCACAAAAAGTAGGAAGTAAACAACAACCAATGATTGCCGGTCCGGGCCATCCTCTTCCCTGGATGGTTTAACAGGATCGAAATTTGAGCAACCGAACATTTTCGTTGCAATCAGGATCCCCGGCAGAAACGCTCTTTTGTTTTCGACTCCATTTCTTCACAAAAATGATGCATAGAGACAAGACAATACAGACAAAATATTTATAAATATCTATATAATTTCAGCCTCTCTATAAATATGATTTAGAATTATTGGTCAGTCATGTCTTCGTACCCCCAGGTGTAAGTTTTCGTACCCCCTGTGGTACAGGTACCCCAGGGTAAGACCACTGCTCTAGTTCAAGACCCTGCAGGAGCTATTTATTTTCCGTCGTCGAGTAGCCGAAAGACAACCCACATGCTGCCATCACTCCCCTCCGACTGCAAGTGTGCAGAGGCACGAGGGGGAAGCATAAGCCTCAATAATTACATGTCACTCAACAAAATCCAGCTGCGACACCACGACGAGGGCCAGCCATCTCAGCCTTCTAGAAATACATATAAGGCCAACCACCTGAGGCTCAAGGAAGATAAAAGCCTAAAGACGCAACAGGTATAAAAGGAATAATAAATTAATATTAAAGAAATTAAATATAGTCTGGTGGCGTCAAAAGCTTTTTCGGTCTCGTCAAGTCCCCTCTAACTGACTTTCAAAGAGAGCTCGCACGCGTACGTCTAATCCCTGAGACGGAAACTAAAGACTGAAGCGCATTTTTATGAATTTTTGTGTAGGTAAAAAAAAACGTTAGCCGTGGTATGTGGCATACGAGGCGCAGGTAAATGGGGGGAGCAATGTTTTCCATAATATCTCATGAACGTCATGAGAACATGAGAAAACGTTATGGAGGGAAAATCTAGATTTTCAACAGCTTCCTGTGGTTTATAAGCGATTTAAATTCTATTTCATAAAATGGACCGACCGAATAAACGTTTGTTTTAAGGCATATTACCCAAATAAATATTTCAGAAAAATCAAGGGAAAATTGAGACATGCGTAAAAACTCTTGCGGATAATAAATGTACATTTTTCAAAGTGGAATATGATTCCTGCAGAAACTCTCTCCATCAAGACTAAACAATGTTAGACGGATAAAAGATAGATGTCGTGGTGCACCCAATAGCTGCTGGTCATTGAACGCACAATGGTGCGCAAATATAAAACAATGGGTTCACTAAAGGTAAATCATGTCCTCCTAACATTTATTGAGTGTTTGATAGGAAAGTTTATGAGACAGCAGATAATGATGAGGATTATGATATAGTATACCTGGACTTTAGTAAGGCATTCGACAAGGTCGACACGGTAGACTCTTAACTAGGTAGGGCTCATGGAATCATGGAAGGTTTCCTTCATTGGATTATGATCTTTGGCTACGTAATAGGCACAAAGGGTTACAATTAATGGTTATAAATCTGAATGGGGGAAGGTTAACGAGTGGGGTTCCACAAGGCTGTTTGGGTCCTTACTATTTTTTATTTACATCTACGAACTTGGATAGTGGGGTTAGTAGTGATATCACAAGTTTGGCGGATGATACTACGGTAAGTAAGGATTGTTAGATCACAGTCTGATGTAAATATTTTGCAGGAGATTTAGATAAATAAAATGAGTGGGCCAGATAGATGGCAGGCTGGAATTTAATATTGATAAGTGTAGCGTAATGAAGGTTGGTTGGTAGGAAAAATCATGGCAATAGGTAACACCATCCGCAATACATCGCCGAAAGATCTAGAGTGGAGAAAGATCTGGGAGTGGCGGATAAGCTTCAGACTCCGTCCTAGGAATCAATGTATTGAGGCTGAAATTCGAGCCAATAGGGTGTTTATGATTTATTACCATGAGTGTTAAAAAGTAGAGGGCTGAGTTATCCTAAAGTTTTATTTGGCTCTAGTCAAGACCTCACCTAGACCATGGTTCCCAACCTTTCTCAGTTTGTTTCCCCTCTTCAACCAGTTCACCCATCTGGATTTCCCCTTCATGTGGACAGGAAAAGTAGCAAAACACAAAAGTAACTTGCTTAATAACACAAGCGTATAGACACTTTCCTCTATACTTATATAATACTTCATGAAAAGTTCATAACCGCATTCTAAGATTTTGTTTTCTTCGGTCGACTAAATGCTATACTTTTGATGTCCCTGAAGGAATAAAATTTTTCTACCCTAGAATCCTGAATTTCCCCCCAGGGGGAATTGTCCCCCGAGGTTGGGCCATGCTGACCTGACTATGCAGTTTCGTTTTTGGGCCTCCGTAATTACAAGGATGGCTTGCCTTGTTAGAATCATTGCAGAGAAGGATTACAAATGATTCATTGGGTGCGTAACTTCGTTATGAGAAGAGATTGAAAACTATCAATTTACACCCGTCAGGGTGGCTCGTTGTAGAGCTGCGGGGCTCGTGATTAGCGTCCCTGCATTCGGTATCACGGTTAGAGCCCCCGGTTTCGTCCTGACGGGTGGCCGCTTTGATAGTCACAATAACCTTGTATGTGGTACTTGCAAAGTGTCTAGATAGATCAAAGTATCTAATCTTATCTATTAAATTAACACTCCACTTGTGAGGCGTATAGTAAGAGGGGCGATCTGATATAAGTTTTTTTAAGTGGAGATAAAGGGATACAATATAGGCGATGTAGGAAAAAGTTCTTACGGCTAGTAAGCGGTAGAACAAAAAGTAACGGATTGAAACAGAAATAGTTTAATTGAACTTCAAAGTCATTTTTACGGTGATACACAGCGACAGTGTGTTGCGCAGGCCAATACAGGTGTGTAGTGACAGGTGTGGTGTATGTGGTAAAGCGGAGAGGTTAAGAGTGGAGATGTTAGCCCCCCAGTGTGTGTGTCTGACCTCAAGATCGAACGCGCCGTTCTCGTCCACTATAACGGCGTTAGCCCCGTACCGCCGCGAACCACAGTGGTCCATAGAAGCTAATCTCTGGGAATCGGGACCTTTCGAAAACCAGTATCAGCGCATCAAGGTATACCCTCGGTACGTTCTGTTTATTCAGCGGGAGACATTTACGGAAACACGTCAAAATATTCCCATTTTCCTGCATTAAACTATGATTCATATATTTCAGGAGAATATTACGCTGAAAGGCTAATATGCGCAATGTATTAATCGTCCACCCTATATTTATCATAGCAATACTCCTATT
>JACEEZ010007268.1:30688-43188 GCA_016584305.1 Chionoecetes opilio | reverse complement strand
TATAAAGCAATGTTATTTGTGTTTTTGGCTACTTTTCCTGTGTCCATGAAGGGGAAATCCAGATGGTTGAACTGGTTGAAGAGGGAAACAACTGAGAAAATGGGGGATGGGGGTGTTGGGAACCACTGGTCTAGGTGAGGTCTGACCTAGAGCAAATAAAACATTTAGGGATACCTCAGCACCTCTACTTTTAACACTCTGTTTAATAAATCAATACCCCTGTTGGCTCAACGATTTGCTAGCCTCAATAATTGATTCCCTAGGACGGAAGTCTGAGCTATCCGCACTCCCGATCTTTCTCACTCTATGATCTTTTCGGCGATGTATTGCGGATGTGGTCCTATTGCCATGCTTTTTCCTACCACCCAACCTTCATTACGCTACACTTATCAATATTAAATCCATCTTGCCATCTATCTGCCACTCATTTTTATTTATCTAAAATCTCCTTGCAAAATATTTAATCAACTGTGATCTAACATCCTTTCCTACCTTAGTAATCATCCAAAACTTCTGATTCACTACTAATCCCACTATCCAAGTCGTAGATGTAAATAAAAAAATAGTAATGACCCAAACAGACCCTTGTGGAACCCCACTCGTTTACCTTCCCCATTCGATTTAGAACCATAATTGTAACCCTTTGTTGCCTATTACTTAGCCAAGATCTAATCCATGAAGAACTCTTCCCCATCTATTCCAATGAGCCCCCTAACCTTATTTAAGATCTACCGTGTCGACCTTGTCGAATGCCTTACTAAGTCCAGGTATACTATATCAATCCCTCATCATTATCTGCTGTCTCATAAACTTTCCTATAAAACTCATAAATTAGTGAAGACATGATTTACCTTTAGTGGGAACCTGTTGTTTTATATTTTGCGCATCCTTGTGCCGTTCAATGACGCAGCAGCTATTGGTGCACATAACATCTATCTTTTTATCCGTCCACATTGTTTTTTATGTCTTGATGGGAGGTTTTCTGCAGAATCATATTCCATTTTGAAAAATGTACATTTATTATCCCAAGGAGTTGTACGCATGTATGCAATTTTCCCTGATTTCTGAAATATTTTATTTCGGGTATATGCCTTAAAAACAAACGTTATTCGGTCGGTCATTTATGATAGAATTTGAAATCTGCCGTATACACAGGGAAGCCGCTGTTGAAATCTAATTTTTTTCCCTCCCATAACGTTTTCTCATGTTCTCATGACGTTCATGAGATATTTGGAAAACATTGCTTCACCCCCATTTACCGCAGCTCGTACTGCCACCATCCCACGTGCTACGTTTTTTTTTACCGACAAAATTCATCAAATGCGCTTCATCTTTTAGTTTCCGTCTCAGGGATTAGACGTACGCGTGCGAGCTCTCTCTTGAAAGTCAGTTAGAGGGGACTTGACGACACAGGAAAAAAGCTTTTACGCCACCCATCCTATATTTAATTTTCTTATATTAATTTATTATTCTTTTATACTGTTGCGTCTTTAGGCTTTATATCTTCCTTGAGCCTCAGGTGGTTGCCTTATATGTTATTTCTAGAAGGCTGAGATGGCTGTCCCCCTCCCGCTCGTGTGTCCGCATGCTGGATTTGTTTGAGTGACATGTAGTTTATTTGAGGCTTATGCTTCCCCTCGTGCCCTCTGCACACTTGCAGTCGAGGGAGGTTGATGGGCATCATGTGGGTGTCCTTCGGCTACTCTGACGACGACAAAAAAGTATCTCTGGCAGGTCTTGAACTAGAGGCAGTGTCTTCCCTGGGGTACCTGTACCCCCGGGGGTACAAACTTTACACCTGGGGTACGAGACATGCTGACGCAATAATCAATATCATATTTATTAGAGGCGAAATTTATAATATATTTATAATATTTTGTCTGTCTTGTCTTGTCTCTATGCATCATTTTGTGAAGAAATTGGAGCTGAACATAAGGCGTTTTCTGCGGGGATCCTGATTGCAACGAAAAATGTTCGTTGCTCAAATTTTCGATCCCACCTGTTCAACAATCCAGGGAGAGATGATTGGCGACCGGCAATCATTTTGTTGTTGTTTGTGACCGTTTGCAACCGAAAATTTTCCGATTGCACCAAAAATCCCACGCAGAAACGCCTATAGTGTTCTGTTTGTTACCACACGAAGTGAGGTGGCTTCTCACGTACTACTTACACGTGTCTTCGAACTACACGAAGAAATCAAGGGGTTTCTTAATAATCAAGGCAGTGACATTGATGACACTTATAAACGGAGTTCCATTTTGTCCTTAGCATACCTGACAAGATGTATTCACGCCCTTGACGAGTTGAACATGTCCTCAAGGAAGAATGCTGAACATGATGACTGTCAGAGAAGTGATTTGCCCCTGTACCCAAAACGTCCAATTTGGATGTGGCCGCATTGAAGAAGGGAATTTGTTACTTTCCTTCATTTTGATGAGGCTGCTTTTGCCAGAGGAAGTGTCCATCGTTTACTGAAGTGAAGCCTTTGCAAGGGCTGATTCCTCCTGCAGGATACTTTCACCCTGGACAGGTTTTATGTGGCACAGAGATGATACGGGAACAATAATGTTTCAACCTGGTTCCATGAATAACGTAATATGTTGAAAGATGATCTTGTTGAGCTGCAGGCCAACGACTGGCATCCAAATGCAGTTTGAATCAAGTAGCTAGATATGTTTTTTGGTGTGCAACACCTGAAACCCTTCCCACGTTAGCGAAAGACCTCTGGAGGTCATTGTTGCCATTTGCAACCACGTTCTTATGCGTTTTTCAACACTACTACACATCAAAACAAAGGTTTGGAAACGTCTGGATGCAAGTGAGCGACATGCGTGGTGGCACTTCGGGAACCTCGTTTTCAATCATCATACTTGATGACAAAAAACACAACAAAGAGTCACTGAAATGTAACATTGTGACTATGTAGTATTGTGTTAGTGAATAAAAGGTTCGTTACTCTAATTAACTTTTTTCTGATCGGGTTATGAGACACGTTATGAGATCTCAAAGGTTACGAGCACTAAAATAGTAAGAACTATGAACTAGGAGACCACTGGTGAAAAAACAACCGGTTTTAAGTCCCCAAAGAAAATGAATACGAAAGGAATACAGACCCCTGGATCAATTTGAGAACAGCATGATGGATTGATCTGACAAACGGGATAAACCCTTATTTTTTATATTCTTCACAATGATTTACCTTCACCAGGTAACAGTCGGTTTCAACTTTGGTTCTTCTTAAAGTAATCTCCAGACCCATTTTGTTTTGCCTAATTATGTTGCATGTACATTCAAACACCTAATCCACCAAACTAGTTGATTTCGCCGGCCTTATTTCCGTAAAAACAGACTTTTGTAAAAAGCGCACGAATTTTTTTTTCTTCCCGCCAACCGGGTTCGAAGTTATTGATACGTCAGAAGAGTAAGTCCCTCTCTTCTCCTTCCTTTCCCTTTCCTCTACTCTCTCTCTCTTCTCTCTCTTCTCTTCTCTCTCCATCTCCTCTCTCTCTCTCTCTCTCCTCTCTCCTCTCTCTCTCTCTCTTCTCTCTCCCCCCTTTCTCTCTCCCCTTCTCTCTCCTTCCTTTCCTTTCCTTTTTTCCTCCTCTCTTCCTCTCTCTCTCTCCATCTCTCTCTTCCTCTTGGCGCCACTAGCATCACCTCTCACTTGGATCTTCTCCTCTCAATGCATCACCTCAATTCCATCTCTATCTGCCTCTCCTCCGTCGGCTCTCTCTCCTCCTCCTTTTCGTATCCTCACCCGCTCTTCCTACCCTCTCTCTCTCTCTCTCCTTTCCTTTCCCTTCTATGCTCTCTCCTTGCCTTTCTTTTTCCCTTCTCTCATCTCTCCTAATTTTCTCTCTCTCTCTCTCTCTCTCCTTCCTTTCCCTTCTCTCGCTCTCTTTTTCTCTCCTTTCTTTCTTTTCATCTATTTTCTACTTCCCTCCTCTTCCTTGCTCCCTCTTCATCCTCACGAGAGAGAGAAAAACTAAATAGAGAGAGAAGGAAAGGAAGGAGAGAAGAGAAGGGAAAGGAGGAGAGAGAGAGAGAGAAAGGAAGGAGCAGAGAGAGAGAGATAAGGAGAGAAGAAGGGAAGGAAGGAGAGAGAGAGAGAAGGCACAAATGTCTTGCTGCACCCATAAAGGATGCCCATCCTGTGGCATATTGCAAAAAAAATCTATCATAAAACACTCAAAAATTTTCACGTACTATTTTTTTCTCTTGTGTTTACGTGCTTTCTGATCAGCGCGCTTCGTTTTTGTGACGTCACCGGGCCGTGGCGCATCGTCTGCTTGTCGTGAGGGCGTTTTTGGAAGCTCGGGGATTTGCAGATTTTTTTGATTGCGGATTATTTAAAAGTGGCTTGGCTGGATGCAAAAAGTGACGACATATTGTTGAATACTCCGTTAATGGCTATACTTTGATTGCTTAAATTAGGAATGATGAAATGGTCTGGACGATTAACTTTAATACATGCAGGGACTTCGTTCTCGGGTGACATGGTCCTTGCAACTGGATGGTTTCGGAAGACTGACCCCGTCAGAAATAGTGTCCCACTATTCCAGTAGAAGACAAAGACGGAGTAGAATTCAGAGACAGAGCTGCCTGTGACGAGTTATATTTGTCGGCCTCCTCGTAACCAATCATCCATCGGGTACTGCTACTACATAGCCCCCGTGTGTGTAGGTAATACATTTATGTTATAAAGTGTGTAAAATTGGTGGGTTTACGGTGTGCACATTGCACACAGTTGCCGTTCACAAAACATTTTTGCATTATGCGTTCTAATACGGATAAAAGAGCGGATTGGAAAGCGTATAAGGCAGGTTTTTTGGAGCACTAAACTTTGCTGCTCAGACTTTTCCCGTATCTATACGGAAATGCGTTCTTTACTATCAAAAACCTTCAAAACTGTTCTTTGACTGGAGGGTTTCTGTGAAAAAACAATATATAGAACAATTATTATTGGTTTCTTCGCAAGAGTACAATTGGTATTGATATAAGTTTTACGTCTGTAGGACATAAAACTCGACACTTTGTGGCAGCTTGTAAATGGGTCAGAACACTACTTTTATTGGCGTTTTCCCTATTTTGTTACCATGAAACTATTGACCCTAGACCAAAAATGGCATGATACTTTTTTGTTAGCTCAACCGAGATCTACACCTAAGCATCTATCTGTTTCTTTTTTGCTAATACAGTTTTTAGATTTAACAGTTTTAATATTTAGCGCCTCTTGTGCCGTTCATGACAGCAGCTTATTGTGCAACCATACATCTATCTTATTTCCGTCTAACATATTGTTATGTCTGATGGAGAGCGTGTCTGCAGGAATCGTATTCCACCTTGAATGTAAATTTTCTATTCCAAAGATTTTTACGCATGTATGCATTTCCCTTGATTTCTGGAATATTTCTTTGTCGGGGGGGTATATGCCCTAAAAACAAACTTAATTTGGTCATTTATCATGTAATTTAATTTGCTATACCCCAGGGCAGCCTGTTGAAATCTTATTGGTTGCCGCCATAACGTTTTCTCGTGGCTAATATGGTTCTTGAAGATATTGAAACATTGCTTCCCCCATTTTCCGCAGCCTCGTACTACTTCCCACACTATTTTTTTTTTCTTTTTTTTTTCGAACAATGGCCGCTTCAGTGACACTGACTCGTGCCCTCAGTCACTACAGTCAGTCGTTGGCTGCCAGATGCAGGGAAATTCTCCCTGTTTAAGGATTCAGGTCACTACAGGAAACAGGGAAGAGCATTGAAAATTATACCAAAATATAGGAAATTCGAAAGATTGACGGAGATATATAAACTTTTTGTGTATTATCTCTAATTTACGATAGAGAGAGAGGAGAGAGAGAGAGAGAGAGAGAAGAGAGAGAAGAGAGAGGGAGAGAGAGATTCGCTGAAGTCTCGAAATAGCCGTAATCGTTCTCGTCCGGTTTTCGCAGTGTCGGTACAGTTACGTTGTTTCTGAGGTCCTATCTCAGACTCCCGTTGATTTCATTCTCAGTTCCCGGTAAGCTGCGTACTGATTGACGTTTGGAAGTCTCTGAAGGATTTCTGTCCACTGTGTTATTGATGTGAACCTGTAGTCATGTCTACTCCTCCAGCCAGAGTGCACTAGGGATATTTTTCGGTGAGGGGTGCAAACTATGTGTTCGCCACCCATAGCTACACGTAAATCCGCTAGATTTATCGCTAGTCGTTGGATGGTAATTTTTCCGCCATCGGCTGATGCCTTTTCAGCCTGCATTTACATATTTCTGCTGCTGAAACAATAGTTTTTGGTGCTGTTATATGCTTGTTCAAGACATTTCGTGAAGCCATATGCGCGACCAATCAAAGTATAGGTGTACACGGTCCAGGTGAACGCGTCATTCGCAGGTATAACCTGTAATAACCTTTTTTGTAAACTGGACTTAGTGTTTCTGATTTCTTACAAGGAAGGAAATTTTCGGAAGCCCCCTGGTTGCGCCCTGCCTCCTACAAGCGCACGCCAGCGTACCTCAAAGATACACTGATAATGAGAAAGTGACCTCAATTTTTTTTTAATTATGCTGATATGAAGGGGTAAAAGGCCCTCTGTATTTCCATTGCAAATTGTGCAATTCTGACGGAAAACTGTATAAAGGGAAGTGAAATACGGGCTAACATGTAAATGTTTTAGGTGAATAATAGGGAAATTTTGGCAGCTCGATCTGGCAGCACTGCAGTCAGTTTACACGTCGCCGCCTCACAGAGGGAGGAACCTTCACCACGTCGCTCCCTAGCTCACCTCCTACCTTGTTGCAACGTGAGTTCGGGGCCCTTCATAGGCTTGCCCTTGAGCTTGCTGTGACTCTTAGCTGTGGACTCTAGGGGAGATTCCAGGGTGTCTGGCGGCGCGGTACCTGGCACCGGGGCGCTGCCCGCCCAGTGACCGCCTTGTGGTTTGCCTTGTTAGAATAGTATAGTAATAATAATAAAATTATTTTAATATAGTTTATTTTAAATATAAGTCGATAAAATATTACCACACTGGCTCGACTCTTTTTTTTTCTCGTCGTTTTGGGTCAGTAAGTTTTTGTTGCTGCCGACACACTGCTCTGTTACTTGTCAGCTGTGTTTTCTGCGCAGTCTGTTTGTTGTGTTGCCTGTTTAGCTGTTGTTCCTGCGCAGTCCTTGTTTGTTGTGTTCTGTTAGCTGTGTTCCTGGCAGTCTTGTTTGTTTGTTTTGCTGTTAGCTCTCCCCTTTGGATGAAGAGCCCGCCTCAGGTTGCAACGCCTAGGCGACACCAAGCTCCTCTGGACAGTGCACTCTGTTGGCCGGATAGAAAGTGTGTACCGTGCCTAGTGTGTTGGTCGCCCATTAGTCCCTCGGTGGTGGTACGAAGCCGAACCCGGCGGTCGCTGGCGAAGGCCAGTGACACCAAAGGAGGCCCTTAGAGGGCTGATTATAGGAAGCACCGAGGTAGGCATATGGTAAAGAATTTTAGGGTCACCAACTTTTTAAATTAATCCTAAAACTGAATTTTCGTCACAGAATAGTCAATGATCATAGACAACATACTAAAAATCCCCGTAAATTCCCTATGGTGCTTCTCGAGATCGAGACACTTTACATTTTTTTGGCCAAAAAAACTAATTTTTTTTTGTCAGTTTGTGTACAAGTTTATGGCAAAAATAATTTTGTTCATGTGGATTTTTTTATTTAGCCACATGAAAAAAAAATTATAAGCATTTTTCTGTGTAAAGAGTATTTTTGTCGACGCACAACCAGGGCACACTGGTGACATCACTGCCTGTGAAACCCAGCATGGGGTCGTACATCAACTACTAATTTTCTATTGAGTCGTGTCCCAAATGTTTTGTTTTATGCGCCGCAATTTTTTTTGTAAGAACACCGTGCCGGGAAGTGACAGGGTGTGCAACGCGGGTAAAGCGAGCCAGGGTGACGGGGCTAAATTCACCCGGAAGGTGTACAGCTCGCACGGGACCTAAGTGATGTAGATGAACGATCGGGCAAGGTGAGGTTATCATAACTGACCTTGGTGTAGCCCCATACAATAATTGTGCATCGTTTATTATCTACTATTGAATTGTTTTGCGTTTTCAGTATATATATTGGAATTTTCTATTGAAGAAGTTGAAGGCGTTCAATAAGGTTTGCTTTTAAAATATTCATCTTGTAGAGTTTATCAATAGGTAAATCTATATTAGGTTAGGTTAGGTTAGGTTAGCCTTGGGCTTAAACTATGGCAGCAATCATGTATCCTTTGTGATGGGACCTGTCCTCATCACCTCGGGTATCATTGGAAGTAAAGGTCGGGCAACCTCTAATAATGACTAGTTTTTGAACGTGAGGATGGGCGTTCAAGATTTGAAAATAAGTAACACCCTTCTCCATTCAAAGTGCAGAAAGGATTACACACGACATCAAGCTAACGAGTTTTTAAGAAGAAGAGGAAGAGGAGGAGAAGGAGACAGTGACCCCTCCCCGAAGACCAAGAAATTACGATCAGGACACATCCATCCACCATCAAAGAAGCATGCTATTCTGTTCAAATCGAATGATGAACAGCAGAATACAAAAAGGACTGCATGCCAAAGAGGAATCAATCAGTAAATTTCAACCATTCAGTAATTTTGGCTATGTTAATAAAGAACGAGAAGAAAGAAATGTAAGTTTGGAATGGAGGTGAACGACGAGAATACAGGCCAGTCATGACTTAGTTCAGAAGGAGGAAAGTATCATCGAAGTGTGCACGTTGTTTTAACCTAGATTCCAACTTGATAAGATATTAATGCTACAAGGTCTACATCCAGGCTATTGATGTGCAATAAAGCCCAGCATTTGACGAATTGTGCATTTCCTGGTAAATAACAAAGAATGTCAGTATTCATCACAGGAATTAAAAATCTATACAATGGCTTTTTCTTTGTGTAGATGAGGGTTATGGTTTTCAACACCTTACAACCAAACTGAAAAGACAACTTTTGGAGAAAACCTATTATCAGTGGAGTCAGGGAAAAAGTTATAACTAAGTTTTTCGTGATGCTAGTCACGCGATTCTCGGCAGAAGTGGAATCCAAGCAACACACCTGATAATTCTCCATTATTGAGATGGCTGCTATCAAATTATACGAGATGATATCGGACGAACAGTTTATAAATGTTCAGAATACCCAAATATTAATGATCTCATGGCACTGCTGCAGATTTCCAAACTCTTGCTGCATTTATTGAATATCGTATCAAGGACCAGCTACTTCACCGTCCAGCAGTGATCGGCAATCACAGCAATTTTCAGTGTCATATCAGCATGCCGTCAAAGATCATACATTGCTTCCATACTGCTCTCAATTGGTGTATATTGGTTTACGAACCCGGGGGGTGGGGTCATCCACCCCCTCCACTTCGTCACACATTATTGCTCGGGGCAATGGAGGGGTCGGAAAGGACTGAAGGTAGACTCTGAAATGCTTGTGCACGGCCTTTTTATTGGTTTTTCCCCACCCGTACTCTACTGTGTACAAGTCATCAACACAATGTACCCACTGTACAGGCACTATCTCTCTCATGTGAGGCACGCAGGCCAACACATCACCGATTCCTGTGTCCTCTGTTTACACGCGCCACTGTCTTCAACCCACACCGCTGTCTCACTGCACCAGCGGAACAGATCTGTCTCTCCCAACACACTGTACAACGCCAAACGTCTCACAGGGCGCCGCCCTCCACGCACTGAGTCACTGTCTCTCTCAATACACTTGTGTAACCCGCTAACCACCACCCAGTCTTGTCACCCCGCTGTGTAACCGCCTACACAGTCTCCCCCCCACAACACAAGTTAAAAAGTCCCCTCTCAAAGGGCACCGTCCCTGTTGAGCCGTGGGCCCCACCCCACAGTCGCCGCCACTGAGTTTGGAGGCCACGCCGTGCCCAACACAGGCCACTCTCGTCCCCCCTTTCCAACAGAAGAGGGAGACGCGCCTTTTCCAGGGCAGTAATGCGGGGCGCCGCTGTCACGGTAATCCTTGTGGGCGGGAGCCTCCGTCCCACCCACCTTAGACTTTGTCTCCTCTACTACTTTTCCACTCCCGCAAGGCCAGCACCACGTCGGTTCCCCTCCTTCTCTGGGCCAATGGGAGAAAGGACGTGGCGGGCCCGACCCTTGTGGTCGAACCCCCGTCAGCCAGACCCAGAGTAGAGACGAGGACCCTTTGTCTTGTTCGCTAGTAGCCGCGAAACAAGGCCCTTCTACAATATATTCATATGAAGTATGCCTCCCGTGAGGTTATTGATATACTCAGCAGTTTTGTCATTCTCTTGCAGTTATATGGAATACAAAGATTATACGATCCTTTTTAGAAATGGAATCCCAACCCCTTATGACCTTGCTGGTTTTCCACGCAGTTCATCTTTGACATGCTGATTCCAAATGCGCAACACTAACTGGTACCACATACATTTCACACTATGTGGTGGATATCATGTGTCACACCACAAGGAACAGTTTCACAAAACTTTGAAGCGTTCAACAAACTTAAAGGGCAAGAATTCAGTGGATCATATGGTGGATATTCCACTGAAGAATTAACAAGAACCCCAACATCAGGATTTAAATCTGGATTTTATTATCCCCAGAACAAGGTGTAGTGGCGCAAAATGACCTCTACACCGTTGTCACCATTATGTAGTGCCCCCTTGGGAGTGTACTCTATACAGTCCCCCTGTTACTCCCGGCTGCCACACCCACATTAAGTGGGAAAAAATTATATAATGAATAAAAATTAAGATTTAAGAAAATATGTAAGTACTGGTTGGATCTGAATGCCAACGCGTTATATATTTCTATTTAATATATTTAACTCCTTTACTGTCCTCACTTGGTAATTATTATACATTCACAGTTTATCTTAATATAAGTCTTCCTTCCCTCCTAGCGATACGCCGCGAATGCTAAGTCGTTATCCTACTATAGTTTACTATCTTTGTACTTCGGTGCACTGTCCACCACATTAACTATACTCACACGTAATGCTCAAGTCGTCATCCTAATATAGTTTTCTACCTCTGGTAACTTCAGTCGCACTGTTTACCACTTTAACGATACTCCATGCGTAAATGCTCAGTCGTCACCTCTATAGTTTCTATCTCTGGTTAACTTCATTCGCCTGTTACCCCTTTCGATACGCACATTAAATGCTCAAGTCGTACCCTAAGATAATGTATACTAGTGATCCCACTTCCACGGTTTCCCTCTCACTTATTTTTCTATTTCCTTTTCTCCTTGTCCTCACACGGCTGGCTGTGATATGTTGTAGTTGCCCCCTCTGCTAATTTGTGAGCGCTTGAAGCGCCCACTGGTCCGCCAACAGCATCCTACCTTGGGACCCTAAGTAATACACTTCATTAGTCCTGGTCAACAAAAGGAATCACCAGTAAGTCATGTCTACATCTCTAGTTAACAAACATTTCATAACATACCTTTACCAAGGGCGAGAATATCACCTCCCCACAGGCGACTTAACTCAATGAACGTCGAGCTGCTTCTAAAATTATCCTAAAATAGAATCCCCGTTCTCACCTCGTTTCGCTACGTGTCTAATTACTACTGGCTTAAAATATAAGCCTAACCAGTGATTCAGGACTGAGGCGTGGAGGAAAATTCCTCGTTAGCTTATTGATACTTATGTGTTATTTCATCTCTAACCCCTATTAATGTAATTTCTCGCGTTACAAATGCAAATGCAATACAACCATTCTAAAAGTGGCAAAGTCTCTGGATAACATTTGGTTAACCAAATTCACTCTTTGTGACAGCATTGAGGACAACCCATCCTGGAGTGGATTCATGCAGGTAGTTATGAGAGGAGATGATCATGAGAACAGCAGAATAGTAATCCTCCCTTTTATTAGACACGATCCATCTAATCTCAGCACCATTTACTCTGCCCTTTCTTTTGCACAGTCACTTATTGAAAAACATAATCTTGGATGTTGTCCCGTTACTTTTGACCAACCACTATATATAAAAGCTGCAGAGATGGTTGAATCTTCATCAAACCTCAGCAAGTTATTTGTCAGATTAGGTGGTTTCCACATGTTAATGTCATATATGGGATCCATCGGACATGTAATGTCAGGAAGTGGCTTGAATAACTTGTGGGAAACGTTGTATGCCCAAATTCAGTAGTCCATATGTTTTAAAGGCCCTGCATAGCCACGTGCATTTCGAGCACATATTCATCTTCTGCTGCCATAAAAATCAGTGAGTTGGAAACTCCTGAATGCCTAGCTGGGATAGATTTATCAAAAGTTCATGCTCTCCATAACTCCCCCTTGAAAGGAGAATGTTCAAACAGTAAAGTTGGAGATATTCTTTTGGCTCGTTTCTGTAAAATTGTGATCTATAGAGAAATTTTCATAACAGCAGAACTGGCAAGTTGGGTAAAAATTGAAAAGATTTTTATGAGAAATTTTTCCAAGTTATTTACCCCGCATGCAAAATGG
>JACEEZ010007268.1:20000-22057 GCA_016584305.1 Chionoecetes opilio | reverse complement strand
CCCCCTGAGCCCTCAAAAGAAAAAGAAAAAAAAGCCTCCAGGCCCTATAGGCTCCAACGTAAAAAACAACTAGTAATAATTGGGGAGGCGGTAGCGGAGCGGTTAGAGTCTCCGACTGGCGTTCTCGGTGACCCGAGTTCGATCCCCGAAGAAACCCAAAATCTTTCTGCACCGTCGAGTGGCCTAAGAACACCCACATGCCCTGCCTATCAACTCTTCCTTCGACTGCGAGTGCATCGGAGGACACAGGGGGGCGGCATGAGCCTCTAATCACAGGCGTCACTATAAAAAATCCTGCCTGCGCCACCAACGGGCGAGGACCAACCATCAGAACCCTCAAGTGAACCTCCACAGCCTACCATCCGAGCCCTGGGTCACCACTGCCTACAGGCGCTATAGGCACAGATGTAAAAAAAAAAAAAAAAAAAAAAAATAATAATAATAATAATAATAATAAATAAATAAAAATTGGCTACCATCATTATTTTATTTTTTGTGACGTAAATTATATAACAAGTTTCTGTTTTCCGTTTTCAGTATTTTTTTCTTTCATTTACGTGATGTGTGTTGAAGATTTTCTCGTTTATGTATATGTCTGTATATTTCTAACTTTTAGTTGTTATTTGAAGAGGTGAACAAGTTTCTTTTAACGTTATACAATTTTTTGAACGAAAGATTTTCTCTCTCTCTTTTTCCCAAACTTTTTAGTCAGTGAAGGAAATAGATTTAATGATCTTACACTTTTTTTTTTCTTTTAACGATATTGGGTCAGTTAGATACATTTTTTCTTGTAAACTCCTATATATTTATTTTTATAGCTTGTATCAGCTCGCTTTTTAACATACAGATGGACTCTTATATTTTATTTGTATCTTTTATTGGTGATAGTAGTAGTTGTATAGTAGTAGTAGTAGTAGTAGTAGTATAGTAGTAGTAGTGGTATTATTATTATTATTATTATTATTAGTAGTAGTAGTAGTAGTAGTAGTAGTAGTAGTAGTAGTAGTAGTAGTTAGTAGTAGTAGTAGTAGTAGTGGTATTAGAAGTAGTAGTCGTAGTAGTAGTGGTAATGGTAGTAGTAGTAGTAGTAGTAGTAGTAGTAGTAGTAGTAGTAGTATAGTAGTGGTATTAGTAGTAGTAGTCGTAGTAGTAGTGGTAATGGTAGTAGTAGTAGTAGCAGTAGTAGTAGTAGTAGTAGTAGTAGTAGTAGTAGTAGTAGTAGTAGTAGTAATAGTAGTAGTAGTAGTGGTATTAAAGTATTATTATTAGTAGTAGTAGTAGTAGTAGTAGTAGTAGTAGTAGTAGTAGTAGTAGTAGTAGTGGTATTAGTATTAGTAGTCGTAGTAGTAGTGGTAATGGTAGTAGTAGTAGTAGCAGTAGTAGTAGTAGTAGTAGTAGTAGTAGTAGTAGTAGTAGTAGTAATAATAGTAGTAGTAGTAGTAGTAGTAGTATATAGTAGTAGTAGTAGTAGTAGTAGTAGTAATAATAGTAGTAGTAGTAGTAGTAGTAGTAGTAGTAGTAGTAGTAGTAGTAGTAGTAGTAGTAGTAGTAGTAGTAGTAGTAGTAGTAGTAGTAATAATAGTAGTAGTAGTAGTAGTAGTAGTAGTAGTAAGTAAGTAAGTAAGTAAGTAAGTAAGTAAGTAAATATTTATTGCTATATAAATATACAAAAGCACAGAATTTTAATAATAGCATAATAGCAAGTGTCTGTCGAGCCGAAGCTCCCTGACAGGCAGATATCATTAAATATAGGTGCATTCAGACATGCCTAAACCCTAGCCCATAGCAAAATTATCCTTGACAGTATATGGTTATGAATAGTAAAAAAAAAAAAAAAAAAAATGTGTGAATTATGTTTTTAAACATAACTTATACAAATGCAATAATAATAATAAATAAAATAATAAAAAATAAATAAATAAAATAAAGTAGTTAGTTATGCAATGGTTGTCGAAATATCCCTGCTAAGAATTCTGAAGTGTGAAATTTCTTATTTCCCTTTTGAATGCTAAATAGTTGTTTGTTTTAACTGAAGCTTTAATATTTAGTGGTAAGCT
>JACEEZ010007268.1:0-15000 GCA_016584305.1 Chionoecetes opilio | reverse complement strand
AGGGTAGAACAAGAAGCAACGGATTCAAGCTGGAAAAGCGTAGATTTAAAAAGGAAATTGGGAGAAACTGGTTCACAAATAGGGTGGTGAATGATTGGAATGGACTAAGTCGTCAGGTGGTCAATGCGGAGTCTATTGGGGTCTTTAAAAGGAGTCTGGATAAATTCATGGATTGGGATGAAAGGTGGATGTAGTTTAAAGGTGGATGGTGTTTAATTTTTAGGTGGATGTAGTATGGATAGAGTTAGGTAACAGGAACTACCTCGTGTAGGTCTCACGGCCTCTTGTGGCTTCCTTACTTTCTTATGTTCTTGTTCTTATTATTTTTTTTTAAACCCAGAAAATTTAGACAGCCAGACATTACCAGTCACTAAAAATTAAACACCAACATCCCACATTTCCTGGCAAGTTCCCAGCCAATCACTCAGCAATCACCTGGCGTCACGCACACCTGCCTTGACACCTGCCTAAATCACCTGTCTTGGTGTGGGGACGCAGGTGCTATACTTGGTCCTACTTCTTTCATCCCATTAACCTTGACACCTTCACGCTCAGATCTTTCCTTTGCTATGAAAAATTGTCTGTTGTTAGCATAAAATTACGAAAAGTAACTTAATATACCAAATTAGTTTGTCGACAAGGATACTAAGCAGGTCATAGCTATAAAATATTACTTATATTGTTTAAAATAGTCTAATGGTACCCAAATTACAATGGAAATCACGTTCTGGATCTCAAGGGGTTAATATTACTTCATTTCTGTTTATTATGAGAAGATTAGCACTGAGGTTTATCATATTTTGGGGGAGTTGGGGTTAGATAGTCTTAAATCATTAACCCCTTGAGGTACAGAGCGTAATTTATTATTGTAATTTGGCTACCATTAGACGGCTTTAATTAATATAAGCAGTATTTTATAGATATGACCTGTTTAGTATCCTTGTCCACTAGCTAATTTGGTACATTCAGTTACTTTTTGTAATTTCATGGCTAACAATAGAAAATTTTATATAGCCAAGGAATCTGGGCGTGAGAAGGGTATATAATGAGAGGTTAGATTGGAAGCTCTTGAACTTATTGGATTAAAATTAATTGACTTTACTTTAATAATGAGAGGTTATGTGGAAGGTCTTGAATTTATGGCATTAAATGGATTAGTTTCCTCGTATTTTCTCTCAATAATATTACAATACAAATACTAATTGTAGACGAAGCTTTTATACGTTAAAAAAAAACACGTATTAATCACGAGCCACATTCTTTTCACGTCGCGTTGAATAAGTTAGAAAATAATGAGATAAATGTAGATTAATGTGAGATTTTTCATTGGTTAAGTTGTTTCCCTTGACGTTCCCGCAAGATTATGATTTATATTGAGTTTTTATACTTAGTTAATCGAGTGTTTGAGATTTTGTTTGCTTTTATGTCTATCTGTCTGTCTGTTTGTCTAATTGTTGTTTGTTTGTTTGTCTGTTTGTCTAATTGTTGTTTGTTTGTCTGTTTGTCTAATTGTTGTTTGTTTGTCTGTTTGTCTAATTGTTGTTTGTTTGTCTGTTTGTCTAATTGTTGTTTGTTTGTCTGTCTGTTTGTCTAATTGTTGTTTGTTTGTCTGTTTGTCTAATTGTTGTTTGTTTGTCTGTTTGTCTAATTGTTGTTTGTTTGTCTGTTTGTCTAATTGTTGTTTGTTTGTCTGTCTGTTTGTCTAATTGTTGTTTGTTTGTCTGTCTGTTTGTCTAATTGTTGTTTGTTTGTCTGTTTGTCTAATTGTTGTTTGTCTGTTTGTCTAATTGTTGTTTGTTTGTCTGTTTGTCTAATTGTTGTTTGTTTGTCTGTCTGTTTGTCTAATTGTTGTTTGTTTGTCTGTCTGTTTGTCTAATTGTTGTTTGTCTGTCTGTTTGTCTAATTGTTGTTTGTCTGTTTGTCTAATTGTTGTTTGTTGTCTGTTTGTCTAATTGTTGTTTGTTGTCTGTCTGTTTGTCTAATTGTTGTTTGTTTGTCTGTCTGTTTGTCTAATTGTTGTTTCTGTCTGTTTGTCTAATTTTGTTGTTGTCTGTTTGTCATTGTGTTGTTGTCTGTTTGTCTAATTGTTGTTTGTTTGTCTGTTTGTCTAATTGTTGTTTGTTTCTGTCTGTTTGTCTAATTGTTGTTTGTTTGTCTGTTTGTCTAATTGTTGTTTGTTTGTCTGTTTGTCTAATTGTTGTTTGTCTGTCTGTTTGTCTAATTGTTGTTTGTTTGTCTGTCTGTTTGTCTAATGTGTTGTTGCTGTTTGTCTTGTGTTTGTTTTCGTCTAATTGTTGTTTGTTGTCTGTCTGTTTGTCTAATTGTTGTTTGTTTGTTTGTCTGTTTGTCTAATTGTTGTTTGTTTGTCTGTCATTGTTTTGTTTCTAATTGTTGTTTGTTTGTCTGTCTTGTTTGTCTAATTGTTGTTTGTTTGTCTGTTTTGTCTATGTGTTGTTGTCTGTTTGTCTAATTGTTTGTTTGTTGTGTCTGTCTGTTTGTCTAATTGTTGTTTGTTTGTCTTGTCATTGTTTTGTGCTAATTGTTGTTTCTGTTTGTTTTGTTTGTCTGTTTGTCTAATGTGTTTGTTTGTGTTGTCTATTGTTGTTTGTTGTTTGTTTGTCTAATGTTGTTGTTTGTCTGTTGTTTTGTCTAATTTGTTTGTTTGTCGTCTGTTTGTCTAATTGTTGTTTGTTTGTTGTCTTGTCTAATTGTTGTTTGTTGTCTGTTGTCTATTGTTGTTTGTCTGTTGTCTAATGTTGTTTGTTTGTTTGTCTGTTTGTCTAATTGTGTTGTTTTCTGTTTGTCTAATTGTTGGTTTGTTTGTTCTGTCTGTTTGTCTAATTGTTGTTTGTTTGTTGTTGTCATTGTTTTGTTGTTGTTTTTTTGTTTTTGTTTGTCTAATTGTTGTTTGTTTGTCTGTTTGTCTAATTGTTGTTTGTTTGTCTGTTTGTCTATTGTGTTTGGTTTTGTCATTGTTGTTTGTTGTGTCTAATTGTTGTTTGTTGTCTGTTTGTCTAATTGTGTTGTTTGTCTGTCTGTTGTCTAATTTGTTTGTTTGTGTCTGTTTGTCTAATTGTGTTGTTATGTTGTTGCTTTTGTCTTGTTGTTGTTTCTTGTTGTTGTCTTTGTTTTGTTGTCTGTTTGTCTAATTGTTTGTTATGTTTGTTGTTGTTTGTCTTGTTTTTTGTTGTCTGTTTGTTCTAATTTTGTTGTTTGTCTGTCTGTTTGTCTAATTTGTTGTTTTGTCTGTTGTGTCTTGTTTGTCTAATTGTTGTTTGTTTGGTTCTTGTTGTTGGTTGTCTTAATTGTTGTTTGTTTGTCTGTTTGTCTAATTGTGTTTGTTGTTTGTTGTCTATTGTTGTTCTGTTTCTGTTTTGTCTAATTGTTGTTGTTTGTTCGTTTGTCTAGTGTTGTGTCTTGCTAATTGTTGTTTGTTTGTCTGTTTGTCTAATGTTGTTTGTGTCTTTGTCTATTGTGTGTTCTGTTTGTCAATTGGTTGTTTGTCTGTGTCTAATTGTTGTTTGTTTGTCTGTTTGTCTAATGTTGTTTGTTGTTTGTCTTTTGTTTGTTGTGTTGTCTAATTGTTGTTTTGTCTTTGCTAATTGTTTGTTGTTGTTGTTTGTCTTTTTGTTTGGTCTTCTAATTGTTGTTTGTTTGTCGTTCTTTTGTTGTTTGGTCTGTTTGTCTAATTGTTGTTTGTTGTCTGTCATGTTGTTGTGGTCTAATTGTTTGTGTCTGTGTTTGTCTATTGTTGTTTGTTTGTCTGTTTGTCTAATTTGTTTGTTTGTCTTTTGTCTAATGTGTTGTTTGTCTGTTTGTTTGTTTGTTTGTGTTTGTCTGTTTTTGGTCTAATTGTTGTTTGTTTGTCTGTCTGTTTGTCTAATTGTTGTTTGTTTGTATTGTGTTCTGTTTTGTCTAATTGTTGTTTGTTGTCTGTTTGTCTAATTGTTGTTTGTCTGTTTGTCTAATTGTGTTTGTTTGTTTTGTCTTTGTTTGTCTAAGTTTGTTTGTCTGTCTGTTTGTCATGTGTTTGGTCTGTTTGTCTAATGTTGTTTGTTGTCTTTGTTTGTTGTTTGTCTGTTTGTCTAATTGTTGTTTGTTTGTCTGTCTGTTTGTCTAATGTTGTTGTTTTGTTATTTGTTGTTGTCTGTTTGTCTAATTGTTGTTTGTTGTCTGTGTCTATTGTTGTTGTTTGTATTGTTTGTCTAATTGTTTTGTCTGTCTGTTTGTCTAATTGTTGTTTGTTGTTTTGTCTAATTGTTGTTGTTGTCTGTTTGTCTATGTTGTTTGTTTCTGTTTGTCTAATTGTTTGTTTGGTTTGTCTGTCTGTTTGTCTAATTTTTTGTTTGTCTTTGTCTTTGTTCTTGTTTGTCTTTCTAATTGTTGTTTGTTTGTCTGTTTGTCTAATGTTGTTGTTTGTCTGTCTGTTTGTCTAATTTTTTTGTTTGTCTGTCGTTTGTCTAATTTTTGTTGTCTGTTTGTCTAATTGTTGTTTGTCTTGTCTGTTTGTCTAATTGTTGTTTGTTTGTCTGTTTGTCTAATTGTTGTTTGTTTGTCGTCTGTTTGTCTAATTGTTGTTTGTTTGTCTGTTTGTCTAATTGTTGTTGTTTGTCTTTGTTGTCTGTCTGTTTGTCTAATTGTTGTTTGTTTGTGTCTGTTTGTCTAATGTTGTTTGTTTGTTTGTCTTGTTGTGTTGTTCTAATTGTTGTTTGTTGTCTGTTTGTCTAATTGTTGTTTGTTTGTCTGTTTGTCTAATGTTGTTGTTGTCTGTTTGTCTAATTGTTTTGGTTTGTCTTGTTGTCTGTCTGTTTGTCTAATTGTTGTTTGTTTGTCTGTTTGTCTAATTGTTGTTGTTGTCTGTTTGTCTAATTGTTGTTTGTTTGTCTGTTTGTCTAATTGTTGTTTGTTTGTCTGTTTGTCTAATTTGTTGGTTTTATGTTTGTCTGTCTGTTTGTCTAATTGTTGTTTGTCTGTCTGTTTGTCTAATTGTTGTTTGTTGTCTGTTGTCTAATTGTTGTTTGTTGTCTGTTTGTCTAATTGTTGTTTGTTGTCTGTTGTCTATTGTGTTTTGTCTGTTGTCTAATTGTTGTTTGTTTGTCTGTCTGTTTGTCTAATTGGTTGTTTTGTTTGTCTATGGTTTCTGTCGTTTGTCTAATTGTTGTTTGTTTGTCTGTTTGTCTAATTGTTGTTTGTTTGTCTGTTTGTCTAATGTTGTTTGTTTTTGTTTTGGTTTGTCTGTTTTTGCATTGTTTTGTTGTCTTTTGTTAATTGTTGTTTGTTTGTCTGTGTCATGTGTTGTGTCGTTGTCTAATTGTTGTTTGTTTGTCTGTTTGTCTAATTGTGTTTGTTTGTCTGTTTGTCTATTGTTGTTTGTCGTTTGTCTATGTGTTTTTGTTTTGTCTAATTTGTTGTTGTTGTTTGTCTTTGTTTTTGTTTGTCTGTTTGTCTAATTGTGTTGTTTGTCTGTTTGTCTAATTGTTGTTTGTTTCTATTGTTTGTTAATTGTTGTTTGTTCTGTCTGTTTGTCTAATTGTTGTTTGTTTGTCTGTTTGTCTAATTGTTGTTGTTTGTTGTTTGTCTAATTGTTGTTTGTGTCTGTTTGTCTAATTGTTGTTTGTGTTTTGTCTTGGTTTGTCTAATTGTTGTTTTTGTTTGTTTTGTTGTCTGTTTGTCTAATTGTTGTTTGTTTGTCTGTTATTGTTTGTCTATTGTTTGTTGTTTGTTTGTCTGTTTGTCTAATTGTTGTTTGTTTGTCTGTTTGTCTAATTGTTGTTTGTTTGTCTGTTTGTCTAATTGTTGTTTGTTTGTCTGTTTGTCTAATTGTTGTTTGTCTGTCTGTTTGTCTAATTGTTGTTTGTTTGTCTGTTTGTCTAATTGTTGTTTGTTTGTCTGTTTGTCTATTGTTCTGTTGTCTGTTCTGTTCTGTTAATTGTTGTTTGTTTTGTCTGTTTGTCTAATTGTTGTTTGTTGTTAATGTTGTTTTGTTGTTTTGTCTGTCTGTTTGTCTAATTGTTGTTTGTTGTCTGTTTGTCATTGTTGTTGTTGTCTGTTGTCAATGTGTTTGTTTTCTTCAATTGTTGTTGTTTGTCTTTTGTCTATTGTTGTTGTTGTTTGTCTTGTTGTTTGTTGCTAATTGTTGTTTGTTTGTCTGTTTGTCTAATTGTTGTTTGTTTGTCTGTTTGTCTAATTGTTGTTTGTTTGTCTGTTTGTCTAATTGTTGTTTGTCTGTCTGTTTGTCTAATTGTTGTTTGTTTGTCTGTTTGTCTAATTGTTGTTTGTTTGTCTGTTTGTCTAATTGTTGTTTGTTTGTCTGTTTGTCTAATTGTTGTTTGTTTGTCTGTTTGTCTAATTGTTGTTTGTTTGTCTGTCTGTTTGTCTAATTGTTGTTTGTTGTCTGTTTGTCTAATGTTGTTGTTTGTTGTCTGTTTGTCTTAATTGTTGTTGTTGTTTGTCTGTGTTGTGGTCTAATTGTTGTTTGTTTGTCTGTTTGTCTAATTGTTGTTGTGTCTGTCTGTTTTAAGTGTTTCTGTTGTTGTCTTTGTTGTTTTTGTTGTTTGTCTATTGTTGTTGTTTGTTGTTTTTGTCTAATTGTTGTTTGTTTGTCTGTTTGTCTAATGTTGTTTGTTTGTCTGTTTGTCTAATTGTTGTTTGTTGTCTGTTTGTTAATGTTGTTTGTCTGTCTGTTTGTCTAATTGTTGTTGTTGTCTGTTTGTCTAATTTGTTGTTTGTCTGTCTGTTTGTCTAATGTTGTTTGTTTCTGTTTTGTCTAATTGTTGTTGTTTTTGTTGTTAATGTTGTTTGTTGTCTGTTTGTCTAATTGTTGTTGTCTGTCTGTTGTCTAATTGTTGTTTGTTGTTGTTTGTCTAATTGTTGTTTGTTGTCTGTTTGTCTAATTGTTGTTTGTTGTCTGTTTGTCTAATGTTGTTGTTGTCTGTTTGTCTAATGTGTTTGTTTGTCTGTTGTCTAATTGTTGTTGTTGTCGTTTGTCTAATTGTTGTTTGTTTGTTGTTTGTCTTGTTTTGTTTTTGTCTGTTTCTAGTTTGTTGTTTTTCTAATTGTTGTTTGTTTGTCTGTTTTTCTAATTGTTGTTTGTTAGTCTATCTGTCTGTCTGTTTGTCTAAGTGTTTTGTTTGTCTATCTGTTTGTTTGTGTAATTGTTTGTTTCTAAGTCTGTCTATCTGTCTGTCTGTTTGTCTAAGTGTCTTGTTTGTCTGTCTGTCTGTTTGTGTAAGTGTCTTGTTTGTCTGTCTGTCTGTTTGTCTAAGTGTCTTGTTTGTCTGTCTGTCTGTTTGTCTAAGTGTCTTGTTTGTCTGTCTGTCTGTTTGTCTAAGTGTCTTGTTTGTCTGTCTGTCTGTTTGTCTAAGTGTCTTGTTTGTCTGTCTGTCTGTTTGTGTAAGTGTCTTGTTTGTCTGTCTGTCTGTTTGTGTAAGTGTCTTGTTTGTCTGTCTGTCTGTTTGTCTAAGTGTCTTGTTTGTCTGTCTGTCTGTTTGTCTAAGTGTCTTGTTTGTCTGTCTGTCTGTTTGTCTAAGTGTCTTGTTTGTCTGTCTGTCTGTTTGTGTAAGTGTCTTGTTTGTCTGTCTGTCTGTTTGTGTAAGTGTCTTGTTTGTCTGTCTGTCTGTTTGTGTAAGTGTCTTGTTTGTCTGTATGTCTGTTTGTCTAAGTGTCTTGTTTGTCTGTCTGTCTGTTTGTCTAAGTGTTTTGTTTGTCTGTCTGTCTATTTGCCTGCGTTTTTTCTTGGTTATACGCTACACTATACTAATCTATACTTATTTTTCTTGGCTACAGATAAACGAGTCGCCAAACTGATTATCTAATTCTAGAAAACTAAGATGTGATATAATTACTTCCAAGTGTTTTGTAGTGGCATCACGATGTCAGTTTGTGAAATCGAAACCCTCAAGACTAAGACACTTTTTAAACCTTATACATCTTGATAAGTAGAGATAAGTGCTGTGTAATTTTGACAACCACAGTAAAGTATAGCATGATATCCCCATTTGCATTCCCGGAAACTCTTATCAGATCAAAGATTTCGCCAAAAGTATTAAGATTCCTGGAGTTAGAATCGAAAGGAGGTAAACAAGGATAATGAGTGTTAGATGGAAGTTATTTAAAGTTATATAGAGTTTGTTCACGTGATATGCTGTAGGTAGGAGGGAAGGAACAGGATCAAGAGTCTATCTCAAACAGGATCAGGAACAGGATCAAGTACTCTATTAATCTTGGGAAGGAAGACGTATTTGCATGCTACAGTGAAGGGGAAGAACGGTAATTACCTCTGCTCCAATAATAATGATAAGAATGATAGTTATAGTGATAATAATGATAGTAATAATGATGATAATGATAGTGATACTGATAATAATAATAATGATGATAATAATAGTAGTAGTAGGTAGTAGTAATAATAATGATAATAGTAATAAAGATGATAATGATGATAGAAATTATAACAATGTTGATAATAATAATGAAACCCGAACGAGGGAAATTGAGAAGAAAAAATTTAATTGGTTGTCCGTCATTAGTCATTTTCACGCTGTCCTAACACACACACACACACACACACACACACACACACACACACACACACACACACACACACACACACACACACACACACACACACACACACACACACACACACACACACACACACACACGGATCATATGACCTGCATTGCGTGTGCCAGTGTGTTGTTGCATGATGATTAGGGATGAAGTAGAGACTGTGCGTGTGTGTGTCAGTGTGTGTGTGTGTGTATGTGTGTGTGTGTGTGTGTGTGTGTGTGTGTGTGCCTAAGCGTGGAGTTGAACAGTCTATTTCTGCAACACTTTCAATCCTACACACCATTTAAGATAAAACATTGCACGCACATCTTAGTTACTGGCAGCTAGCAGGCTTTTTGTTACTCCCCTTTTTTTTCCTTTAGCCAGTCCCACCTGATGTAAAACACACACACACACACACACACCACACACACACACACACACACACACACACACACACACACACACACACACACACACACACACACACACACACACACACACACACACACACACACACACACACACACACACACACACACACACACACACACGTCGTCTCATCACCACGTCAACAAGACACCAATTCCCTCAAAAAACATAAAAAGGGTGATTAATGACCCGACACCTAATGACTGGCACTGTTACCCCCCTCCCCCCCCTCTACACCCCCCCCCACACACCCCACACACCAACGTGAACCCCCCTCACAAACACCCCCTCCCACCACACCACAGTCACCACACACACCCCTAACACCCCAACGTGGCACCACAACGGACACACTAAGGGTAAACGTAAACAATAACGTATAAGGGTAAGGGTAAAAATATAAAAAGGGTCAAGGATAAAGACAGGGTAATGCCAATCAACAAATAAAACGATCTAAACCAATAAAATAAACCCACAGAAAAACACATGACTGGCACTGTTACACCACTCCCCCCCACCCCCCACCCCCCACACACATACTCACACACACACACACACATCCCCCCACACACCCACCCACCCTCCACTCCCCACCCACACACACTCACACATCCCCCCACACACCCCACCAACACCCCTCCACCCCCTCCACCCCCTCACAACACACTCACACATCCCCCCCACACACACACACCCCTCCACCCCCCCCCACCCCCACACACACTCACACATCCCCCCACACACCCCACCAACACCCCTCCACCCCCCCATACACACACACACTCACACATCCCACCAACACCCCCCCCCACACACTTACTCACACATCCCCCCACCCCCCCACCAACCCCCCCCTCCACACACACCACACACACACTCACACATCCCCCCACACACACCCCTCCACTACCACCCCCACCACTCATCACACATCCCCCCCTCCACCACCACCCCACACACATACTCACACATCCCCCCACTCACCTCACCCCCCCTCCACCCCACCCCACACACATACTCACACCCCCCCCCACACACCCCACCAACACCCCAATGTGACACCCAAACTAGCACACTAATAGTAAACAATATAATGCCAACAACCAATAACTCCCCCCTTTCTTTAGCTTTTTTTAACCCACCACCCTTTATTTATTGTCTTACTATCTTCTATATAGGGACTGACAACTACCGGGCTTTTTGTTACATGTTTTGCCTTTCCTTTGTGATGTAATACAAAAAAACTAGAAAACACATCACTGACACATATCCCACCTACACATTTGATCTTACTCTATTTCTTCCTTATGTGACACCTCAGTTATTAGATTCCCTTCTTCTGGTTGTTTTCATTTCTTACATCTGTTACTTATATACTACACCTGTTCACCTTTTCACCCTCAAATTAACCTATCACAAATCACCTACATATTATTGAAAACCGTGTCAGTAGTAGCTTTTATACGTCCTCGATCCATCTTTTCTATTACTTTCCCCACGTGGCACCTTAAGTAGGGCGCTATACTATGTGGCGCCAATACAATCAGCTAGTGACAGACAGTGCCGGAAATAACCAGTCAATGAACGGGTCTGATAAACTAGGCACTCTGTTTCCCTAGGCACTTTACACAGTCATGATCTCTTTCTTGTTTATTCTCTCTCTCTCTCTCTCTCTCTCTCTCTCTCTCTCTCTCTCTCTCCTCTCTCTCTCTCTTCTCTCTCTCTCTCTCTCTCTCCTCTCCTCTCTCTCTCTCTCTCTCTCTCTCCTCCTTCTCTCTCTCCTCTCTCTCTCTTCTCTCTCTCTCTCTCTCTCTCTCTCTCTCTCTCTCTTCGTCTTCTCTCCTCTCTCTCTCTCTCTCTCTCTCTCTCTCCTCTCTCTCTCTCTCTCTCCTCTCTCTCTCTCTCTGTCTCTTTCTTCCTTCCCCTCTCTCTTCTCTTTTCCCTCTTTATTTCTCTTTCCTCATCCTCTCTCCTTCCTTTTCTCTCCCTCTCTCTCTCCTCCTCCTCTTTATTACCTCATTTACTTTCCTGCTTCCTCCTCTATTCTCCTCGTTTAACTCCCATTCCAGCACACGTTCCGAAAGAGAAAGAGAGACAGAGAGAGAGAGAGAGAGATACAGACAGATAGATAGAGAGACAGGCAAGGAGAGAGAGAGACACAGACAGACAGACAGACAAACAGAGAGAGAGAGACAGACAGACAGACAGACAGACAGACAGACAGACAGACAGACAGACAGACAGACAGACAGACAGACAGACAGACAGACAGACAGAAAGAGAGACACAGACAGACAGACAGAAAGAGAGAGAGACAGGCAGGAGTAACTAACTTTATTAAGGTAACATAGCTTCACCAGATCACCAAGCCATTAATGCAGGGCAGGTCTTTGTAACGTTAACCTTATTTCAAAGGGTCCCACAACGTCGCCGAACACTAGGTCACAGCAACGGGGGTCCTGCGGCGCGAGGGACCAGTAGGGAAAGGCGTGAACTGGTCGTGAGGGCGTGGAGAAGGGAAAGGAGTGTGAGGTGAAATGTTGTTCTCGGGTGAGTGGCGGGGAGTGGCGGCACATGGCTCAGGGCGGTTTGTTGATGGATGCGCCGAGTTGCTCTGTTATTGATTGTGGGTTTGTTTACTTATTGATTGGTTAGTGTGATGTAGTGGAGAGGAAGAGAGAGAAACAAAAAATAGAAGAAAGGAATACAAAAACGACTACATTGAATAGATAAACAAAAGAAATAAAAGAGAAAGAAGAAAAGAGAAATAAAGAAGTAGATGAAGGAAGAGAGAAAATTTTATATGACAAAAATGTTGTAGAGAGCCGTACTTCCTTCTTTTTATTTTCTTGTCGTTGTTGTTGTTGTTGTTGTTGTTGTTGTTGTTGTTCTTCTTCTTCTTCTTCTTCTTCTTCTTCTTCGTCTTCTCATTTGGTTCGCTTTTCATCTTCCGCATTTTTCCTTGTCACCTTTATTTTCTTCTTCGTCTTCTTCCTCTTCTTCCTTTGGTTCGCTTTTCATCTTTCGCATTTTTCCTTGACTCCTTCTTTTTCTTCTTTTTCTTCTTTCTTCTTCTTCTTTTTCTTCTTCATCCTCTTCTTCCTCTTCTTCTCATTTGGTTCCTTTCATCTTTCGCATTTTTCCTTGTCGCCTTCTTTTTCTTCTTTCTTCTTCTTCTTCTTCTTCTTCTTCTTCTTCTTCTTCTTCTTCTTCTTCATCCTCTTCTTCATATTATTATTATTCATTTTCTGTTCGCTTTTCATCTTTCACATTTCTCCTCGTCTCCCTTTAAATCTGCTTTCCCTTTTTGTCTTCCTACTTTTGCCTCTCTGTCTTCATTATCTTCCATCTGTCTCGTCTCGTTTGTCGCGTGAATTCCCTAAGGTGGAGCAGATTGTTTACAGGCATAAAAATGATGCAAAAATTATGATTATAGTTTTCGTGATCGAGGTTATTCTTCTAATACATTTATCATTGTTATTCTTGTTATTTTATCCTTGTTCTGTATTCTTTGTTATTGTTTATTATTTTAATTACTATTACTATTATTATTATTGTTGTTTTTATTATCATTACAATTATTATTATTATTATTATTATTATTATTATTATTATTATTATTATTATATTAGTATTGTCTATGTTATTACTATTATTATTATTGGTATTGCAACTACTATTACTACTACTACTACTATTACTACTACTACTACTATTACTACTACTTTTATAACTACTTTTTCTACTTTACCACTACAACCACTACTACTACCATTACTACTAATTCTACAACAACAACAGCAACAACAACAACTACTACTCTGTGCTAGAGGAACAGACCGAAAGACAGACATACATACAGACAGCAGACAGACAGACAGACAGACAGACAGACAGACAGACAGACAGAGACAGACAGACAGACAGACAGACACAGACAGACAGACAGACAGACAGACATACAGACATACAGGCAGAGAGGCACAGACAGAAAGACAGACAGACAGAAAGACAAACAGACAGACAGACATACAGACAAACAGACAGGCAGACAGACAGACAGGCAGAGAGGCACAGGTAGAAAGACAGACAGACAGAAAGACAAACAGACAGACAGACAGACAGACAAACAGACAGGCAGACAGACAGACAGGCAGAGAGGCACAGGTAGAAAGACAGACAGACAGAAAGACAAATAGCAGACAGACAGACAGACAGACAGACAGACAGACAGACAGACAGGCAGAGAGGCACAGACAGACAGACAGACAGACAGACAGACAGGCAGAGAGGCACAGACAAAGACAGACAGACAGACAGAAAGACAGACAGACAGACAGACCAGACAGAAGCGAAGACAGACAGAAGACAGCAGACAGACAGACAGACAGACAGACAGGCAGAGAGGCAGACAGACAGAACAGACAGACAAAGACAACAACAGACAGACAGACAGAAGCAAACAGACAGACAGACAGACAGACAGACAGACAGACAGACAGACAGACAGACAGAGCAGGCGAAGAGGCACAGACAGAAAGACAGCAGAAGACAGACAGACAGACAGACAGACAGGCAGAGAGGCACAGACAAAGACAGACAGACAGACATACATACAGACAGACAGACAGACAGACAGGCAGAGAGGCACAGACAGACAGACAGACAAACAGACAGGACAGACAGACAGACAGGCAGACGACAGACAGAAGACAGCCAGAAACAGAACAGACAGGCAGAGCAGGCACAGACAGACAGACAGACAGACAGACAGACAGAGCAGACAGACAGACAGACAGACAGACAGACAGACAGACAGACAGACAGACAGACAGACAGACAGACAGACAGACAGACAGACAGACAGACAGACAGACAGGCAAGAGGCACAGACAGACAGACAGACAGACAGACAGAAGGCACAGACAGAAAGACAGACAGAAGACAGACAGACAGACAACAGGCAGAGCAAGACAGACAGCAGACAGATACAACAGACAGCAGACAACAGACAGGCAGACAGACAGACAGACAGACAAACAGACAGGCAGACAGACAGACAGACAGACAGACAGACAGACAGACAGACAGACAGGCACAGACAGAAAGACAGAGACAACAGACAGACAGACAGACAGACAGGCAGGGCACGGACCTTTCTGGTAATTAACTATAAAGTTCGTGACAGCTGACTCTCTTGCTCCCCTTCATGTCATCTACCTGTCAGGGGAAAAAGTTGTAGTAGTAGTAGCAGTAGCAGTAGTTGTAGAAGTAGTAGTAGTAGAAATAGTAATGATAGAAGTAGTGGTTGTATTATTATTATTAGTAGTAGTAGTAGTACTGGGCGTAGTTAGTAGTAGTAGTAGTAGTAGTAGAAGTAGTAGTAGTAGTAGTAGTGAAGTAGTAGTAGTAGTAGTAGAAGTAAGATAAGATTTTCATCCTATCTAGACACTTTGCAAGTACCTACTACAAGGTTATTGACTATACAAAGCGCCGCCACGTCAGCACGAACTAGGCGGACTCGAACCGCTGACCGAATGCACAGGGACGCTGCACATTGCAAACTCACGTCTCTACCAACCTTGCCACCCTGACGGGCAGTAGTAGAAGTAGTAGTAGTAACATCTTTTATTCTCATAGTTGTTGCATGCGATAAGGGTAATGATGATAAGAAAGATACTATTTAGGAAGAGGAGATGATAGAGATAAGGGAGAGAGAGAGAGAGAGAGAGAGAGAGAGAGAGAGAGAGAGAGAGAGAGAGAGAGAGAGAGAGAGAGAGAGAGAGAGAGAGAGAGAGAGAGAGAGAATGGACACAACTTCTTAGAGAGAGAGAAAAAAAAAGGTTCATTAAATTTACTTCATGAATAATGGTTTGGGAAAACACGTCCATAATTAATATGCATGACTGAGGAAGGAAGAGCAAGGAGCTGCCTGGCTGTTTGTGGCGAGAGAGAGAGAGAGGAGAGAGAGATAGAGAGAGAGGAGAGAGAAGAGAGAGAGAGAGAGAGAGAGAGCAG
>JACEEZ010007267.1:22500-32500 GCA_016584305.1 Chionoecetes opilio | reverse complement strand
GAAAACATGGATGTAGAAAGTAATTTTTAAACCAACCATTCAATCACCCCCCTCCCATTCCCCTCACCCATTAAACCCATCACCCCCACCCCTTCATCACCCCTTACCCCCCACCCCCCACCCATTCATCACCCCTTTTCCCCACCACCACCCCCTTTACTAACCATTTACCACCCCCCATCTATTCCCCCACCCCTACCCCACCCATTTATCACTCACAACCCCCACCCATTTGCCTACCCACCCATTTACACCCCCTTTACCCCTCACCCACATCAAGGTTTCCCAAAATTTTCGCAACCCATTTTTTTTTCACAATTTTCGCTATGGCTGCTAAAAAAAAAAAAAAAAAGGGTCGGTATTTTAAAAAGGGCTTTAAAACCTCCCCTGCCCCGAGCGGTTCCACAACTGTGCCATAGAGGGGATTCCGCCACAGGGGCGGCACCTGGAGGGGGACACACACACACAAACACACACACACACACACACCCCCCCACACACCCCACACACACACACAACACACACACACTTTGCTTATATTTTATAGATAGATAGATAGAAAAGTATGTATTTTCCCCCAAACCCCCCCCCATTTACCCCCATTACCCCCACCCATTCATCACCCATTTTTCCCTCACCACCCACCCATTCACCCCAATCCCCTCACCCCCCATCTATTCCCCCACCCCTCACCATACCCACCCCCCCACCCCCTTCACTCACCCCTCACCCACCCCTTTACTACCCATTAAAAAATCACCCACATCAAGTTTTTCCCCAATTTTCGCAACCCCCTTTTTTTTTTACAATTCTCGCTAAAAGGCTCAAAAAAAAAAAGAAAAAAGTGACGGATATCTCATAAATGGGCTTAAAACCTTCCCCCGCTCGAGCCGGTTCTAAAAACTGTGCCATATGAGGGGATTCCGCCACAGGGGGCGGCATCTGTAGCGGACACACACACACACACACACACACAGACACACTTTCGCTTATATTATTATAGATGTCTTTATCATTCACTCACTCACTCATTTTTAGTTCTCTCTCTCTCTTTCTCTCTCAATAAACTCTTCAGATATACTAGAGAGAGAGAGAGAGAGAGAGACGTAGCTGGAGAGAGAGAGGAGAGAGACGAGTGAGAGACGAGAGACGAGAGAGAGAGAGAGGAGAGAGAGGAGCGGATGGAGAGAAGAGGAGTGAGAGAGACGAGAGAGAGAGAGATGCCCTGTTGCTCTTTCCTTCTTACATGTGGGGTTTTTTCTATCGCATTTTTTTTCTCGTTTCTTTACTCTCATGTTCTTAATATGCTAAGTTTTTGTCGGTTTTTCACTTGCCTACTCATTTGTTCTCTCTCTCTCTCTCTCTCTCTCTCTCTCTCTCTCTCTCTCTCTCTCCTCTCTCTCTCTCCTCTTCTCTCTCTCTCTCTCTCTCTCTCTCTCTCTCTCTCCTACCCCCCTAGTCAATGCACTCTGCAGATCTACCGCCTCCCTCACACGGTTCAGACGCGCGCATGAAACACGCCCAGACGGTAACACATGTGCTGCTACAAGTTTGAGAGCGTGAGGCCGCGCTCGGAAAGTTTGGAGGTAAAAGACGCGGCGAGGCTGGCGGGGAGGCGGGTCAAGGCGTGTGGTGTTTCTCCGGCAGCGTGACTCCGGGAAAGGCGAGGCGGCAGTCAGTGGAGACGGAAGCATGCAGGCGGATTAAGTTCGAGGCGCGGAAGGTGATTTAACTTGACAGGGAAGACGAAGGAAAGATAAATAAATATGCGGCATGCAATCTAATTCATGGTAAAAAAGACGGTTGGGTGTGAGTTGTATGATGATAAAAAAATGGAAAACAAAGGAAGAATGGAAGAGAGGAAAGAAGTGGGGAGGTGAGTGAACGAACAAATGAAGGGAATTAAGAAAGGAAAGAAAAAGGGAGGGAAGAGAAAAGGAGAGTTAATTTCAGGTAAAGGAAAATATGTTTGTTTACGTAAAAAGTGGCGCGGCTTCATTTCAAGGGGATGACAGATAGTTTAATTAGAGACGTGAATTAATCTCATGATATACAATTATAAGCAAATTACATGAAGCGTGCAGGTGGCGCCACGTCGGAAAAAAATAAGATTAAGCAATGAGAGAATAGCTGAGTTAAAGGGTCGCGAGGCAAGATGACACAGGTAAGATGGTAGGCAGGTAGGCAAGTGAGGTAGGTAAAGTCAGGTAGGTAAGTGAGGTGGTAAGTCAGGTAGGTGAGTGAGGTAGGTAGAGTTAGGTAGGTAAGTGATGTAGGTAAAGTCAGGTAGATAAAGACGAGGTGGGCAGGTTTCCCGACGAGACAGTTAGTATGTTAAAGATTGAACAGGTCAGCAAATGGCCAGACAGGTGAGCACGAAACATTGGGAAGGTTAAGGTGAAGGTTGTGACGTGTGAGACAAGCCAGGCAGAGGGAGGGGAGGAAGGAGGAGAGGAAGGAGGGGGCACTGACGAGACAGAGGAGTGGGGGAAGGAGGGGCACTGACGAGACTTACAGTAGGAGGGGGGGAAGGAGGGGGCACTGACGAGACAGAGGAGAGGGGGAAGGAGGGGCACTGACGAGACAGACAGTAGGAGGGGGGAAGGAGGGGGCACTGACGGAGTAGAGGTAGGCAGGTATGAGCAGGTGGGGGCTGGGGGGGTTAGGTCATGAGGTAAAAGTTTAGCCTCACGCAGCAGACATAAAAGTTTGAATCAAGAAACTTCAGAAAAAACCATGATACAGATTCTCCTCGACATGAAGGCACGAGATGCATGAAAGGACCTTTTTTGTCAAGTTGCTGATAAGGCGTCACTTTCTTATCAGCGACTGCATTCAACACACTGATGAGATTGCACGCGTTCTGAAGGGAAACCCGAGATGAGTGGCTTGGCGGCCATCACTCAAAGACGAGGAACAAGGAGGTGAGATGGTGAAGGGGAGAAACAACTCAACATAACAAGGGTTCGATGGTGCAGTGACTCAAGTGAGCAGTTAAATAAATAAATAAAATAAAAAGGCTTAGAATAAGTAAACTAGGAAATAGACGTCCACACTAAAGATGTGGAACGTGTCCAAGCTCGCACAGGCTAAAGTCAACTTTTTAAATACCCTCACCTTAAAATACTGTCTGTCTACTAAAAGTAAAGTAACCAGTAAAATAATATTACTTAAGAAAAAATGCCACATGTTGATCTAGACGAGCGAAGCGAGCTTGGACACCTATTTATGCCGAATTCATTCTTTGGTACTAAATAGGTTGGTGACTGTCATATAGGCTTGTAAAATGTTTACTCCACGAATGGGGGAAAGGAGGCTACAGGCGCAAAGGAAGAAATTTGGCACATAAGGTTATATTTCGTCTCTTAACTCATTTATGCAGGAACTATTCACTATCCGAGAAACAAATAACAGTCAAATATGTCTAATGTATTTTTATTTACAGATTATTCGCGTAAAACTGCTTATTGTCCATAATATCATGCATAAATTAGTTAAGAGACGAAATATAACCTTCTGTGCCAAATTTCTTCCTTTGCGCCTGCAGCCTCCTTGCCCCCATTCGTGGAGTAAACATTTTACAAGCCTATATGACAGATTCACCAATCTATTTGGTACCAAAGAATGAATTCGGCTGAAATAGGTGTCCAAGCTCGCTTCGCAAAAAAAAGAGCGAATTATTCGTTTGAAATACGTAATCGGCAACTCGTCACCTCAGGATTCCCACGAGCCAATCAGAGGCCTAGCTACGTTGTCAGCCAATCAGCGTTCAGGAACCACTGGGTGGCCATGTTTACTTATCATCCCAGATATACAGACATATTAAGAGTAAATAAGCTGAGATTTTCCCCTAGAGAAACTCTAACACGTAGAGAAAATTAAAGCTAGCTCACTTCCAATGTAATTTTTAGATAGAGAGTGGTTTAACACGTAGAGAAAATTAGAGTTAGCTCACTTCCATATAGACTTATTTAATGGGAAATAAGGCGAGATTTACCCTTACATACATTATTTATGTGACAAGTATTAGTGACAATAGGAGTATTGCTATTGATAAATATATGGTGGACGATAATACATTGCCGCAATATTAGCCTTTCAGCGTAATATTCTCCCTGAAATATATGACATCATAGTTTAATGCCGGTAAATGGAATATATTGACGTGTTTTTGCTAAGTGTCTCCCGCTGAATACTACAGAGACGTACCGAGGGTATACCTTGATGCGTTGATCCTAGGTTCGAGTCCCGCTTCCCAGAGATTAGCTTCTATGGACCACTGTGCCCCGCGCCGTACCCGTGGCCGCAGCGGTACGGGGATGACGCCGTTATGGTGGACGAGAACTGCGCGTTCGCTCTTTAGGTCAGACACACACACTGGGGAGCTAACACCTCACTCTTAACCTCTCTCGCTTTACCACATACACCACACCTGTCACTACACACCTGTACGGCTTCGCAACACAACTGTCGCCTGTGTATCACTGTAAATAAATGACTTGGAAGTTTCGACGGTGTCGTCGAAAACGTATTCCGTCGAACCTTCCTGTTACCCATCCTAACACCCACCCACAAACCCACACACACTATCACAACCCTACACACATCCTGACACATACACACACCCTAAAATACAGCCCCACACACACCCTATATCCTAACACACGGATACAGTTGATTCGGGCCGCCAGTTGAATCAGGCCGCCTATATTAAATGCATACCAAGCATGTATTTTTGCATTACCTTATAGGTTTTAATGAAACCTAACCTAACCTTAACCACAAAGTATACCTAACCTAACCTAACCTTAACCACAAAGTATACCTAACCTAACCTAACCTTAACCACAAAGTATACCTAACCTAACCTAACCTAACCTTAACCACAAGGTATACCTAACCTAACCTAACCTTAACCACAAAGTATACTGTCTGCTGGGTATGCATGCTACTATAGGCGGCCCGAATCAACGGATACCCTAACACACCCCTACACAACCTAACACATCCTAAAACACAACCAACACACACACAAACCCTTAAACATCCCCATACAACCCTTACATCCTTACACACCCACCCACAACCCCACACACGCTATCACAACCCTACACACATCCTGACACATACACACACCCTAACATATTCCCACACAACCCTGACACCCTGATCCACCCTTACATACCCCCACACACAGATTCCCACACCCGTACACCCCCACACACCCTAGAACACCCTTACACACCCTAAAACACACCCCACACACCCTAAAACACACCCCACACACCCTAAAACACACCCCACACACCCTAAAACACCTTAAAATCCACCACAACAATTTCAAAACAAAACGTCAAAACATCCTACACCAGAATCCTACGCGGGTATCCTAATATCCTTCCCACCTCGTATCCTGGAACTGTAGGACTCTGGGACGCCGGGAGGATTGTGTAGGACGCGTAAACAACACTATCACACTATCCTATATCCTAGCACTATCGAGCCTCTGAGAAGCCAAAGGCAAGGCTAACACCCAAGTTCAACCACAAACCCACACTCAAACTCACACAGTTGCCAGATCACCCTGATAAAAATATCCTTATTTGGAAATTAAAACTCCCCTTTTGACTCATATTTCCCGTCACACACACGCACACGCACATAAAAATATTTAAACATGAACTCAATGGTTTCTTTTTTCCCCATTTATGCCTTTTTCTTTCCCTTTCGAAGCCAAAACTATTTCGTCAAACTGTAACTTTTGACTTGGCAACACTTTTATGACCTGCACAGTGCACAGCCTAAAATAAATAGTTTTACGCGTATAATCTATAAATAAAAATACATTAGACATACATTAACTCTTATGTGTTTCTCATATAGTGAATAGTTCCTGCATAAATGAGTTAAGAGACGAATTATAACCTTTTGTGCCAAATTTCTTCCTTTACGCCTGTATACCCGGCGCCAACAAAAGTAGTCACAAGAAGAAGAAGAAGAATTCGTGGAAACATTTTACAAGCCTATATGACACCTGATTTCGGATGAAATAGGTGTCCAAGCTCGCTTTGCTCGCTTGGACAACAATGAGTAAGTTCCGTAATAAAAAGCCAGATAACGACACATTAGCCTGACTCAATAGCCAAACATAACACATTGCACCGAGATAGTTAAGTGATAAATAAATAAATTAATAAGTATACTAAAACTATCTATAATAATATAAGCAAAAGTGTGTCTGTGTGTGTGTGTGTGTGTGTGTGTGTGTGTGTGTGTGTGTGTCCGCTCCAGGTGCCGCCCCCTGTGGCGGAATCCCCTCATATGGCACAGTTTTGGAACCGGCTCGAGCAGGGGAAGGTTTTAAGCCCCATTTATGAGATGATCCGATCACTTTTTTTTTCTTTTTTTTTAGCAGCCTATTAGCGAGAATTGTGAAGAAAAAAAAGTGGGTTGCGAGAATTGAGGAAACCTTGATGTAGGGTGATGGGTAATGGGTGAGTGAATGGGTGGGGTGATGGGTGAGTGAATGGGTGGGGGGTGATGGGTGATGGGTGATGGGTGATGGGTGAGGGAATAGATGGGGGGTGATGGGTAATGGGTGAGTGAATGGGTGTGTGGTGATGGATAATGGGTGAGTGAATGGGTGGGGGGTGATGGGTAATGGGTGAGTGAATGGGTGGGGGGTGATGGGTAATGGGTGAGTGAATGGGTTGGGGGTGATGTGAATAGGTTGGCGTTAATACATACATTTCTATCTATCTATCTATAATAATATAAGCGAAAGTGTGTGTGTGTGTGTTGTGTGTGTGTGTGTGTGTGTGTGTGTGTGTGTGTGTGTGTGTGTGTGTGTGTGTGTGTGTGTCCGCTCCAGGTGCCGCCCCCTGTGGCGGAATCCCCTCATATGGCACAGTTGTGGAACCGGTTTGACCAGGGGAAGGTTTTAAGCCCATTTATGAGATGATCCGATCACTTTTTTTCTTTTCTTTTTTTAGCAGCCTATTAGCGAGAATTGTGAAGAAAAAAAGTGGGTTGCGAGAATTGAGGAAACCTTGATGTAGGGTGATGGGTAATGGGTGAGTGAATGGGTGGGGTGATGGCTAATGGGTGTGGGGTGATGGCTAATGGGTGTGGGGTGATGGCTAATGGGTGTGGGGTGATGGGTGAGGGAATAGATGGGGGGTGATGGGTAATGGTTGAGTGAATGGGTGTGTGGTGATGGATAATGGGTGAGTGAATGGGTGGGGGGTGATGGGTAATGGGTGAGTGAATGGGTGGGGGGTGATGGGTAATGGGTGAGTGAATGGGTTGGGGGTGATGTGAATAGGTTGGCGTTAATACATACATTTCTACATCCATGATTTCAGGAAAGCTAGAAGGGGCTATCTGGAGAGTCTGTGTTTGGTGGGCCGAAGTCCCACCAATAGCCCTCCGCAGGAGCTAGCCAAAAAGTTCGCCCGGAGGGCGGCTTTGCGGCTAGTAAACAATAAAGTAAACAGCTAAATCGTAAGACCATGTGATCAAATAAGCCGTGTAACTTTCGTGGAACGCAAACCGTGGAACGCAGGCGACCTTCAGGTGAGGGAAGGAAGGTCGGGCGTCAATCCAAGTCATCTACTGCCACTTGTCGGACTTCTTTAATTTCTTTGTGTCCTTTGTCGACTCTCTACCGCAACCACACCCTGCCCCTGTCCCTGCCCCCCCTCTCTCTCCGGCACCACCACCCGCAGCCGCCCTCCCACCCCGGCACCCTGACACAAAGAGCACCTTTCACGCTCATTCACCTCGTCAGGCCAATCATCGCCCTTCTTCTATACCTGCTATGTACAGGTGTACCTGCACTAATCATGAGCCACACGATTCAGAATACTACGTCCTCAGACAAAAATTCATACCTGGTTGAAACTTGTATTTTTCCCACATTGGAGTACCCACCTTACCTTCTAATCACACGCTCAAATAATACCATATTAGCACTACAACTAATACAGAATAAAACACTTATATTTGCCATGAAAGAAAGATGTCCTTATAGAAGAAACATTAAAGAACTCAACAAACAATCATAACCGAAAACACTTCAACAGTTTTAGACAGAGGGAACACTTAAAACAGACCCATTGAATTCATAAAATACATATTATATAAGGAATCAATCACTCACGGATCCTTGGTAACATGACTGGCTAAGAAAATAACATAATAATCATCAGTAAGGGAACAGAACCACTCTGCACAAGAAACTAAAAACAAGTAATAATAAGACTCACTTATCCTGCCGACAGTTAGAAGGGAACACTTGCATCCATCACAAGACATCCTGATGAAGAAAAATTGTATATATTATAAAAATTGGAAAAAACAACAAAAAGAGGATACCAGTTAAAAAAGATTTGTTTTAATTTCACTCATTATTTTGTTTTCTCTTTCTGATAAATAACAGCTATATGTCATGTACATAATCTAAAAAATGAGTTGGCTTTGGGTGGTAAAAAGAAAGGTCTTGCTGGGTAAGGACTAAGGTTTGCTGGTGAATCTATGGAATGACAGTCAGATTGGTTAGACAGGATGTAGAACATAGACCTGCCAATGGTCAATGAATGGTCAATGGTAATGGATGTATACCTGCCAGACACCATAAAGCTGATCCAAGGCAGAATATTTGGATAATTGTTAATACGCCCCAAGCTCCACACCAGCACTGTTCTGTCACATCAGGTCCCGATTTGAGGATCGTTCAGACCTCTAAGGTTTGTTTTTTTCTGACAAGCGAGCAGTTACTTTCCCCCTACCGTAGATAAGACTATAGACGCCACATGCACTGATGTCGCCAGCCGCCATATATTACGAATTATAGCATCACTACTGATTTATATGTGCCACTGAAGATGATACCCATTAGTTTATATCATGTATACAGTAGTCTTTGCATGACTGTATAATCTACCCTGTTTCAACGTTGTTTTATGCTTTGTATCTGCACTTATATACGGCTTCAAATTTCCCTACTCGTTTTTTTTTCGGGCGACGACGACGGCGGGAGGACACTCAGAACAGAAACACTAGCTGGTGATCTTAGTGTAGCCCGGTACCAACGCCGCCACTCGGTTTTTTTTTTGTAATTTGTTCATTTGTAGCCATAATATGACACAGATGAAGACATAAAATGACACAGACTCTCCAGATAGCCCCTTCTAACTTTCCTGAATTCATGGATGTTGAAATGTAAGTATTAATGCCACCAGACGTCTGTAAATAAAAAAGAAACGTTGTCCTAGCGACTTTAGTGTTATCTACGGTAGAGCAATGGGAGGGTGTGTCATTCATCCACAGTCTGATCACGCGCTGGACACACGATCGCCAGCTGTTACCCTCATGGAAAGAGCTTAGAGCTCATAGAGACCGATCTTTGGGCAAAATTGGGACCGCACACCACACACCCAAGCCCTTGCTCATGGGGGACAGAAACCGCCCGTACTCGTCAGTGAAAAATCCACTTGAGCGAGTGGGGATTGAGCGCACGACCACATAATAGCCAGGCACGCTCTAGACCACTGCGCTAGGCTGGCAGTGTGCGTGGTGTGTGAGATTCCAGCCTTACCCAAAGATCGATCACCATAAATTCTAAGCTCTTTCCAGCAGTGGCGGGTCTATGGGTGGCCTGGCATGGCCACACCCACCCCTGAAAGCTTATTGGCTGCCCCTGTGGCCACCGTAGATCTGAGTCAGAGATTCAATTAAAATTTTACTATTTATTGAAATAATAACTCAAAAACTATGATAGCTACTTAAAACATGTATACAATACTAAAACAGATTACATAAAAGCCTTTTATTTAAGCTACAGCAAAATTATTTAGGGTAGTAGTTAATTGATAAAATGACATTTAAACGTAAAAAAAAATTGTGAAAATAACTTTTTTCTAAATTTATAGTTGAGTTTGAGTTTGAGTTTGAATTTGAGATACCGATCATAACATTAGGTAAAACACCTCAAACTTAA
>JACEEZ010007267.1:2500-15000 GCA_016584305.1 Chionoecetes opilio | reverse complement strand
CCAGGCTTCCTCTGTCTGGGTGCGAGCAAGGCCAAGAGAAAGAGGTCCTTAATTCCCTTGGCCTTGGCTGCGCGATGACAGAACTCCTCTTCTTTTTCTGGCGAATTCAGTGATGCCGCTATTCCACTCAGCAGTATATACATGCGTGGGAGATGTATTGGTATGATTAGATCCTTTTACGTAGGAAATGTATTTTGTTTGCTTAGATAATCCGCCGCGACACTACCATCCGCCAGTTAGGAGATTATATTTGTTGTAGTTACGTAGTTAGTTGTTGTAACAAGGGAACAACGAGATTACTGGGTGGTTAAAATTAGGCTAGGACAGGTATTTGAAATATCTGAACATCAAATACCTATCCCAGCCTAATATCTAAGCATACAAAATACATCTACATATTATCTAATCATAGATTTATTTGTATACAAATATATCTCCCACATGTAATAATAATAATAATTATTATTATTATTATTATTTTATTATCGCCCAGAGGCATACAGACAAAAAAAAGCAACAATAACAACACAAGGAGTTAACTTAAGAACTAGAGCAAAAAAAAAAAAACATAATATAGGCACATTAGGGGACAAAGTATCAAAGTGCATATAATACATAGGGTATACATACATGGACACCTGTGCTACCCCACATTCTGCACAAACAGCAGACCCAGCCACCGCTGTTGTATAGGTCCACATACATAGGCTGAGCTCTGCCTGACGGAGGTGATGATGGAGTTCGCAGAGAGCTCCACCCTACTCCTTAAGCTGAACATGGAGTGTCGACGGATCACATCCAAATTGTTCACCCCGTTCCTAACGAAAGCCAGGGACGAGCTGCACCACCTGGGCAGCCCCAGAAGCCTCTTAAGGATGTCATTGTGACAGACCTTAAGGCGGTTCAGAGTGGCCACCTTGAACCGCGACCACAGCGTGAACCACAGCGAGTTGCAGTATATAGAGTAGCAGTGACTCCTGAATAACTCTATCTTCACCTCTCTGCTACAGTAGGAAAATTTCCTCTGTAGAGTATTTCCCACGACAAGAAGCTTGGTGATCTGATTGATGATATCATCCTCATCAGTCATGTCGTGGGATATAACATGGCCTAAGTATGCGAATCTATCTACAAAATTGAGGGCAGACCCACTGAGCCATGTTGTTTTGAGGTAATTCACCTGAGTGCGTGCCGGTGATACTACCATACACTCTGTCTTAGTGGTGTTGTAGACAACGGGCTAAATGCAAGAATGCTCGTCAAATCCCGGCAGGTGGAGATTCCCGACCGTCGTACCTCCCCCGGTGGGATATACAAGAATTGTTTTCAAGAACCCGGCCAGTGAAGATTTGGGCAGTCGTACCAACACAAGCGAGTCCAAGGCGGCATCAGTATTTTGACTGTTTTACACCTATCTAATTCCTTTTATTAGCCTAATTTATCATTTCTGCCATTAAAATAATAGCTTTGTTAGTGTTCGCCACTTATCTGAGGCGTTGATGAAGAAAAAATGGGCTTGAGTGATGCTTGTGCAAACATTTGAACATTTGAACATTTGTGGCCAGTCGCCACAAAGCAATATGGCGGACCACCTCCACCACCGCCGCTCTCCCTCCTCACCACTTAGCACAACAATATAAGGCTCCCTGCACCTAATTTTACCTTAATGATGACAAGTGTGCATTCACAGTGTATGAATGTCACTCGCGGTTATGTTGAAAACTCGCCTGTAATGGTTTGAGAAGAAATATGATGGAATAAGGACAGAGGACAACGGATGGACAACGCAACCCTTTGGAGCAACGCAACCAGTGGAACGCAACGGGTGGAGTGTTTTCAAATGATTCTTGCTTGCCGAAACGCGATGCAACGGGTCGAGAAAATTTCTTGCATATGGGCCATTGTCATGCTTGGCAGCATACACCTGACACACATTGGTAAGGTCCTGCAACGCATCCGCAGTGGGTGCAACCAGCACCATATCATCAGCATAGCTCAGTGAGTTGATGCACCCATCATGTATGTGGCAGCCGATACCTGTATCACGAAGGTTGGCACTGAGATCATCCGTGTACACATTGTACAGGTAGGGAGATAAAATCCCCCTCTGCCGAATACCATGTACCATTAGTGCGCATCCTCTCTCTCTCTCTCTCTCTCTCTCTCTCTCTCTCTCTCTCTCTCTCTCTCTCTCTCTCTCTCTCTCTCTCTCTCTCTACGATGCAATTTTCTACCTTGACTACGCTACACAACACACGTAGAAGTCGACCTGGCAAGTCAGTGAACCAATAGTCGACGAACCTAATACAAAGGAATATATTTTCCGTGTCGGTGAAGCAGTTAGAGTTTCTGATCGTTGTTTCGTGAGAGAGAAAGAGAGAGAGAGAGAGAGAGAGAGAGAGAGAGAGAGAGAGAGAGAGAGAGAGAGAGAGAGAGAGAGAGAGAGAGAGAGAGAGAGAGAGAGAGAGAGAGAGAGAGAGAGAGAGAGAGAGAGAGAGAGAGAGAGAGAGAGAGAGAGAAGGAGGCGAGCGAGAGAGGAGAGAGAGAGAGAGAGAGAGAGAGAGAGAGAGAGAGAGAGAGAGAGAGAGAGAGAGAGAGAGGACGAGAGAGAGAGAGAGAGAGAGAGAGAGAGAGGAGAGAGAGAGAGGAGAGAGAGAGAGAGAGAGAGAGAGAGAGAGAGAGAGAGAGAGAGAGAGAGAGAGAGAGAGAAGAGAGGAGAGAGAGAGAGGAGAGAGAGAGAGAGAGAGAGAGAGGAAGATAAGATAAGATTTTCATCCTATCTAGACACTTTGCAAGTACCAACTACAAGGTTATTGACTATACAAGGCGCCGCCACGTCAGCACGAACTAGGCGGACTCGAACCGCTGACCGAATGCACAGGGACGCTGCACATTGCGAACTCACGTCTCTACCAACCTTGCCACCCTGACGGGCAGAGAGAGAGAGAGAGAGAGAGAGAGAGAGGAGAGAGAGAGAGAGAGAGAGAGAGAGAGAAGGGTTGCTTAATGGGGAGTTTTCAAAGCTAAGCCGCCAGATGTCTCTCGCGCATCTCACATCCACTGCCCTTTGAGTGTGAATGATCTATCATTTACCGTAAATTTCCTGTACTTTTTCGGGACATATCAGAATTACTCTTCAATAAAACAACTGAAACAGTTCTTAATAAAAATGTAGTTTATCATTTTGTTTTTCAGCACTAGAAGAAAATATTGGGCAAAACATAGAATACTTGAAAACTCAAATTCTTAAAATCGTCATTTCATGGAAACACTGCCAGGTCAAGCAGAATGAAGCTTCAGGAAGTATGGAATTGTATGTGTTTTGCTGAAAACCTGTTTTGGATGTGTCGTCTTTTTTTGGGGACAAACCCTTTTAACCAAAAAATAGTGGGGGCGTTCAGCATCCCGAAGAAACCACCCCAAATGGGGGGAAATCTGATACGACCCACTTACCCCTTTTTCCCAAAACACAGAAAGGGGGCGCCTGTAGTTTCACGTCCGACCCGTCCCTCCCCCCGGGTGCGGAAAACGCCCCCGGAGCCCATTGAGCATTTTCCGGCTGCACCCGGCCCCTCGCTTCCACGCCCACCGCCCAACCCTTCTCCGGGTCACCTTCTTTCGCCCTAAAACTTCACCCCCTTTGACCTGCCCCCCCTGCGGGGCCCCGCTGCCGTCCACCATCACGACCCCCCGGCCGTCATCCCCCAAAAAATTGTGCCTTCCCCAAAGAATCCAAGGGCAACTTTTCAAAACTGTTACAGCCCCAAGCACCATGCCCGGCTCTTTTTGCGGGTGGGCCCCCCCTCCAAAAAACAGGGGGGGACATCGTTTCCCCAAGAGATGGGGCCCCGAAAGGGAAAAAGGGGGGATGATAGCAAAAAAAAAGAGAGAAGGGGGACCCCTTCAAAATTCAGCTTAGTGTGTAACAGAAACTTCACAAAAGGGAAAACTTTTCCCCCAGTGGAAGTAACTGAAGTAATGTAATGGAAAAAACGCATTTTAAGAAATACTCCCTATTTACCAATTTTTTTTGCCCCCAAATTTGGGGAGGTGCCCCCCCCCAAGATCCCCCACTAGCTCACTAACCCCCCTGGAAATAGTCACGAAATTTTAAGGGGGTAAAAATTTGGGTTTATTAGCATTCAACCAATTTCGAAAAACGAAATTTAAAGTTTTCCTAAATATTTTTCTGGGTTTTAAATAAATCTGGCACCCGTTTTTGTCGAAAAAAAAATTTTTTATGTTTACGGGTGTAGGGGGGGGGCCCCCCCCCGCCCCTCAAACAAACTAGTTCCGCTTACATGCCAAGAAACGAAAATTTTTGATATTTTTCTTTTTAATCAAATTACTGAAGCAAACCCCACCTTAACCAAAAACCTAACTGATTTAACAAAACCCTTAAACGTTTCGGGCGAAAAAATGGTAAATTTTTGCGTATTTAATATCCCTTGCACTCTTCTCAAACCCATGATAAAAAATTTTGTAATAGTACATGTTCGACATTGATAATAAAATTAACAATAGCGCCATGGGAAAAAAGGGTTTTAAAAAAAATAAATAAAAATTATACCCCGATAAATTTTTTGGTTGTTTTTGTTTGGGGGGGAATACAATTCCTCAGAGCCATTGTGTCTACCGCTGCGGGTTTAGTTTTGGGCCCGAACCCACCCCCCCGGGGGGGGGGGGTTCACAAACCCCCAGCAAACCCCCGGTCCCCCTTTTCCCCCCCCTTTTTTCCCCGGGGGGGGGACGGGGGTCAGGTTTAAAAAGACCCCCATCTGAAAAGGGGCATGGGCCCTCCAGCCCCCCCTTACGTTTTTCCCCATTTCCGACGGTGTTGGGGGGGTTAGAAATACTGAAAAGGCAAATAATGAAAAATATCAAACATCTCGGGGGCCCGGTTAAAACAAGGGTCCCTTTGGTAATGTTTTAAATTCAGTAGAACCCTTTTACAATTTCCCAAATGACATTTTGAATATTTTTGGGTAAGGGTGCATACAACTGGGAGACTGCTTTTTAAAAAATTAACCAAAAAAAACCTTTAAAACCCCTCCAAAAATGGACTTATTTGGGACCCCGGGATCTTTTTAAACCAAACCAGCCAACAAACCTCAGCCCCCCCCACCCTTTGCACTGTTCTCAAACATTGCTAAATAGTTTATTTATTGAAATTGAAAATTAAATTTTATTTATCTTTAAAAGGTCCGCAAAAAAGGTTCAGGGCTGGGGGCCGGGCAGCTGTCCCCGTAAATTTTTCGTTTTGGCCCAAGAGTGCAACCCCCCTCGGGACTTGCAAGGAAGGAGAGGCGTTGCAGCGTAGAGCTTCTTGGGCCCCAGACAGTTTGAAAATATTATTCCCCCCAAAAAGTTGTGCAAAAGAAATTGTACAATGTGAACCCACAGAAAAAAGTGCCCAGGGGTTTTAAAAACCGAAGCAAAAAAACTTTTGACACAGGGACACCACTGTCGGGAAAAATGCACAGGTTATTTATCCCGGGAAAAATTTTAAAGGGAAAAAACCCCAAAAATTTTTAAAATTTCTATACTCCCCTTGAAATTTTGGGGGAAAAAAAAATGCAATTTTTTTTTTGGGAGTCCCCGCTCCCACCTGCAAATTCATTTTGGAACTATTTTTTTAGGGGCCCACACATTGTCAAAAGTTTCCAGTTTCATTTTCTAAGGGTTTTAATGAAATTGAGGCAAAACAAAACAGACTATGGTTTAGTGCTTTATTTAATGGGGTTAAAAAAAGTTTTATAAAAATTTTTATTTGTGACATGGGTTAGTTTTAGTCACCCCCCTTTGGGGAAATAGATTTGTGGCCAAAAAAAGGAAATTTATAAAATTTTATACACCACATGATTTTGGGCAGTAAGTGTCCAAACACCAATTTATATTTGATGGCCTAAATTTTCAACGACCAAAGGCCCCATTAGCCCCGAAGTAAACTTTTTCAAACTAAAAAAAACCAAAACACAAAAAAAGGTATATTTGGGGTCTACACCAGGGGGATTGTTTTCCATGTATCACCAGATAGGGGTGGTTCAACCGTGATGGGGAGCATCATAGAAAACAGTGAAAAAACCACATCATCAAGGTTTGGTGATACTTTTCATGGCAGAAAAAGGGCTTTGAGGGTGCAGGTTTTGGTTTGCTCCATATGATGTGACTGTAAATCCCAACCTCATGGTTTAAGAAGAAAAAAAAAACCTTTGGCAAAGGCTGTACTTGTGACGGGAAGTTTGCAAGAAAAAGATTGATATTAAAAGGGATCAGGGGGGTTAGGAAAGACATAAAAAATATTTTGTATCCCCCATTTTCTATCTCACCCAACTAGCTTGCTTCTGACATCATTTTCATTTGCTACATGCTATGAAATTTTGGGGGAAGTGTTTTTTCCCAATAATGCTTAAGGGCCTTGAAAAAAATACCCCAAGAATAAAATAAATTTATTAGGGTTTTTGGGTTGGGGAAAACAAAAAAATTTCACTCAAAAAGGAAATTTTTCACATCAAAATGGAAATTTTTGGGGTAATTCTCCATTTTCTTAATTAAAATATGGGAACCAAAATAAAATACTCATGTTTTCATATATTTTTTTAATTAAGGCATTAAAAAAAAGTATTTACCTAAATTAAATTTTGGAAAAAAATAACATTTCCCATTTGCATTGTGTGATCGCAATGAAAGTGTACTTTAGGAAGGTAAAATCAAAAAAAGGAAAAGGACGGGTTTTGGAAAAAATAAAAAAAGGGAAGATGGAGTGCAAGAGTAGTGTTTGCCGGGATGAAATTAACCCAAACTTAAATTTTTATTCCCAAAAGGGGGGGTTTTAATGTAAATGAGGAAAGGTAAAAAAAAAATATCACATCTCAAAAAATTTTGGCAGATTTAAAAAAGAGCATTTTGCACATAAAAACGCCCATTGTTTTTAAAATGTACCTAAATAATATCATGCAGGGGTTTGATAAAGAGTGTCACATCCCGTATAGGTTTTTTTAAAAGAAATTTTCCAGCCTTTTCATCATTCCTGTTTTAAGGGCCGGTCAAAATATAGCCATGATCGGGGATAAAACCAATATTTTTGTCACTTTTTTGCATCCAGTCACCCGTTTTTAAATATCCGCATTAAAAATTGGGGTAAATTTCTGAGCCCAAAACACAACGGGGGGCCCCAACATAAGCCCGCCCCCCCCCCGGGCTCGGCGACGCCCACAGGAGGAAGCCCCCAAAGGCCCTGCCCGAACAGATGCGCGGGGGCTCGGAGAAATTAGTACTTGTGGAATTTTGGGTGTTTTTTATATATTTTTTGGGGCGATGTGGCATGTATTTTTTGCACTGTGGGGGGGGGGGGGAAAAAAACGGGGGGGGGGTGCCTTTCCTGAGATTTTACCCCCCCATTTGCAGCCTGTGGGGCGAAAATATGTGTGCAAAATTTGGGGAAAAGCGGCGGGGCGGGGGGTTAGTACGGGGCCCACCGAGATGAGAGGGTCGCTATTCCCCGCCGTTTCACCGTTGCACACATATATCGCCCCCTGTGGGTTTAAATTTGGGTGCTAAGTCCGGAAAGGGCAAAAGCTTTCTTGTTTGTCCCAAATGCGGGCCCTGCAAGTATGGGGCCGTGTGGGCAAAAAAAATATATCGGGAAGCCCCGGGGGTTTTCGGGTTATTTTTCTTGATTTCCGGGGGTCGTGTCGGGCGGGGCTGGGATGTTTTCCTGCTGTAACGAAACCCAGCAATTTTTTTGCCCCAAGGGGTTTGGAATAGGCTGTTTTTTTTCCCGCCTTTTTACAGAAGTCCTTTTTTTGGGGAAAAAAGGCGTGGAAATGAATATTTTTTTTTTGGGATTATTTTTTTTTTAAATTTAACTTTCCCAACAAAATTTATGCAAAGAAAAAATGGCCTGGACGATTTTTTTAAAATTTTTAAAACTGTCCATATTTTATGTGATAAAATAAAACCCAAATACTGCTTCTCTAAAGTAAGTATCTAAAAAGACTTAAGCTTACAAACCATATCGCTATGAAGGCATCATCCCCTTTTCAATTCTTATTTTTTTTGAAGTCCTGAAATGTGAATATTCCCAAGGGCACAGTCTTTTTTCCCATGCACAGCATCTCCCCGAACTTGGGAGTAATAAAATTTTGGTTCCTTTTTAATCATAAATAAAAAAGTAATAATATATGGGACAGTTGTAGGGTTAAAACATTTTAAATTCCTTGATTTAAAATTTGGGCACTTGACCTCAACCCAATGTTTTTATCAACCAAGCCTCAGGAGGGTGCCCGAAAAGGAAAAGGGGTATGGAAAGGGACAAAACCCCAACCCCCCTATCTCTTTTATTCATTATTTGTTTTCCTGCATAATATATCAATGGCAACAGTTCATACATCTTGCCGTGGGTTTTTTTTGGGGGACACCTTATTTCCCGTTTTTTTATTAGGGTTTTTTTTCTAAATATTACGATCTGTTTTTATTTGTAGCTTGGGGGAGATTTTGCCCAAAATTAGAACTTGTTTTTTCTAAAAAGTCTTTCCTTTTAAAAACTGGATTTTTATTTTGGGCCTCTAGTTTTCCGGGGGGTTTAATTTTCCCCAAAATCTGGAATTGTTATTTTGAGAAACGGCAATTTCTTAAGAAAATTTTTCCCCCGGTTTAATATGTAAATGCATGGTCAGGGGTAAAAGGTATAAAATTTGCCCGGTTTTTAAATTTAAATTGGGGGAATTTGGGGTAAAAGTGGGAGAAAAGATTAATGCCCAAGTTTTTGAAAAATGTATTGGTAAATTTTTTTCTATTTTGAAACAGTGGGCGTGGGTCAAAAGGGAAACCAAAACTTTCAGAGCTGGTTCCATTTACATTTCTCTTTAGGTTTTTTTGTCTGTGCTTTAAATGGAGGTCCAGTATAATTTTTTTCCCTTTTTGAAAATGTTTTGGGGGGGTTCCTGTTAAAAGGTATCTTTACAAGAATATGTTGGGGAAGTAGTGAATCTTTAGAGCAAATATCCTAAGGAAAAAATGCTTGCAATGAGCCCCCGGTCCATCCCTGCAAACCCCAATCACATTTCCCCCTATAAGAACCCCCCTGCTTATCTACTGAAATATCAAATTTTTAAAATTACTTTTTTTTTCCCTCTCCGCAGCAGTTCTAGGGTTTTTAAAAGAAAAATATTCCCCCCCCCCCAGTAAGTATGGAAAAGGTTTTTAATCTTTTCCCCGTAAAGATTTTTTGTATTTTGGCATCTTGTTCTTGGCCCAAATTTTTTATAAGTAAATTTTTGTTTTTACTTCAGTCAAAAGGAGGGAGCGCAATACAGAAAAGGGGTTTAGGGGTCAATTTTAAAGATTTTCCCGTGAAGTACCTACAGTATTTGACAAAAGTTTTTTTGAAGGGATCAGAACAGAAAAAATTTTCAGCCCAAAGGGTGAATGGGGGTTTTTGGGTGTCATACTCCCAAAAGCATGTGTTTTTACAATTTTAGGCCCTTCAAAAGAAAGAGAGGCCACAAGGTGGCTCACTTTCTACTTCATTTAAATTTGGGGGAGAATGGGGGTTCTGAATAACTGTAAGCAAATGCCTCCAAAAAAACCATTTTTCCCCCCGGTTCAGTTTGATAAAATTAAAAGGAATATAAAGGGGATAAGACTTTTAAGTATTACTGGAAAGGTGTAAGGGGTCATGTAGGGCCCCCCTTTTTTTTAGAGGGGGGGTTTTTTTGATGTCTATACAAATCTGACTGCCACATAAAGATATGACCCGCCTCAACAGTCAAAAATAAGTTACCTAAAACCCATTTTTTGAGCAAGGTTAAATTTTTGTATTTTTATCACTTCACTCATGCCTTGGGAAAAGGGGGGTCCCCCAAAATGGATGGGCCCGGACCCCATATGACCCCTTTAAACTGAGTGTAGGGCCCGAACACAACATAAAATTTTAAAAATTAAAATTTTGGCCCGACAAATGGAGGTAATTGATACATATCCTTAACATCAGGGTTTTTCAAAGTACGGGTCCCTGACCCAAAACGGGTTTGCAAACTGTTGGTCAATGGGTTGGGCCCAAATTTTAAAAAATATCATTGCATAAATTGTGAAATGGAAATTTAAAAAGAGAGGAGAGAGAGAGGGAGAGAGGGGAGAGAGAAGGGGGAGAGAAGAGAGAGAGAGAGAGAGAGAGAGGAAAAGGAAAAGAGAGAGGGGAAAAGAGAGAGATGAGAGAGAGAGGAGAGAGAGAGAGAGAAGAAGGGGGAGAGGGGGAGAGAGAAGAGAGGGGAGGAAAAAAGAGAGAGAGGGGAGAGAGAATGCCCCAAACTGTGTCGCGATGAAAAGTTTTTGAAGAAACTTCTTTACATTTTTATTTAAAAAACCGTGGTTTTGGGTGGGATAAACCTTTTACGCACCCTAAGGGGGGGGTAGACATTACAAAATTTATCGTATCCAAAATCAAATGTGTCCAAAGTTATCGGGGGGGGCGAAAAAATAGAATTTAAAACCCCAACCTGATTGGATTAAAGATAGTAAGTAGTAGCAAAAAGAATGATGATAATAAAAATAATAAAATTAAAAATAAATAATATAATAAAAAAGTAAAAATAAGAAACCCAATAAATTTTAAATTTCAGTATTAGGGGAAATTGAAGGGGCGCTACGCGGCGGGAGTATTTATTTTAAAGGGAATATTTAGGTTTTCTGTGTCTTAGTTTTAGGGGTGGGCAAACTTTTTCATGGCGAAAGGGGCCGGGTGGACCTTCGGGAGGGAGCCTGCCCTTTCCGGAGTAAAAAACAAGAATTTCCCCAAAATGAAATAATACAAACTATTAATTTAAAAACATGCCAAAACAGTGAGACGGGTAATCGGGAAAGGGCCACTACCTACAATTTTTGGGGGTCCCCCCAAACCCCCGGCCCCCGAGGGCCCTTCCGTGCGGCAAACCAAAATAATTTCCCTTTTGGTCATCGGTGCGGCCCCCCGTCATTTCCAAAAGTGGGTTTTTAAACTTTTTTTTTTTCAAAAAAAATTGTTATAGGATGTTAAGTTTTGGTTAGGTTAGGTTTAAATTTGGTTTGTTTAGGGGGTTGGGGGTTTGGTTAAGTATATTTTTTTACAGTTTGTCTTCTTTTCTCTTTGCAGATTCTTCTCCTTCTAAGAAACGATATGTAAGGTTTTCTATTTTGTGGTTTTTAGAAATTTTTTTTTTTGGTGCGGCCCTCGGGCCCCCCCGGAATTTTCGATGGGCCCGCGGTTTCTCTGCGGGTTGGGTAAACCGGGCCTAAATCCCTTTCTCCCCCCTACATGAAAAATTTTCTGGCCCCCCTTTTAAAAACTCCCTTTGGGCTCCTTTTCTAACCACCTGACGACTGATTCCCCTTTTAAACCAAATTTTCCCCCCTATTTGTGAACCCGTTTTTTTTTTTTTTTTTTATCTACGCGTTTTCAGTTTTTTCTGTTTTTTTCGTGTTTTTCCCGATTACAACCGTAAAGAACTTTTCCCCCACAACATAATTTCCAGTTTCCCAGATCCCGGCCCCACCTCCCAAACATTTAATGCTCTTTCTTTCAAGGGTCCCCAAAATTGTGAAGAGTCCGACTTTGAAAAAACATGCCTGCCCTTTTAAAAAACAGTCCCCGGGGACAATCAGACAAAAATCTCTTAGGCTTTTATCTATGATAGGGCACAATGGAAGTTTTTGATAGAGTTCGAAAGGTACCGTCGGAAAAACCCCCATTACTCCCCGGGGAAACTTTTCCCGTAACCTTTTTATAATTATTTCTATTTTTAGCTTTAAAAATACAAGGTAAAAAAACACATTTGCCCCCATTACATGTCCTCCAAAAAAACCAGTCCTTTTTTCTTTTCCTTTCAATGAGAAACCTTTTTTTTTTTCCCCGAAACCTTAGCATTTCTACGCCTCAGTTCCTCCTTCAGTTTTGGGAAGGGGCCAAACACCAAAATGTTGGGGAAACCCTGAAATGAGGGGTCCAATTTCCCACAAACACGGCGTTTCACCCACCCAAAAAGAATGAGTGGGTTTTTGTGCCCTTTTTTACTATAGTTTGGATCATGGGTAAAAAACACAGGGAAAAAATATAGGGAAACCTTTCCCCCCCTTATTTGTGGTTTATTTTTTTTTCCCCGACCTTCCAAAAAACCTTTCAGATACATGGGAAAACATAATATACAGTGGGGGGGGTTTTGCCTACCCAAAAAAATAAAATATATCCAAAAACCCTTTAATATAACCAACCTTAAAACCCGGTAAAATCTAGTCCTTTTCCCCCCTTTGGTCCCCGCAAGGGGGGTTTTGGAAAGGTTTGGTTTTGGTTATAGTGAAAGGTTAGGGGTTTGGGTTTGGAATTTTATTTATATTTTTACCCCTCCCCCCTTTTTAAAATTTCTTTTTTGAGGTATTTGAAGGGGTCTGTGAAATTTTGGAAAGGGAAAAAAAAAACTACTAAAAAAGGGGGGGAAAAGGAAATCTAGAATTTTTTCCAAATTTTA
>JACEEZ010007266.1:157500-199566 GCA_016584305.1 Chionoecetes opilio | reverse complement strand
GAGAGTCCAGTCAAGGCCAGGGAGAGCAAACACACAGAGGGAGAGTCAAGTCAAGGCCAGGGAGAGCAACACACAGAGGGAGAGTCAAGTCAGGAAACCCCCTGAGGGGGAGCAACAACAGAGGGAGAGTCAAGTCAAGGCCAGGGAGAGCAAACACACAGAGGGAGAGTCAAGTCAAGGCCAGGGAGAGAAACACGGGAGGTTAGTTCCGCCGGGGCCCCGGGGTCCATCGGCCAGGAGAGAAGATATGTTGTTCCTCCTTCCCTCCCTTCCCTTCCTCCTTCCCTCCCTTCCCTCCTCCCTCCTTCCCCTTCCCTCCCTTCCTCCCTTCCCTCCCCTTCCCTTCCTTCCCTCCTTCCCTCCCTTCCCTCCCTTCCCTCCCCTTCCCTACCCCTTCCTTCCTTCCCTTCCTTCCCTCCTCCCCTCCTTCCTTCCTTCCTCACCTGGACAAGGTAGTTGGGCCGGAAGGAGACCGCTGCCATGAAGGATGATTTTCTCATTTATAACAACAAGGCCAACAAACAAACCACACATAATAATAAGAGTAGTAGTAGTATTATCTTCTTCTTCTTCTTCTTCTTCTTCGTCTTCTCTCAACAGATAATAATAAGAGATAGGACTAAACAGATACGACAAGAATCATTATTATTTATTATCTTCTTCTTCTTCTTCTTCTTCTTCTTTTTCTATGACAAGAATATAAATTTTTTCTATTTTTTCTTCACGTTAGTTGGTTATGTTTACTCTCTCTCTCTTCTCTCTCTCTCTCTCTCTCTCTCTCTCTCTCTCTCTCTCTCTCTCTCTCTCTCTCTCTCTCTCTCTCTCTCTCTCTCTCTCATCGCCACGATATATATTACCGTATTATTCGAAGATTGAAAAAAAGACCTTTGTTTTGGTCCCTTTAAAGATAGTCTGCATAACTGATGTGTCGTGACGCGCCGATACGCTCCTTCCCCTGCCCCCCCCCCCCCCTGTCACGGGAGGGGGGAAGGGAATGGGAGGAGAAGGGAGATGGGAGGGAAGGGAAGGGAAGGGAGGGAAGGGAGATGGGAGGGAAGGGAAGGTAACCATGTACGGAGAGAAAAAATAAAAAGCTGAAGTATTGCTTTTTATGTAACACAAAAGTTCTACAGAAGGGTTAGCCATGTTGGGGAGGAGGAGGAAGAAGAAGAAGAAGAAGAGGAGGAGGAGGAGGAGGAGGAGAAGGAGGAGGAGGAGGAGGAGGATATTTCAACTAGTAATTTCTAAATATGCGAATTTCTTCATCAAATTTCATAGCAACTACACGCACACAATCTCTCTCTCTCTCTCTCTCTCTCTCTCATGATTATTGTTCGTATTGTTATTATTATTGTTATTATTATTATTACTATTACTATTACTATTATTATTATTACTATTATTACTATTATTATTTGCTTGTATGCCTAATTGGTGGTTACAACTATAGGCTTATTTAATGCCTAGTTAATTGCGTATAGTTGCGCATGGCTTGTCTTGCTAGGCCTGTCCCTGTGGCCTGGCCTCCCTACCGGCAGATAACAGCCTCCTTATGGCTACTTATCCCCCGTCTCAGCACATGGATACCAGGCATCGGTGGTTCAGTGGTAGAATTCTCGCCTGCCATGCGGGAGGCCCGGGTTCGATTCCCGGCCGATGCACAATTTTTCATCTATTTGGCATGGAGGCTTATACGTGCATGATTTAGTGTTGCTGTATTTTGTTGTATTAAGACGTGTGTGTATGTGTGTTTGTCGCCCTTATTTATGCTTGATCAGCGGCAACCAGCTTACTGACGCTTGGCAACCTGTGTTTTAGCAGTCATATTTCGTGCCAGTCATTGCTAGGCGCTCTCTCTCTCTCTCTCTCTTCCCCCCCTTGTAATATTTCCTTAGAGTTCTTCAGTCGTCAGGGAGAAAATCACATGTGCGTACTAAGACAATATTGACTAATTGACAACAAACTTAACTAAGACATATTGCAATCTGTACATGTAACTCAACAGCTGGGTTTGCTTGTGTGTGTGTGTGTGTGTGTGTGTGTGTGTGTGTGTGTGTGTGTGTGTGTGTGTGTGTGTGTGTCTGTGTGCTTGTAAGTGTCTCTTTTTTTACTGCTGGCATATTTCATCATTCTCCTCTTTTTTCCTCCTCCTCCTCCTCCTCCTCCTCCTTTCCACATACACGTTGCTTCTCCAAAACCACATAAACTACCACCAATTGCGTAACACACACACACACACACACACACACACACACACACACAAATTGCTTCCTTGATTGGCATCTTTTTCCCAGCAGGCAGTGGCAGATTGGCTCTTAGTGGGACTTGATAGCATGGTGACATGAGGTTCGATCCTCGCTGTCTCTTAGGACTTAACCCTATTGACCCTATTATAAGTGGGTTTTTTTTTTGCGTATGTATTTATGGCAATATTTGCGTTTTTATTTTGATTTTTATTAGAATATATAACTAAAATCATGCCTATATATGGTGGTTTTTTGGTGTCGAATGAAATAATTTTTTTTTTTTTTTTTTTTTTTATAGTCCATGAATATGTATCGTCTAGAAATTGTCCTTAGCATTAAGATAATTGCGTTGTAATGATGTTATATGCGTAGTGAGTACATAGAAATGTGCGTCCATATCACCCTTCATTCTCTCTCTCTCTCTCTCTCTCTCTCTCTCTCTCTCTCTCTCTCTGTCTGTCTGTCTGTCTGTCTGTCTGTCTGTCTGTCTGTCTGTCTGTCTGTCTGTCTGTCTGTCTGTCTGTCTGTCTGTCTGTCTGTCTGTCTGTCTGTCTGTCTGTCTGTCTGTCTGTCTGTCTGTCTGTCTGTCTGTCTGTCTGTCTCTCTCTCTCTCTCTCTCTCTATCTATCTATCTATCTATCTATCTATCTTTCATCATTCTTCCTAACACTCCCTCACTCCTTCCTCTGTCCCACACACTCGCTCTCGCTCTCTCTCTCTCACCATCACTCCTTCACCGCCTCCGTCAGCAGTACGGGAGCAGCGTCAACAGGGAGGCACCGGCCAGGGTAGCAGCGCAGCGCGAAACACTAGCGGCGAGGAGGGAGCAGATCTCACGTATCGCCAAGCGGGTCTCAGAGCTCCAACCACGCCTACATAGCAAGAGACTCCCTAACCAACAGCTGGCCTCGCAGATCACCGCCGCTACTCAGGTATAGTAATAGTAGTAGTAATAGTAGTAGTAGTAGTAATAGTAATAGTAATAGTAGTAGTAGTAGTCAATGTATTGCCATGGTTACATCTATAAACTGTATATAAGACATATTTAATATATACTATGTCTATTAATGGCATGGTCTGTCGAGCCAATTGTGTGTGTGTGGGAGTGTGGGGGGGTTGTATGGGTGTGTGGGAGTGTGGGGGGTTGTATGGGTGTGTGGGAGTGTGGGGGGGTTGTATGGGTGTGTGGGAGTGTGGGGGGGTTGTATGGGTGTGTGGGAGTGTGGGGGTTATTGTATGGGTGTGTGGGAGTGTGGGGGGGTTGTATGGGTGTGTGGGAGTGTGGGGGGGTTGTATGGGTGTGTGGGAGTGTGGGGGGGGGGGTTGTGGGTGTGGATGTGTGTGTGGGGGGATTGTGGGTGTGGGGTGTGTGTCTGTGGGCGGGGGTGAGGGTGTGTGTGTGTGTATGTGTGTGTGTGGGGTAGCTATAGGGGCCATGAGAATCCGGTGGCCCCCCAGGTGCCCCCCACTGCCCATGGCCGCCGTATATTCTGTATAATGGTCTAATACCCACCACTGACCTGATCTTACAATATACCCTTATAGCCACCCTTCTAGGGGGCATCACAGTGGCCCCGCCTGCCTAGTGCCCCCTAGGTGCCCCCCTATTGATAGATCCAGCCACGCCACTGCTAACAAAGCAATCCAGTCCTTTAACAACCCACAAACTACTTAGCAAAAAAAAAAAGATGCTGTTAACGAGTTTAACCACTAACGAACCCTATCAATATAAGCTTTAAAAAATACTGTTAACTCTACCACCATTATTACTAACTCACATTAACTAACAATGAAGACTTAGGTAAGGTTGCAGGTCAAGAATTATTGGTCAAAGGTCAACAGGTCAGGGCGTGGGAAGGAAATAAGGGAAAGGTTTAGTGTTTCGAAGCAGTGTTGACTTGCTTGAATATTCCGGTACGAGCCACAGTCGAGGGCGCGCCAGCGATCAAGCAGGGTGTGTGTGTGTGCAGGGCAGCTGGGAGGAGGTGAGGTTTGGGCGTGTGTGGGCGTGGGCTGGTGTGTGTGTGTGGGTGGGTTGGTGTGGGTGTGTTGTCCACGCGTCCTCCTCTGTCGACGATGCCCTGCAGACGCCCGACCATCTCAAGGTGAGGAGGAGGAGGAGGAGGAAGTGGTGGTGGAGGAGGAATACATAGGAATAACAGACACCAGGCTAGCTATGGGTCTGTAACGAGGGTATCTGCTCAACTACATAGGAATACATAGGAATAACAGATACCAGGCTAGCTATGGGTCTATAACGAGGGCATCTGCTCAACTACATAGGAATACATAGGAATAACAGATACCAGGCTAGCTATGGGTCTATAACGAGGGTATGTGCTCAACTACATAGGAATACATAGGAATAACAGATACCAGGCTAGCTATGGGTCTATAACGAGGGTATGTGCTCAACTACATAGGAATACATAGGAATAACAGACACCAGGCTAGCTATGGGTCTATAACGAGGGTATCTGCTCAACTACTAACTATCAAACTACATGTAGGAGGTTCACAGGGCAATATCAAAACCCATTTACTTTACAGTGCGCGTCTAGTCTGTTTTTAAATGAAGTTCTTGTGCTGGCTTGGACAACATTACCTTGCTGAGGAGGAGGAGGAGGAGGAGAGGGTAGCTACTTATGTTAGTGAGACAGATAGAGAGACCTTTAAGCCACCCTATTTCTCTCTCCCTATCTCTCTCTCCTAACAGAGAGAGAGAGAGAGAGAGAGAGAGAGACCTTGACCTTTAAGTCACCCTATTTCTCTCTCTCTCTCTCTCTCTCTCCTAATAGAGAGAGAGAGAGAGAGAGAGACCTTGACCTTTAAGTCACCCTATTTCTCTCTCCCTATCTCTCTCTCCTAACAGATGGAGAGAGAGAGAGAGAGAGAGAGAGAGAGAGAGAGAGAGAGAGAGAGAGAGAGACCTTTAAATCACCCTATTTCTCTCTCCCTATCTCTCTCTCCTAATAGAGAGAGAGAGAGAGAGAGAGAGAGAGAGAGAGAGAGAGAGAGAGAGAGAGAGAGAGAGAGAGCTAGAGAGAGAGAGAGAGAGAGCTAGAGAGAGAGAGAGAGAGAGAGAGAGGAGAGAGACCTTTAAGGCACCCAAGCAAAGTTTCCCTGTGCGCCACACAGACACACACAGGTGAAGACTCAGGACAATTTGGACCTAACACAAGCACAACAACAAGTAAAAGCAAGGCATGCAATAGTGAATGAAGTGATAATGGGTCTGTAATAAATAACTATTAGTGTTTAAGTGACTGTAGGGAAATGTAGGTAGCTGTTGTAGAGTTTTATTTGTTAATGCTAAGATATGTTGTGTTTTTTTGGTCATTTTTGTTAATGTTTTTATTTCTCTCTCTCTCTCTCTCTCTCTCTCTCTCTCTCTCTCTCTCTCTCTCTCTCTCTCTCTCTCTCTCTCTCTCTCTCTCTCTCTCTCTCTCTCTCTCTCTCTCTCTCTCTCTCTCTCTCTCTCTCTCTCTCTCTCTCTCTCCAGGGTTTACGGTCCAGCCTCCACGCACTTTTCCCAACGCACTCAACCTCTGGGGGGAAGCTCGCTCACGCAAACACAGGTAAGGGTGCGTGTGTGTGTGTGTGTGTGTGTGTGTGTGTGTGTGTGTGTGTGTGTGTGTGTGTGTGGTGTGAGTTTGTGTGTGTGTGTGTGTGTGTGTGAGTGTGTGTGTATGAGTGTGTGTGTGTGTGGGGTGGGTGTGTGTGGGTGGGTGGGTGCGTGGTGTGGGTGGGTGCGTGTATGTGTGTGGGTGTGTGAGTGTGAGTGTGAGTGTGTGTGTGTGTGGGTGTGGGTGGGGTGTGTGTGGGTGCGTGTGTGTGTGTGTGTGTGTGGGTGTGTGAGTGTGTGTGTGTGTGTGTGTGTGTGTGTGTGGGTGCGTGTGTTGTGTGTGTGTGGGTGGGTGGGTGGGTGAGTGTGGTGTGTGTGTGTGTGTGGTGTGTGTGTGTGTGTGTGGGTGCGTGTGTGTGTGTGTACGTGTGTGTGTGTGTACGTGTGTGGGTGTGGGTGTGGGTGTGTGTGTGTGTGGGTGTGGGTGTGTGTATGTGTGTGAGTGTGTGGTGTGTGTGTGTGTGTGTGGGGGGTGGGGTGAATGAATGAATGTTAGAGAGAGAGAGAGAGAGAGAGAGAGAGAGAGAGAGAGAGAGAGAGAGAGAGAGAGAGAGAGAGAGAGAGAGAGAGAGAGAGAGAGAGAGAGAGAGAGAGAGAGAGAGAGAGAGAGAGAGAGAGAGAGAGAGAGAGAGAGAATGTATGTATGTATCTACAAATCTTTTCTACAGCCATTTTTTTGCTAATACTAATAATGGTTGTAGTTAACATTTTGCCCCACCCTGTAACATCTCAAAGTAGCTTTTTAACACCCTGTAAGTGCTGAGTAATATATTTTGTGACACCCTGTAATGCCAGAGTAACATTTTTGAACCACCCTGTAATATGCCTGGAGTAATTTTTTGCACCACCCTGTATAGCTTGAATGAGGTCACTATTTTGAACCACCCTGTAACACCAGCTTGACATTTTGATACACCCTGCACCAGTGAAAGTTTGCTGTAACACCCTGTACTGTGATTAACTTTATGCCCCACCCTGTAACTCTTATAATATGCCCCTGTAATAACGTTTTGCCTCACCCTGTAACACATAATGCCCCTTTGTAGCTTCTTGTAACACCCTGTAGGTAGGCTGGTAGGGTACACTTTTTGACTCACGCTGTGGTTGTCAAGGTCATTGTTTTTGCATCACCCTGTAACAACATAACTATTCAATATACATTCAAAAGGTTTCTAATGGATGCTAAAATGTCTGTAGGTGACCTCAAACCTGACCCAACAAACTTATCTTGTGGGAACATTTATTCATAAGAACACAAGAACATAAGGAAGCTACAAGAGGCCGTGAGACCTACACGTGGTAGTTCCTGTTACTTGACACTGCCTACATCCCCATCCATGACACTGTCCAGCCTCCTTTTAAAACACTATTTAGTTATTCATAAGTTCTGTCTATATATATATATATATTACCCATCAGGGTGGCTCGGCTGGTAGAGCTGCGGGCTCGCGTGTAGCGTCCCTGCTTTCGGTCAGCGGTTCGAGTCCGCCTAGTTCGTCCTGGTGTGGTGGCACTTTGTATAGTCAATAACCTTGTCGTTGGTACTTGCAAAGTGTCTAGATAGGATCAAAGTATCTTATCTTATCTCTAATATATTCACGAGTTTTAATGTTTGTTGTATATTACAGGCACAGCAACGTGGCCTTGGCACTGTGAGGACAACTGTTTGTTGTATATTACAGGCACAGCAACGTGGCCTTGGCACTGTGAGGACAACTGTTTGGTGTATATTACAGGCACAGCAACGTGGCCTTGGCACTGTGAGGACAACTGTTTGTTGTATATTACAGGCACAGCAACGTGGCCTTGGCACTGTGAGGACAACTGTTTGGTGTATATTACAGGCACAGCAACGTGGCCTTGGCACTGTGAGGACAACTGTTTGGTGTATATTACAGGCACAGCAACGTGGCCTTGGCACTGTGAGGACAACTGTTTGGTGTATATTACAGGCACAGCAACGCGGCCTTGGCACTGTGAGGACAACTGTTTGGTGTATATTACAGGCACAGCAACGCGGCCTTGGCACTGTGAGGACAACTGTTTGGTGTATATTACAGGCACAGCAACGTGGCCTTGGCACTGTGAGGACAACTGTTTGGTGTATATTACAGGCACAGCAACGCGGCCTTGGCACTGTGAGGACAACTGTTTGGTGTATATTACAGGCACAGCAACGTGGCCTTGGCACTGTGAGGACAACTGTTTGGTGTATATTACAGGCACAGCAACGTGGCCTTGGCACTGTGAGGACAACTGTTTGGTGTATATTACAGGCACAGCAACGTGGCCTTGGCACTGTGAGGACAACTGTTTGGTGTATATTACAGGCACAGCAACGTGGCCTTGGCACTGTGAGGACAACTGTTTGGTGTATATTACAGGCACAGCAACGTGGCCTTGGCACTGTGAGGACAACTGTTTGGTGTATATTACAGGCACAGCAACTTGGCCTTGGCACTGTGAGGACAACTGTTTGGTGTACAACATCCATCAGCAGGATTCATTGAAGAACATAGTAACATAAGGAAGCTACAAGAGGCTGGGAGACCTACACATGGTACGGTAGTTCCTGTTACTTAACACTACCTACAGCCACCTGTCAGCCCATGGGATCTCGGTGAGTATTGAATACAGCAAAGTCACTACATGCTGTTCGTATATATATATATTATTAATGACACAGATTAATTTAGGGGTTCACACTTACGTATACATTAATTAGGCGCTTGAATTACACGTCCAATTTTAGACGCTGATGAATGAATGGAGTTTTAAGTCTTTTTTGAGTAAGAGGAACCCACTAGCTCTGAAAGCCTGCATTCAGAACCCTTCCACTACTGTTGGCTTATTTGTTGGCACAGAATGGCACAAGTGATTGACTAATCTTGACCATTTGTTTAGACCAACATGCGTGGCCGCCCTGCTCTTCAAATACTGCCCTCAACACTATCGTGGCCACGGCACTAATGTCGCCAGGCACCACATATTACTAATGTTACCATCACTACAGACTTGTATGTGCCACTGAAGAGGCATGCCCAGTAGTGTATATTATGTACCTGTCTTCAGTGGCACATACAAGGCTGTAGTGATTGCCTTGTTGACCGGGCAGAGCATAGGTACTGCATGTTGCAGGCCACTGTGCTGTGACATTGAGACCCTGGCTGACGTAACTCATGTCGTTGTGGTGTGTGTGTGTGTGTGTGTGTGTGTGTGTGTGTGTGTGTGTGTGTGTGTGTGTGTGTGTGTGTGTGTGTGTGTGCGTACCCTTGCCATGGATACCCTGCATCCCACTGTGAGGTTACGGGGCCACGTCAACCTGCGTTATGCTAATGCGGGTTGACAAGGTAAAAAACATGACTTAATGTGGTCCGTCTGACGAGGCTGACGAGGCATTAATGGCGCTGATGTGGCCATCAGGCTGACGTGATTTTACGCGAAAAAAATTCTGCGTCAACCAGAGTTGAGGCAATTTTGTGTAACGTGGGTTGCCGTGGACCCGTGACCTCACAGTGACAGTGACCCGGGCTTGTGAGCTTGTGACTGCAAATAGTTTACACTACATCACAAAAGCTGCTAAAAAGGCGTTAAATATAAAATAAATAAAATAAATATACAAATGAATGAATCATGAAGTCAATATTTATAGTGGTCACCTGAGCCTGTTGTTGCCTGCTATAAGGCAGTTGTTGGAGTGAGGCAGCGCTGGGAGGCTCCGTCAGCCCTTCCCGGCACCAGGCTGAGGCCGTGACCGCCCACCAACAACCATCACCACCGCTGCAAGGCAAGATACACTGCAATGTCACTCTTATGTTGTCAGGTGTTAGCAATGTTAAAATAAATCATGATATATCTAGCGAGTGAATATTTTTGTCGCCGTTCATCATTTCAATTTGTGGCCTGAGTTTTATGCCCCGGCTGCTCTGCCTGACAGGCCAGCCCAGTGTTCGGCTGAGGCCCGTGGTGGTGGATTGCCTGCCATGGCTAACCACCACGGCCTGCCCGCTATTATATTCCTTGACTTGGTGTTTTGAAATACATTATGAGGCCTAGAGTGAATTAATCCTTTCTGTAATTCATGTCTTTTGAATGCACACATCTTTTGAACTTGACGACACCTGTTATAGTCCTTGATTTGGTGCTTGGCTATATAAACTATCACGATCTGGGAATTCTGCTTCAGTATTTTGTGGCAAGGACTTTGCAATACCTAGGTGTGTTATTATTGTAATTATAGATGTGTTGAAACTCTATTATATATATATAGCATGTATCATTGTATAGGCACACTTGCTCCACAAATAAAAGATGGAAACTCTTCTGCCATGAGCATGCTATCAACAGCATTGAATAAGAGGCGTGAGTGCACTCTAGATAAGACTACAACTACAGCTAAAACTATCCATTCACCAAGAAACTCTAACTCAAACAATGGCAGCAAGGATTGAGACACTCAGCATAGACACAAAAACCAGGTATCCTATCTTGTTCCTTGAGAGCCAAAGCAGTAATGTTGGGCTGATTCTATTGGACGGGACTACAAATACAGCTAAAATGATCTGTTCACCAAGAAACTCAACTCAAACAACAGCAAAATAGGTCACAAATTTAAGCTACAAATGTGTCACTCAGCAGATTTTCACAAAAAACTGTTATAATTCAGCCAGGTCTCAAATGTTGTTCCTTGTAAGTCAAAGCCATGGGGAAGGTGGGAAAAGTTCTTACGGCTATTAACCAGGGTAGCACAAGAAGTATTCAAGATGCAAGCTGGAAAAGCGTAATTTAAAAGAAATAGGGAAAAACTGGTTCACAAATAGGGTGGTGAATGATTGGCATGGACTCAGTAGACAGGTAGTTAGTGGGGAGTCATTAGGGAGCTTTAAAGGGAGGCTGGACAGTGTTATGGATGGGGATGAAAGGTGGATGTAGGTAGTGTTAGGTGACAGGAACTACCTCGTTTAGGTCTCACGGCCTCTTGTAGCTTCCTTATGTTCTTATGTTCTTCTTATGATGCATTGGGGACACCTGTTGTTCCAGGCTGTAAAGGAAAAGGCGACAGCAAGGAATGTTATAATTACATGGGAATTCATAAGCTTAAAACATCTTGGTAGGATGGGAGACAGTGATCACACCTTATTCTTATGATTTTGCTTTTCTAAAATTGACATAGGAACATAGGATCCATGGGAATTCATTAGCATAAAACATCCTGGTAAGATTAGGTGAAAGTATTGAGATTATTATCATTCTTAGGATTCATAGGATTTGGCAAGTCTAAATTGGGTTGAATCTACTACATCAGAACGGGTGCAGTCAGTTCGTACACCAGTAGATTCATACACCGAAAAGTAGTTTTGTAGTCTATATGAAACCATAGTCGTTTCGTACACTCAGCTCGGAGTTGAACTTGATTACTAGAGTTACGATTCGACACCAGGTATGTACGACAAAACTTAAAATCAGGGTACGAAACAACAAACAAAACCTGGGTACGAAACAACTTGTGTACGAAACGCCCTGTAACTGTCAGACCATCTTGGACACCCAAAAACACGGTACTTCATTCTACACCTTGTCATTTGCTAAGCTTGGCCAGTATTCTATCAGCATTATAATATACACACTGCACTATTTCCATCTTGTCCTTAACATAGGACTACTAATTGTCCTACTCCTCTTAACCCCTTGAGGCCCAGAACGTAATTGCCATTGTAATTTGGGTAGTACCATTAGACAATTTTTAGTGACTATAAGCAATTTTTAATAGCTATGACCTGTTTAGTATCCTTGTCCACTGGCTAATTTGGTATATTCAGCTACTTTTTGTAATTTTATGGCTCGACAACAGACAATTTTTTATAGCCAAGGAAAGATCTGGGCGTGAAGGGGTTAAGAAACGGCCCTGCATAGACACAAAACAACTACAGTTCAGGACTGACGTGGAAGTTTTGTCTGGCCTTCTCGGTGATATCCTTCTGGCGTTGCTCATAGATGTACTGGCGGTCATGTTCGGAGAGCGAGTCAAAGCTTTCCCGGCCCATGAACAGCACAGCACCTCGTCCAGTCCCTTGCCCGGCGTGCCGTAGCCGCTCTCCGCCACCAACGACTTGAACCACTCCCGCATCCTGAAACACAACCCTCACACCACTGTTAAATGTCCTTCAAGGAAATAGTCATGACTTTTCAGCCAAGATTTCCCCATTCAAGGAAATAGTAATGCCTTTTCAGCCAAGATTTCCCCATTCAGTAAAATAGTAATGCCTTTTCAGCCAAGATTTCCCCATTCAGTAAAATAGTAATGCCTTTTCAGCCAAGATTTCCCCATTCAAGGAAATAGTAATGCCTTTTCAGCCAAGATTTCCCCATTCAAGGAAATAGTAATGCCTTTTCAGCAAAGATTTCCCCATTCAGTAAAATAGTAATGCCTTTTCAGCCAAGATTTCCCCATTCAAGGAAATAGTAATGCCTTTTCAGCCAAGATTTCCCCATTCAAGGAAATAGTAATGCCTTTTCAGCAAAGATTTCCCCATTCAGTAAAATAGTAATGCCTTTTCAGCCAAGATTTCCCCATTCAGTAAAATAGTAATGCCTTTTCAGCCAAGATTTCCCCATTCAGTAAAATAGTAATGCCTTTTCAGCCAAGATTTCCCCATTCAGTAAAATAGTAATGCCTTTTCAGCCAAGATTTCCCCATCAGAAAAATAGTAAATGCCTTTTCAGCCAAGATTTCCCCATTCAGTAAAATAGTCATGCCTTTTCAGCAAAGATTTCCCCATTCAGTAAAATAGTAATGCCTTTTCAGCAAAGATTTCCCCATTCAGTAAAATAGTAATGCCTTTTCAGCCAAGATTTCCCCATTCAGTAAAATAGTAATGCCTTTTCAGCCAAGATTTCCCCATTCAGTAAAATAGTAATGCCTTTTCAGCAAAGATTTCCCCATTCAGTAAAATAGTAATGCCTTTTCAGCAAAGATTTCCCTATCTAAATATGGTTATTAGATTATGTTCCTACTATTACATTCAGATCAAGTGTTGTATGTATAATTACTTCAACATATTCACCAAGAAATATTTATCGTAGATTAAATTACTGTTAGTGCCAACATTTGATGATTAGTGATGGTGCATTACACAGAGATATTGACTGCTGCTACTATTACATAACATAACATTACACTACCATTCACCATCGATCTTACAGACTACATCATGGCTGAATCACAACAACTATCCAGGCACAAAGAGTACAACCACCAGCATGACGTCAATCTATTACAGTAAAACCTCAAACCATAGTGGGACTAATGGGGCCAAGGAGTGGTCCGAGTAATGCAAGGATCCGAATAATGGGGGGATTATATATGGGGGGATATGTATTAAAAAAAAAAAAAAAAAAAAAAAAAAAAAAAAAATTCTAGGTGAAGATAGGTATAGCTAGGAAATTTCGACCAATACAAAAAAAAAAAAAAAAAAAAAAAATCTAGGTGAATATAGGTTAGCTAGGAAATTTCGACCCCTAAAAAAAAAAAAAAAAAAAAAAAAATCTAGGTGAATATAGGTATAGCTAGGAAATTTCGACCCTTGGGGGGGTGGGGGTCCGAATAAAGTCAAAGTCCGAATAATGAGGATCCGAATACGAGAGGTTTTCCTGTACTTCATTACATTACATTACCCTTCATGTCTCCATTCCTGATAAATGATGACACCTTAACAGTACTCAGGCAAGAGAGACACTACCTCAGTCACCCCTCATTCCTCACAACCCCGAGACCACAGACACAACTAGACTCCCGGCACGTTAAGCTGGCGACAATGGGGCCCTTCACTCCCCCCTTCCCAACACACGGGATGGGCCGAGGTGTTGGGTGTTGGGTGAGAATGCCTTACTCCAAGTTCTGCCCTAAAGCCCCAACACCCAACACCTCAGCCTTACTCCAAGTTCCACCCTAAAGCCCCAATTCCCAACACCTCAGCCAAGCCCGTGTGTTAGGAAGGGGGCAGTGAGGGGCCCAATTGTCGCCAACTTACGTGCGGCGAGTCTAGTCACTACGTAATACCCAAACTGTACGCTGCGCTGTCATGTCATCTGTTTGAACAAGAATCTAAAGAACTCAAAAATGAAGGAGAAAATAACCTGCAAGCAACGACAAACCCAGCCACGACCTGTTCACTGATCTTGCTCCGAGTCCCACACAATGACCACCAATCAATTATTAGTACATAGCGGCCTTTTTGAGACTTCTTTTTGTTTGCTCTTGGCCAGTCCTGGGGGCCCTGTGCAACCGCGTAGTTCGCATATACAGTAAAACCTCTCGTATTCGGACCCTCATTATTCGGACTTTGACATTATTCGGACCTCCTCCTTTTTTTTCTTCTTTTTTTTTAGGGGTCGAAATTTCCTAGCTATGTATATATACCTAGCTTTTTTTTTTTTTTTTTTTTACATATCCTCCCATTATTCGGATCCTTGCATTACTCGGACCACTCCTTGGCCCAATTAGTCCCACTATGAGAGGTTTTACTGTAGTAAGAAAGGCCCTGTCAGGCCTACTATGTGTTACTCTCATCGCCTGAGGGAAAATACTACACACTGCTAGGTGACGAGAGTTCTGTTCCCAATGTTCAAATAATTCACTGCAACTAATATTCCTGCCAAGGTTGACAGTCACATACAGGTGTACAGTCTACAGTTCACGGGGGGCACACACCCCTGTAATAGTGTTAGGGAAGGTATACCAGTTGTTGCCATGGCCGTGACTACTCATAAGGCTGCAATGCCCGCCACTCTTCCCCTTGACATTTAATTTGCAATATAACAACGATTTCTTACTGCAAGTGTAGTGTATAGTTTTGGGAATAAATCTGCACCTACCCGATCACTTATTGAACATTGGAATATAAAACTGCAAAGAGTAGCAAGGTGAAACTTGACTGCCATACACCTGTAGCTGCAACACAAACCCACAGTAACACAGGTGCTTCCACAGGCGCACCAGGACAACCAATACTCACTCCCTCATCTCTAGTTCCGCCTGGAGTGCATCCACGTGGTTTTTGAACACTGTCTCCGCCTCGTTGGAGTCGAGGACGTGGAATGGAAGGCGGGTGTCGGCCGAGTCTAAGAGGAGGTCTGAGGAGGTCTAAGAGGTCTGTGTTTTCCGATCAGGGAATGTGTTCGTTGCAGCGCAGGAAGTAGCGGTCAAACTCCGGGTGCTGGCTTGTCCTCCGCTGTGTGCTGGGCCAGTCCCTGCGGAAGACAAACAGTACGGTTAACAATTGCATCGCACTCTTTCTGTTTCTATTTTTCCCCTTCCTAGGACTTAACCCCTTGAGGCCCAGAGCGTAATTGCCATTGTAATCTGGGTGCCATTAGACAATTTTTAGTGAATATAAGCATTTTTTTTTAGATATAACCTGTTTAGTATCCTTGTCCACTAACTCATTTGGTATATTCAGTGACTTTTTGTAATTTTATGGCTAACAACAGACCATTTTATATAGCCAAGGAAAGCTCTGGGCGTGAAGGGGTTTCATCTTTTCAGGAGAGGAGTTAGTGACAAGACACCTCCTGAACTAAATTGGCCCACCCTCTTTTTTTATATTCTCTTACTGTCTTCTTTATAGGCACTGCCAACTACCTAAGCGGGCTTTCTGTTACTTTTTTTTTTTTGCCCTTGGCCAGTCCTTTGTGCAAAAAAAATAAAAATAAAATACCTCTAAGCACAATATCAAACAAAATACCTATTTGTAGACACACCCTCCTGAGTTTCCCGCTTGCTTTCTTCCCAAGGCATAGCGCATAACTCGGGTATTGAAAACACTGTAAAAATGGTTATTTAGTCCGGTGTGAGGTGTACCTACCGTATTTTACAGCTTATAAGACTCACTTTTTCCCCCAAAAAAATATCCTGAAAATGCCCCAAGCCCCTGTCCACCCAGCAATGAATGGGTACCGGGTGTTAGGGTTTGTGACCCGCCTCCCGGGGTGGTGGCTTCCCCCAACACTACGTAGAGGAGAGAAGAGGAGGGAGGAGAGGAGCTTGAGTTGGGAGTCACCCAGCGGGTGGTGCCGGTGAAGCCTTGGGTCCGGCGTTCTCCCACGTATCTCTGTTCTGTTCTGTATACGTATTCGGTCCTACGAACGATACTTGATCTTGATATTACAGGGGGCCTATTCTTCATAGGCCAGGCCTTTGAACCAGTGTTACTTCAAATAAGTAACACCTCAAAATAAGTAGCACCTGACCTCACCCCCCTGCCGATCCTTACTTATTTACCACAAAATACTCCTTTGTAAGTGATTAACCATGACGTGTGTGGTACTGTGGTTGCTGGAGGTACTGGAGGAGACAGGAGAGAAGAGAGGAAGGCATTGGAGGTACTGGAGGAGACAGGAGAGAAGAGAGGAAGGCATTGGAGGTACTGGAGGAGACAGGAGAGAAGAGAGGAAGGCATTGGAGGTACTGGAGGAGACAGGAGAGAAGAGAGGAAGGCATTGGAGGTACTGGAGGAGACAGGAGAGAAGAGAGGAAGGCATTGGAGGCACCGTAGAGAAGGGAGGAAAGCATTAGTGTAGTGATGAGTTAGTAAGAGCAAGGCATTGAGTGATCTAGCTCTGTACACGTCTTATGGCTATGTTCGTGTGCTTTTATGTATGACAAGGCAGGTGAAGGGATTATCTTGTTAAAAACTTCCATCTCTGTCTCTCTGGATGCGTCTTCTTGTTGTGACCTTTGACGCTTAGTATGGCTTCACAGGTCCTCTTCAAACTTTGTCTCCTTTGTTAACAGGTCTGTCCACTCTTCCCTTGTCTATTTCACCTGGGATACTAAAACATTTTAATTTGTTTTGGTCTGAGTGAGTGAGGGCATCAGTTGATGGTTGTGTGACAGTGTTATACGGCAATAACACTGTCACAATGCCTTCCTCTGTTCTCTCCTGTCTCCTCCAGTACCTCCAGAAACCACAGTACCACACACGTCATGGTTAATCACTTATAAAGGAGTATTTTGTGGTAAATAGTAAGGAACGGCGGGGGTGTAAGGTAAGGTGCTACTTATTTCCAGGTGTTACCTATCTTATGCGACATCGGCTGCTCCTGTAGAGAAAAACACAAACAAAAGGGAAAAAAACAAAGCAAAACTACATACAGCTATACTAAGCCTATTATAATACTATACTAAGCAGGAAGGCAGGAAGACGTGTCCCGTACGTCTCTTATGGGAGGCGGTAGCAGAGTGGTTAGCGTCTCCGAGTGGCGTTCTCGGTGACCAAAGCTCGATCCTAGATGAGGGCTGTAAAATCTACTTTAAATCTTTCTCTGCACTGTTGAGTGGCCTAAGAACACCCACACGCTGTCCATTAACTCTACCTTCGATTGCGAGTGCCTGGGAGGACACAGGGGGGCGGCATGAGCCTCTAATCACAGGCGTCACTATAGAAATTTTGTCTGCGCCACCACGGGCGAGGGCCAACCATCACAGCCCTCAAGTGAACCTCCAGGGCCTACCATCCCACCCCTGGAGGTCACTGCCTAACGGCGCTGTAGGCACACACACACACAAAAAAAAAACCATACGAAGCAGCGCGATTATCTCGGGGAGATAATGCGCGAAAGTCGGGATGGTAAGAATTTAGGACTCAGCGCAAAACTCGAGGGTCGCGAAACTCGCATAGCGTGAAACTCTGGAGGGTAGTGTAGTAAAGTCAAGTCAAAGGTTTGCATGTTGAAGCAGCACATTAATATAGCAGTGACGGATGCCTCCAACACTGTCAACACAACATCAGACACAAGACAGGATTGCAGGTCAAGTCAAGTCAAGTCAAGTAGGTTTGTATGTTGTAGTGGCCTAGGAATGGGATGGAAAATGGAAGTGTGTCACCGGCCGCCTAACCTTACAAGACATTATGGGGAAATCTGACGTGAACCCCTTCACGCCCAGACCTTTCCTTGACCGTATATAATAATCTGTTGTCAGCCATAAAATTACGAAAAGTAACTCAATATACCAAATTAGTTAGTGACCAAGGATACTAAACAGACCAGATCTATAAAATATTGGATATATTCATGAAAATAGTCTAATGGTAGCCAAATTACAATGGAAATTACGTTTTGGTCTCAAAGGTTTAAGCAATGTCAGTAAATCTGTTGGGCATCTTGGGTCTCTGGCTGTTTCTACCCAATAAAAATACTATAAATATAAATCTTTCAGTTTTTCTTTTTGATTCAGGAAAATGTTGAAATAATCTTGTTGAAGGGACATTAGTGGGGGGGTGATGAAGCAAGTACATAGTCAACTCGGTTTAACGGCCCTCGGATTAACGGCCCTCGGTTTAACGGCCCTCGATTTAACGGCCCTCGGTTTAACGGCCCTCGGTTTAACGGCCCTCAATTTAACGGCCCTCGGTTTAACGGCCCTCGGATTAACGGCCCTCGGTTTAACGGCCCTCGGATTAACGGCCCTCGGTTTAACAGCCCTCGATTTAACGGCCCTCGGTTTAACGGATTTCAGATTTAACGGACTCCATTCGCTACCAGACAACCGGACTAAACCATTCAAAAAGTCCGCTGCTTGAAAAATGTGTCCGTCAGGTCAGAACTTAAATACAAAATGTGTCCGTCAGGTCAGAACTTAAATACAAAATGTGTCCGTCAGGTCAGAACTTAAATACAAAATGTGTCCGTCAGGTCAGAACTTAAATACAAAATGTGTCCGTCAGGTCAGAACTTAAATACAAAATGTGTCCGTCAGGTCAGAACTTAAATACAAAATGTGTCCGTCAGGTCAGAACTTAAATACAAAATGTGTCCGTCAGGTCAGAACTTAAATACAAAATGTGTCCGTCAGGTCAGAACTTATATACAAAATGTGTCCGTCAGGTCAGAACTTAAATACAAAATGTGTCCGTCAGGTCAGAACTTAAATACAAAATGTGTCCGTCAGGTCAGAACTTAAATACAAAATGTGTCCGTCAGGTCAGAACTTAAATACAAAATGTGTCCGTCAGGTCAGAACTTAAATACAAAATGTGTCCGTCAGGTCAGAACTTAAATACAAAATGTGTCCGTCAGGTCAGAACTTAAATACAAAATGTGTCCGTCAGGTCAGAACTTAAATACAAAATGTGTCCGTCAGGTCAGAACTTAAATACAAAATGTGTCCGTCAGGTCAGAACTTAAATACAAAATGTGTCCGTCAGGTCAGAACTTAAATACAAAATGTGTCCGTCAGGTCAGAACTTAAATACAAAATGTGTCCGTCAGGTCAGAACTTAAATACAAAATGTGTCCGTCAGGTCAGAACTTAAATACAAAATGTGTCCGTCAGGTCAGAACTTAAATACAAAATGTGTCCGTCAGGTCAGAACTTAAATACAAAATGTGTCCGTCAGGTCAGAACTTAAATACAAAATGTGTCCGTCAGGTCAGAACTTAAATATAAAATGTGTCCGTCAGGTCAGAACTTAAATACAAAATGTGTCCGTCAGGTCAGAACTTAAATACAAAATGTGTCCGTCAGGTCAGAACTTAAATACAAAATGTGTCCGTCAGGTCAGAACTTAAATACAAAATGTGTCCGTCAGGTCAGAACTTAAATACAAAATGTGTCCGTCAGGTCAGAACTTAAATACAAAATGTGTCCGTCAGGTCAGAACTTAAATACAAAATGTGTCCGTCAGGTCAGAACTTAAATACAAAATGTGTCCGTCAGGTCAGAACTTAAATACAAAATGTGTCCGTCAGGTCAGAACTTAAATACAAAATGTGTCCGTCAGGTCAGAACTTAAATACAAAATGTGTCCGTCAGGTCAGAACTTAAATACAAAATGTGTCCGTCAGGTCAGAACTTAAATACAAAATGTGTCCGTCAGGTCAGAACTTAAATACAAAATGTGTCCGTCAGGTCAGAACTTAAATACAAAATGTGTCCGTCAGGTCAGAACTTAAATACAAAATGTGTCCGTCAGGTCAGAACTTAAATACAAAATGTGTCCGTCAGGTCAGAACTTAAATACAAAATGTGTCCGTCAGGTCAGAACTTAAATATAAAATGTGTCCGTCAGGTCAGAACTTAAATACAAAATGTGTCCGTCAGGTCAGAACTTAAATACAAAATGTGTCCGTCAGGTCAGAACTTAAATACAAAATGTGTCCGTCAGGTCAGAACTTAAATACAAAATGTGTCCGTCAGGTCAGAACTTAAATACAAAATGTGTCCGTCAGGTCAGAACTTAAATACAAAATGTGTCCGTCAGGTCAGAACTTAAATACAAAATGTGTCCGTCAGGTCAGAACTTAAATACAAAATGTGTCCGTCAGGTCAGAACTTAAATACAAAATGTGTCCGAGCAGTGCAGTTCTTGCCAAATCCCGCATGTAGCGCCAGTCACTGTTTACCTTCCAACATAGCTACTCTGTCTGGTTGTGTTTGTGATTACAGTAAAACCTCTCCTATTGGGACTAATTGGGCCAAGGAGTGGTCCGAGTAATGCAAGGATCCGAATAATGGGGGGATATGTAAAAAAAAAAAAAAAAAAAAAAAAAAAAAAAAAAAAAAAAAATATTCGTGTATAGTATACAGAGCTATCATATGTATATGATGTATATATCATATGTATATGTATCAGAGCTAGGAAATTTCGACCCCTAAAAAAAAAAAAAAAAAAAAAAATCTAGGTGTATATTATATATAGCTAGGAAATTTCGACCCCTAAAAAAAAAAAAAAAAAAAAAAAAAATCTAGGTGTATATAGCGATATAATCTAGGTGTATATTCCTAGTAATAGCTAGGAAATTTCGACCCCTAAGGGGAGAAAAAAAAAAAAAAAAAAAAAAAAAAAAAAAAAAAAAGGAGGTCTGAATAATGTCAAAGTCCGAATAATGAGTGTCCGAATACGAGAGGTTTTACTGTATTTCTCATTGATTTCACTATTTTTCCAGTTTTTTCTATATTTTCACAGCCCCGGGAAAATACTCTGGCACTAACGGACAATTGGCTGTCACGGACCACTTCTCCCCCTTTGTATTCCCTTAAATCCAGGGTCCACACTACAGTAAAACCTCTCATAGTGGGACTAATTGGGCCAAGGAGTGGTCCGAGTAATGCAAGGATCCAAATAATGGGGGGATTATATATAGGGGGATATGTATAAAATAAAAAAAATAAAAAATAAAAAGAAAGCTGTATATTTAATATTTAGCTAGGAAATTTCGACCCCTAAAAAAAAAAAAAAAAAAATAGAAAAAAAAAAGGAGGTCCAAATAATGTCAAAGTCCGAATAATGAGTGTCCGCATAGGAGAGGTTTGACTGTAGTAGTCAAGGAGCCGTGGTGGTCAAAAGGTTAAGAATCACAACAGCGAGCCTTTCCATAACTCACAACAACAACCCAGGGGGGAGATGCTGAGAAGTGCCATAGAGGTAAGGCGAAAAGAGCGCCTTACCCGTCTTCAGGCGCTTTTGTAACGGCCCGGCTAAGGCACAGACTAAAGCCCATGTACAGTCGAAAGTTCAGGCGCTTTTGCACTGCCTTACACCTCCAAAGCCTATGGCGTGGGCGTGGTCCGAGAATCCTACTAGCCAATCACGTTGCCTATCTGAGCGCTGCTTAGGCAGCTTCGACCAATCACAAGGCTTGAACACGTCTCTGCTGAAGCAAGGAATGTTGTCCCTCCCTCCCTAACCAAGCACTTATGGCAAGGATACACCGTTCTCCCCCGCCAAAAGCTGTTTCATCACAAGTTTGACGTTCAACGCAGGTTTTGACCACTTATATATTTTTGCATTGGGACGTGCCATACACCATGATAATCGTTAGGGTATGCCGATTCCGGGACAGTGAGTGAAAATTTAATGCAAGCAACATTCCAGGAATAAGGAGAAGATGAATAAAAAAAGGTGAAAAAAAAGTTTATACACGATTTCATTTTGCTCTCGTTATCTTATTATAGGTATAGTTTACTGCAATTTTTATACATTCATGATATGCACTAATGTCTCGTGAAGATGATGGTAGGTTCAGCTGTCCTAAATATCATCTGGTAGTATGATAATACCGTATAATAGTACAATATTTTAGTGCGGGCGGAGCACCTGCCGCCCGCCGCCCGCCCCTAACCAACACACAACACAACATTTCTTATCACCAGCATATAACACCCTATAATACCGCATTTAGTCTTGCACGATCAATTCATACACACCTTGCAACACTATTAATACGTAAACACCAATTGTTACGATGTAGGAACTGAAACAAGGCTGTATTTGCTTTATAAACAGAAGATGAATGTCTGTCAAAGGCCCACAGCAGCTCACTAAGTCAGGGTCTGACCATGCCTTAGTTTTCAGCGCCTTTAGCGGTGCCACTAAGGCAGCAATCTCGACTGAGCATTGCGGTGGGAGGGCGTTTCGCCTTACCACAGGCGCCCTAGTGGATAGGGCGCCCTAGCTCACTCTCAGCATCTGGCCCCTGAGTAACCCAAACATCCATCTTTTTCCTTATTTCCTTATGTTATTATGTTCTGAAATAAATACTTTGCGTGGTGTGAAGAGCGAATTTAGGAAGAGATGATGAGATGTGATTTACTTTGTTACAACGAACTCTGTGTGTGTGTGGTGTGTGTGTGTGTGTGTGTGTGTGTGTGTGTGTGGTGTGTGTGGTGTGTGTGTGTGTGTGTGTGTGTGTGTGTTGTGTGTGTGTGTGTGGTGTGTGTGTGTGTGTGTGTGTGTGTGTGTGTGTGTGTGTGTGTGTGTGTGTGAAGAGAGAGAGAGAGAGAGAGAGAGGAGAGAGAGAGAGAGAGAGAGAGAGAGAGAGAGAGAGAGGAGAGGAGAGAGAAGAGAGAGATGAGAGAGAGAGAGGGGAAGAGGAGAGAGAGAGAGAATGTCTGTGCCAGAGAGTGTGTGCCAGAGGTAAGGAAAGTAGCTACACAATGTGAGGCCACTTACTCTGACAATCTATAAAATAACATTAACAGCAGTCACAATCCTTTCTGATTATACAATCAAACAATTTCTATAATAAATGTGATTTCATCATATAAATCTTGTTGGTACAAATGAAAACCGATAAGATCTCAGCTGTATGTGTGCCTCGTGTATGGTGTGTTTGTTTGTGTGGTTGTTGTGGTTGTTTGTTGTTGGACTAGGTAGGGTGGGAAGAGTGTGGGCAGCGAGTGGTTGGCATATGAGTTGTGCCGGAGCCGGATTGTGAGTGCAATGTATGGCCTGCAGCGGTGTTTGCATATTATGTTGTGCCTGGCAGCCTTGGTTATTGTGTGTGTTTGTGCATATGTATGTTTGTGCCTGGCAGCCTTGGTTATTGTGTGTGTTTGTGCATATGTATGTTTGTGCCTGGCAGCCTTGGTTATTGTGTGTGTTTGTGCATATGTATGTTTGTGCCTGGCAGCCTTGGTATTGTGTGTGTTTGTGCATATGTATGTTTGTGTCCTGAGCAGCCTTGGTTATTGTGTGTGTTTGTGCATATGTATGTTTGTGTCCTGGCAGCCTTGGTTATTGTGTGTGTTTGTGCATATGTATGTTTGTGCCTGGCAGCCTTGGTTATTGTGTGTGTTTGTGCATATGTATGTTTGTGCCTGGCAGCCTTGGTTATTGTGTGTGTTTTGTGGCATGATGGTATGTGTGTTGTGTCGCTGGCAGCCTTGGTTATTGTGTGTGTTTGTGCATATGTATGTTTGTGCCCTGGCAGCCTTGGTTATTGTGTGTGTTTGTGCATATGTATGTTTGTGTCCTGGCAGCCTTGGTTATTGTGTGTGTTTGTGCATATGTATGTTTGTGTCCTGGCAGCCTTGGTTATTGTGTGTGTTTGTGCATATGTATGTTTGTGTCCTGGCAGCCTTGGTTATTGTGTGTGTTTGTGCATATGTATGTTTGTGTCCTGGCAGCCTTGGTTATTGTGTGTGTTTGTGCATATGTATGTTTGTGCCCTGGCAGCCTTGGTTATTGTGTGTGTTTGTGCATATGTATGTTTGTGTCCTGGCAGCCTTGGTTATTGTGTGTGTTTGTGCATATGTATGTTTGTGCCCTGGCAGCCTTGGTTATTGTGTGTGTTTGTGCATATGTATGTTTGTGTCCTGGCAGCCTTGGTTATTGTGTGTGTTTGTGCATATGTATGTTTGTGTCCTGGCAGCCTTGGTTATTGTGTGTGTTTGTGCATATGTATGTTTGTGCCCCTGGCAGCCTTGGTTATTGTGTGTGTTTGTGCATATGTATGTTTGTGTCCTGGCAGCCTTGGTTATTGTGGGGTGTTTGTGCATATGTATGTTTGTGTCCTGGCAGCCTTGGTTATTGTGTGTGTTTGTGCATATGTATGTTTGTGTCCTGGCAGCCTTGGTTATTGTGTGTGTTTGTGCATATGTATGTTTGTGTCCTGGCAGCCTTGGTTATTGTGTGTGTTTGTGCATATGTATGTTTGTGTCCTGGCAGCCTTGGTTATTGTGTGTGTTTGTGCATATGTATGTTTGTGTCCTGGCAGCCTTGGTTATTGTGTGTGTTTGTGCATATGTATGTTTGTGCCCTGGCAGCCTTGGTTATTGTGTGTGTTTGTGCATATGTATGTTTGTGTCCTGGCAGCCTTGGTTATTGTGTGTGTTTGTGCATATGTATGTTTGTGTCCTGGCAGCCTTGGTTATTGTGTGTGTTTGTGCATATGTATGTTTGTGCCCTGGCAGCCTTGGTTATTGTGTGTGTTTGTGCATATGTATGTTTGTGCCCTGGCAGCCTTGGTTATTGTGTGTGTTTGTGCATATGTATGTTTGTGTCCTGGCAGCCTTGGTTATTGTGTGTGTTTGTGCATATGTATGTTTGTGTCCTGGCAGCCTTGGTTATTGTGTGTGTTTGTGCATATGTATGTTTGTGCCCTGGCAGCCTTGGTTATTGTGTGTGTTTGTGCATATGTATGTTTGTGCCCTGGCAGCCTTGGTTATTGTGTGTTTGTGCATACTATGCTTCACCTCTGGCACTTCGGTTATCGTTTTGGCTATATTCCTGCAGCCTCGGTTATTGGATTTCGGATTAGGTATGTTTGGTCCGGCAGCCGGTTTTGGGTTTACGATTTCGGGATTTAGTGCCTGCAGCTTGTTATGTGAGTTGTGATAAGTATTTCTGTGCCTCAGCCTTGGTATTGGTAGGTTTGTGCAATGTTGTTTAGGCCTGCAGCCTGTTATTAAGGTTTGTGCTCTGCCACCCTCACTGGAATCCTCCAAGCCTCAATGGAGGTTACGAGTTAACGGATTCGGGTTTACGTCGGCAAAACCCAACAGGTTCGGAAACGGTTTTGGGTTCCATTCGGATCGACTCTATCACGAGAATACGCCTAGTGATACTAGAGCCATGCCTGCCCCACAGTCTGCTACCAGCACACGTCAAGAATTATGGGAGTCGGTTCTAGCTCTGACAAAAGTGTCCTGGTCAACCCTCCGATAAAGATAACCTAGACTCTGGTCCTGTACACAGTCCTGTAAACACTCAGAATACCTAGAGTCCTTCTGAGTCCGTACCAGTCCTGTAACCACCCCCTAGAATACCTAGAGTCCTCTGCTGTACACAGTCCTGTAAACACCTCTAGAATACCTAGGCCTTCTGAGTCCTGTACACAGTCCTGTAAACACCTCTAGAATACCTAGATCCTGTACACAGTCCTGTAAACACCTCTAGAATACCTAGAGGCCTTCTGAGTCCTGTACACAGTCCTGTAAACACCTCTAGAATACCTAGAGTCCTGTACACAGTCCTGTAAACACCTCTAGAATACCTAGAGCCTTCTGAGTCCTGTACACAGTCCTGTAAACACCTCTAGAATACCTAGAGTCCTGTACACAGTCCTGTAAACACCTCTAGAATACCTAGAGCCTTCTGAGTCCTGTACACAGTCCTGTAAACACCTCTAGAATACCTAGACTCTGAGTCCTGTACACAGTCCTGTAAACACCTCTAGAATACCTAGAGGCCTTTGGTCTGACACAGTCCTGTAAACACCTCTAGAATACCATGAGTCCTGTACACAGTCCTGTAAACACCTCTAGAATACCTAAGGCTTCTGAGTCCTGTACACAGTCCTGTAAACACCTCTAGAATACCTAGAGTCCTGTACACAGTCCTGTAAACACCTCTAGAATACCTAGAGGCCTTCTGAGTCCTGTACACAGTCCTGTAAACACCTCTAGAATACCTAGAGTCCTGTACACAGTCCTGTAAACACCTCTAGAATACCTAGAGGCCTTCTGAGTCCTGTACACAGTCCTGTAAACACCTCTAGAATACCTAGAGTCCTGTACACAGTCCTGTAAACACCTCTAGAATACCTAGAGCCTCTAGTCCTGTACACAGTCCTGTAAACACCTCTAGAATACCTAGAGTCCCTGTACACAGTCCTGTAAACACCTCTAGAATACTAAGCCTCTGAGTCCTGTACACAGTCCTGTAACACCTCTAGAATACCTAGAGTCCTGTACACAGTCCTGTAAACACCTCTAGAATACCTAGAGGCCTTCTGAGTCCTGTACACAGTCCTGTAAACACCTCTAGAATACCTAGAGTCCTGTACACAGTCCTGTAAACACCTCTAGAATACCTAGAGGCCTTCTGAGTCCTGTACACAGTCCTGTAAACACCTCTAGAATACTAGAGTCCTGTACACAGTCCTGTAAACACCTCTAGAATACCTAGAGGCCTTCTGAGTCCTGTACACAGTCTGTAAACACCTCTAGAATACTAGAGTCCTGTACACAGTCCTGTAAACACCTCTAGAATACCTAGAGGCCTTCTGAGTCCTGTACACAGTCCTGTAAACAGCTCTACATAGTTTACACTACATAAAACAAATACTACAATTAATTTTATGTTTTTCATTGATATGATATGTAGTGTCTAGGTTATACATATCAATACGTTTCTTAATACCCATAAATGCTAATTCATAATCATATTTCATATTTTTATTCTCTATATATAATAAACAGTGTTAACTATGACAAATAATGGCGTCCGGCCCACAAATACCAAGCAGCGGACACTTGCATTCCCCACACCGTCCGTGACATGCAGGGTGGCGTGGCCCTCCACCCTCCCTCCTCTCCGTACTTCTTACCGCCAAACAAAGTGCTGTTCAGTAAGGTCTCACATTTGGCCTATTGAGTTGGCAAATTTGTCTTTACCGACTTCCATCCATCGCTTCCCTAATTCTCATCCAGCGAGTGAGCACATTCATCCATTGGGCCACTATTTCCCCACTAAGAAAACACTCATCCAGCGAGTGAGCACATTCACCCATTGGGCCACTATTTCCCCACTAAGAAAACACTCATCCAGCGAGTGAGCACATTCATCCATTGGGCCACTATTTCCCCACTAAGAAAACACTCATCCAGCGAGTGAGCACATTCATCCATTGGGCCACTATTTCCCCACTAAGAAAACACTCATCCAGCGAGTGAGCACATTCATCCATTGGGCCACTATTTCCCCACTAAGAAAACACTCATCCAGCGAGTGAGCACATTCACCCATTGGGCCACTATTTCCCCACTAAGAAAACACTCATCCAGCGAGTGAGCACATTCATCCATTGGGCCACTATTTCCCCACTAAGAAAACACTCATCCAGCGAGTGAGCACATTCATCCCCTTGGGCCACTATTTCCCCACTAAGAAAACACTCATCCAGCGAGTGAGCACATTCATCCATTGGGCCACTATTTCCCCACTAAGAAAACACTCATCCAGCGAGTGAGCACATTCATCCATTGGGCCACTATTTCCCCACTAAGAAAACACTCATCCAGCGAGTGAGCACATTCACCCATTGGGCCACTATTTCCCCACTAAGAAAACACTCATCCAGCGAGTGAGCACATTCATCCATTGGGCCACTATTTCCCACTAAGAAAACACTCATCCAGCGAGTGAGCACATTCACCCATTGGGCCACTATTTCCCCACTAAGAAAACACTCATCCAGCGAGTGAGCACATTCATCCATTGGGCCACTATTTCCCCACTAAGAAAACACTAAATCCTATTGGGAAATCATATTCTTCCATTTGAGGAATATTTTGCCCCAGGAAACACGCTGTAACTGTTCTCGCTGCGTTGCCACGCCAAAAGTAGATCTATCTGTCATGTATTATGATTATGGTCCCAGTTTATTATGTGTAAAATAGGTACATCAATATTGAAGTTAAAGGATATCTAGAAATGGGCACTCACAAAATATAAGACGACTTGAGGTGACGGTGGGGTGGGTGGGAGGGGTTGGCAGGGTTACTGGGGGGGGAGGGGGGATTATCGTGGGGTGGGTGGGAGGGGTTGGCAGGGTTACTGGGGGGGGAGGGGGGGCATCATCGTGGTTAGCCATCTAGTATAGTTTCTATCGTTACAGGTTTTGTACACTGCTTGGGCTCAGGAGGCACCACCACCGCCACTAATACAAGGCCTGCTACACATGAAACCTAACCTAACCCTTACCTAACATAACCTATATGAAACCTAACCTAACCCTTACCTAACATAACCTATATGAAACCTAACCTAACCTTTACCTAACATAAGCTATATGAAACCTAACCAAACCTTTATCTAACATAACCTATATGAAACCTAACCTAATTAATGCCTAACCTAACCTAATTTATAACTAACCTAACCTAACCTTTATCTAAAAAAAAGATTTTTTTTTTTTGCGACAGAAACGGTGAGCAGATTTATTCAAAACACATCAAAACTCACCAGAAAAAAATAGTTTCGTCCACCAAAGTGAGTTCGGTGTTCATCTGGAATAATAACAGATTTATTTTATCGCCCCTTTTATTTTGTGCAGAGATGTTAGGAAAATCACCACTCCACTCTGTCCACCACAGCAAGTCCACTCTGACCCGGCCTGGACTGGACTGGCCCAGGGCGGTGAACGTTGCGAAAACGCGCTTTACGTCTGTATTTACCTAGTTGTGATATACGGGAAATGGGTTATAACAGTGGTGGGGTCCCGTCTCCTTGTCTCAATGGGTCAATCTTAGCTTTAAAAACATGAATACTCTTGGCATCTATAATTTCACTGTCCAGGCTATTCCACATATCAATGCACCGATAGGGAAAACGGTTAATTTATAGTTTCACTCAACGAACGATTTTCTGATGCGCCTTATATTTTTCTGGTGTGTTTTTATGTGTTTTGAATGAATCTGCTAACCATTTCTCTCACTTTTTTGCTTCAACTCGCTATTATTTCTATAATTTTACTTGCATTGAATTTCCATTCACTGTCTCGGAATCAACATCTTTTCCCGATGCCGTTGGTATGTGACACACACCAATGTAAAAATAAGCAGGTGGTAAAAAATGACAACGTAAAACTTGTCCGTCTGACAAAATATCGTCGAGTATCATGGTTGCCTGTCCGCCAGCCGACCCCGCTTGCCTCCCTCCGCCTAGGCGCCCAGCCACTGGGGTAGGGGATGCGCGCTCTCGTGTATAACTCTGTGACCCTAACCCACACCTAACCTAACCTAACCGCATGGGGCCCACGGCCGCATTGGGTACACACACATCATACTTGTACATACGCGTGGGCTGCAGTCAGTTCGTATACAAGTTGTTTCGTACACCAGTAGATTCGTACACCAAAAAGATGTTTTGTAGTCTATATGAACCCATAGTCGTTTCGTACACTCATCTCAGAATTGAACTTGATTACTAGTTACGAAACGACACCAGGTATGTACGGAAAAACTCAAAATCAGTGTACGAAACAACTAACAAAACCTGTGTACGAAACAACATGTGTACGAAACTGCCCGTCAGCCCACGCGTGCCCTCAAGACAGGCACCCAAGGGTCTGTCTTTCCTCGCCGAGCAGCAACAACACCATTATTGCACCTGTTTTCAGCCTCAACACATAACCACACGGCCCTTACTCACCCTTCCCAGCCTCTGAGGTCGCCGCCAAGCCCTTAGTTGCGGCACAAAGGTCACGAAATACAACAGGTCGCGGCGACACTCTTGTTTTGATCTCAGGATAGTTGTGGGTCGTCAAGATCAAGATCGAGAGTTTGGCCTTTGCCTCGGCACTCCCTGGCGTGTTTCTTCTTACTGTCTGGGTCTTTAATTAGTTGTCTTCTCTTATACTGTATTTCAGTGTCTTTCTCTTTCTTGCTTATTATTTTCTCTGGTCATCCAAAAACTGTTGATTTTTCTTTTTGCTTCTTCCACATTCCCAGCTCCAAATTACTAATTTGGAGCTGGGTCTATGGGCCTATGGGTCTTCCTGCGTCTATGGGCCTAATTATTTGAAATTAGCCTAAGGCGTATTTTGTCCATGCCCTTGGAAGTAAAATTTTACTTCTTTAAGCTCCGCCCCTGCTTGCCATCACAAAATACGATTGTAGCGATGCCAAAGCTCTTTCGTGATGTTGCCGAGAGTAAAAGTGTCGTACACTTCATGACCTCTTGCAGAGGCTCAAGGAATATCGTTAAGGTTGACATTATTGAAGGCACAGCAAAGAGTAGTAGCGTGATTGTCTGTATTACACATCGATATCTAATTGTTTTGAGCTCTTAGAATGGCCTAGCATTGTTTTCTAACTCTATAGATGGACTTGATATTAAACTGAAATGTTTAGGGCGCTATGAAACTGTTATTTGAATATCTATTTGCTACACAGCCATTTCACGATGTGCGTCGAGGATGTTTAATGCTTTCATGGACCTGTTGCCTAAACCTAGATGAATGCTGGTTGTGATTCATCCTCCAGTGCATCTCCCCCGTTTAACATCCATGGGCGGGTGTGTGATGGACGTGTGGTGGGTGGGTGTGTGGTGGGCGGATGTATGATGGGCGTGTGGTGGGTGGGTGTGTGGTGGGCGGATGGGTGATGGGTGTGTGGTGGGCGGATGTGTGATGGGCGTGTGGTGGGTGGGTGTGTGGTGGGCGGATGTGTGATGGGCGTGTGGTGGGTGGGTGTGTGGTGGGCGGATGGGTGATGGGCGTGTGGTGGGTGGGTGTGTGGTGGGCGGGTGGTGGGCGGATGGGTGATGGGCATGTGGTGGGTGGGTGTGTGATGGGTGTGTGGTGAGCGGGTGGGTGCCTGGGTGGTGGTGGGTGTGTGGTGGCCCGTGGGTAGAGACCTCCTTACCGTGTTGGCGCTGAATCAGACTGATGAAATGTTCGTATTCGTGCCCTGCGATAGGTTCTCTAAAAGGCTTTCTTTTTGTGTGATATAACATATATACCAAATTTATACATTTCTATTGCAAATGTAATATCACTCATGAATATATTTAAGTATTTGACTATACTATAGCAATAATACACCAGTTTTGGTGCTAAGCCAGCAAGCATCAACGAAGATTCGGACACATTGAAAAATTCGAGGGATTGGGAAATTTGTTCCCAGACGTCGCTGGAGAATTTTAATATTTGTGACTTCTTACCTGTTAAGAGTCACCTACTCTACTCCTTACTACTCCTTACCTACTATTAATTAAATACAGTATCCTTTGCATGTCGTGCGCATGTAATGAATGTTGAATTGGATGAGAATTAAAGGAAAAGAGAAACATTTACGGGAGGAGTTTTGATAAGATTTTCTCATGCGCGCGATCTGATTGGCCAGGCTCTTGAAACCACCACCCACACCCACGACTGTATAATTTTTCAGGAAAAGAGTAAAATATCGCTGCCGAAGTGTATCTGCTCAGTTTTCTATGCACGCAAAAGAGTAAAATATAAGTGGGCGGAGCTTAAATAAGTAAAATTTTACTTCCAAGGGCATGGACAAAATACGCCTCTATAGACGCAGAGGCCAGAGGTCCCATGTACTGACATGTTTACATTTTTCCATTTTCCCGTGCGGGCAACATGGGTGACTATTCATTTTTTCGTAAATAGGTTTTTTCGTTTACACCACATAAGAGCCCCTCTCAGTAATGAAGTTACTTTCATAAGGCGTATTTTGTGCATGCCCTTGCAAGTAAAATTTTACTTATTTAAGCTCCGCCCACTTATTTTTTACTCTTTTGCGTGTAAAGAAAACTGAGCAGAGACAGTCCGGGCAGCGAAATTTACTCTTTTTCCTGTAAAAATATACAGTCGTGGGTGTGGGTGGTGGTTTCAAGAGCCTGGCCAATCAGATCGCGCGCATGAGAAAATCTTATCAAAACTCCTCCCGTAAATGTTTCTCTTTTCCTTTAATTCTCATCCAATTCAACATTCATTACATGCGCACGACATGCAAAGGATACTGTATTTAATTAGGAGTAGGTTCAACACGTTGATCGGATATATACAACAACTCAACAGTTAATGATGTCACAAATATTAATATTCTCCAGCGACATCTGGGAACTAGTATTATTTGAGGCACGTGCTTCAAAACACATGTCCACTCCTCCTTGAACATCTCCCAGCCTTTTAGGACCAGTAATTGTTTTCCATGTGCACACGCCGGCTAAACACCATTTCAACAAATTAACATGGACTTGCGGTAAGCTTACAAATAATATGAAACCGCTGTGATACCTAGAATTGTCGCCGATATCCAATATCCTATCAAACGAGAAATGTATAAGCTGGTCTTCAGTTCAGCACAGTTGTTGGTCGGGAGTCAGGCCTTTTTCAACGGCACTCCCTGACGTGTTTCTTCTTGCTGTCTGGGTCTTTAATTAGTTTTCTTCTCTTATTCTATCTTATTAGCTTCTTTCTCTTTCTTTCTTCTTATTTTCTCTGGTCATCCAACTGGATAAGTTCTGGTTGAAGCGGCCGCATGGGGCGGTTATGAAACTGTCGCCGATGGGAATTCTCGTCGAAAAACAACACCAATTTAGAACTCGCCGACGTGGAAATCTTAACCTAACCTGGACATTGGCACCTAACTTAACCTAACTGATCAAGCTAACGATAGTTATTCATCCCTGAATGCAGAAACACGGGTAAAACTTGATTAAATTTATATATTGGGGGTTATAATGGAGGAGAGTTTCACGTTATGTTCTATTTATACACGTGTTATTATATACACGTTATGTTATATGTTATCACGTTATGTTTCACTATGTTATATATATGGTATATATGTTATATATGGCCCAAACCGTGAACTCTCGCCGATAAAATTATCGCCGACGTCGGCGAGTGCTCCAATTTTTTGGAACTAAGAATTCTGGGATTATTTTACAATAGGACCGAAATGGTCAATTTATAATTTCACCCAACCAACGATTCTATGATGCGACTTCTGTTTTTCGTGTGTGTTTTTATGTGTTTGAATGATTATGCTAACCGTTTCTGTCGCAATGTATTTTTTTTTCTTTTCTTTTTTCTCACAATAAATAGACATTTATACCTAAACCTAACCTAAACTTTACCTATACCTAACCTAACCCATACCTAACCTTTACCTAAAGCTTATTGAATTCTAAAGGCGCTATTACACGGGCACTTTTCTGCTCTGTGAGCAGCTGCTCACTGAGCAGATTTCACTGAGCTGCTCAACGAAACTATTACACGGTGATCTGTGTTTTGATGAGCAAAATGCATACAGACCTGAGTGCGGTAATGATACAAATGATCATAGCGCTTCCTAATAAGCGGTGCTTGTTGTAATGGAGATAGCTTTATTTTGCGCAAAAAAAAAAAAAAAAAAAAAAAAAAAAAAAAAAAAAAAAAAGATACTTTGTGGTTAAAGTTAGGTTAGGTTTCATTACAACCTATAAGGTTAGGTTAGGTTTCATTAAAACCTTTAAGGTTAGCTTAAGTTTCATTAAAACCTATAAGGTTAGGTTAGGTTTCATTATTACATTTTTTTTTTTTTGGGGGGGGGGGGGGGTTGCGCAAAATAAAACTCCATTAGAACAAGCACCTATTGTAGGCCAACAAAAAATAGGGAAATACTTTGGAACTCATCCTTCCGGCTTTGAAATGAACTACCGCACTGTATTGTATGCTTATTGTACTTCACATCTGTAAAGGTTCCAGCGTGCGCTCAGCCTTGGTTAACCCACACGGCCGCTATGAAATATGAGGTGCCTCAAAAGATTCTAAGTCCAATTAGGTTAGGTTAGGTTAGGTTAGGTATACTTTGTGGTGTAATGTGTTAAGGTTAGTATTTGTGGTTAAGGTTTAGGTTATACTTTGTGGTTAAGGTTAGGTTAGGTTAGGTTAGGTTAGGTATACTTTGTGGTTAAGGTTAGGTTAGGTTAGATTTTTACTTATAGTGACTTTGATGATTTTTTTGGGAGCCATAAATCACTTATATTTGCTTCCCTCACCCAAAAACCCCGTATTCCCGCCAGTTCTCCAGGCTTGTTGGCTATAGGGGGAAGAAAAAAAAGATAGGGGTGAAGGACTTCTTCCAAAGTTTTACCAAAAATAGTTGGTGTCTCTGAAAACGACCGCGAAACTCTCGTCCATTATTACCAAAAGTTGTTTCGTAGTCTATATGAAACCATAGTCGTTTCGTACACTCAGCGCAGAGTTGAACTTGACTACTAGAGTTACGAAATGACACCAGGTATGTACGAAAATACTCAAAATCAGTGTACGAAACTAACTACTTTCAATTCAACATACCAAATTAAGAAAGTTTTTTTGATTAGGCCAAAGGCTTTTGATTCATTTAAACTTCCTGTAATCCCCGTGAGTAGCTTCTATGGACCACTGTGGCCCGCGCCGTACCCGTGGCCGTGGTGGTACGGGGCTGACGCCGTTATAGTGGACGAGAACTACGCGTTCGCTCTTTAGGTCAGACACACACACTCGGGTGCTAACACTGCACTCTTAGCCTCTCTCGCTTTACCATATACACCACACCTGTCACTACACACCTGTACGGCCTCGCAACACACCTGTCGCCTGTGTATCACCGTAAATAAATGACTTCCCAGCAAACACAAAGACGGAGGGCCTCCGGAGGCCCTCCGTATGTCTTATCGGCGGCCCGACGGAAGTGTACGACGTAGGGCCGCTGGGAATTTGCTCAGAGGCTCACCGGTGGGCCGCTCCCAGCGGCCCGCCGTAGGGCATATGACCATTTGCCGCTGTTATATTAACTGATTGAGGAATATTTATGGTTATACTTTCTAAGTATATTGCAGATATAGTAATGTTTTAAGGGGTGTTGCACAACCCATTAGCCGATTAATAGACTAATGGGCTGTTCAACACTTATAAAAAACATTACTATATAATGCAATATGCTTAGAAAATTTAACCAGAAATATTCCTGTGTCGTTATCCAGTAATACGATGAAAAGGAGATTGCTAAGATCATAATTGCTACGGACATTGTTTATTTCATAAGTACAAAAACATTTTCGTTATTGAGTTTATATGCTGGTGTACGTGGAACACTGAACGGCGTGAACAGCCATGTAGAAGGATATAGGTTGCGGCGAACAACATAACAACATCCACCCACTCGTGCGTTTTCCAACTAACTGATTATTTTCACTCAGACACAGCGCCAGGCGCCGTCAAGGAATTCCTAAAAAAACGTGTCGTACTGCAATTATTTATATTATTCAGTCTATTTCGATATAATGAAGGAGCGAAAACATGTTATAACTAAGTTCTCATTATGTTATCTACTGGTTAAGGGTGACAATTTAGGCCTTTTGTGGGTTTTTAACCCTTTGTAATGGCTATCGTACGTCTGGCAGTTTAGTGCATTGATAGCTGGGAAAAAATTTCAAATAATATTCTATTCTAAATCATGATATTATTCATATGTTAACTCCATCATCTACATATTCCATATTAGGTGTACCGTTGAGTATTGATATGTGTTGATAATATGTTGGAAGTTATTGAAATAAGGGAAAATATGACCTTGTGTTATTCCGTAATAATCTTCGCCGCGGTTAATCAAGTGTTATTTTTATATGATACTAGCTACACACACAGACTAACTGATAACCTTTTTCCATGTAAACTCCTTCCTATGTACGTATCTCATCTTTATTTCTATGTATCTCTGGGTGTTCCTGATTAAGCTGGAAATATTTGAAATAAACTGATATATGATAATTTCTATAAACTATTATAAAAACTTTTATAACAATTTTTAATAGCTTGAACAGGCCTAATAATAGTGATGGTACCGATATTGAGATACTATGTATATTACTGTGTTAATATATAGTATATGAAATGAATATTTCCCACTTACAAATACGTACCAGCGCCCAGCGGGCCTCCGGAGGATTGACGTCAAGTTGCCGCTGCTTGTCACTACTGATGTAATACTACATCAAGATAATCATATAACTGTTGTTTAAAAATGTTTACACATAGAAATATTCAATTCTTGAAATTCTGTACATTAATTTTCAACATAGTAAATTATCCCGTCTGAAAATACACCAGTGGGCCTCCGGAGGGCTGACGGAGGTAAATTTGCCGCCGGCGGCCGCCGTTCGCCGCTCTACGGCCTACGTCGGCCCGCCGGTGATGGTTAGCTGGGTAGACTCCAGCTAATTTAATCACTTTCACATATTTTGACCATATTCTTCTGCTTTCAGGTGTGACAATGGCCAAAGTTTACAAGGTGGTGGATCCCCTACAGCCCGGGACATCAACACAGGGCCTAGAAACTGACTGGAGCAAGTGCGTTCTTTGTCAGGAAGACACGTCAGAGGTGCTTCACTGTCCAGCCGAGTCTACACGTGCCACACAGGGAGCAGGGTACAGGACAATTGCTGAGCTTCTTGTAGGTTTTGACAGGATTGGCTGTTTGCCCACATCAAGCAATCTTTCAAGGCTTGATGATGGGAATGGCATTGAAGAAACACTACAGCGGCACAAGGCCAAGTGGCACGACTCATGTAGGCTCCTCTACAACAGAACAAAACTACAGCGTGCAGAGAAGCGTAAGAAACCCCCAGAAGATGCTGCTGATGACTCTGCTGATAGCTCAAAGAAGTTCACCCGCAAGAGTGCTGGTAAGAAAAGTGCTTCCGCCGAAACATGCTTCTTCTGTGACAAACCTGCACCAGATGGGGAGTCTTTGACTCGAAAAGCATCAACATTTGGGCTTGATATCAATGTCAGGAAGGCTGCAATGAAATTGCAGGACAAATCCCTACTGGCCAAACTGAGTGCAGAAGACTTGATTGCACAAGAAGCCCGGTACCATCTGCCATGCTTGCTCTCTTTGTACAACAGAGCTAGAGAAACAAAAACATATGAAGAGTCTGGTGTGGACAAAATGAATCATGGCCTTGCATTTGCTGAGCTGGTATCTTATATTGAAGATACTCGCATGGACAGTCTAGTTGCACCCATCTTCAAACTCAGCGACCTGGTCGATCTGTACACAACAAGGCTAGAACAACTTGGAACTGATGTTGCAGGACGCGACCACTCCACTGACCTCAAAAAGAGAGTACTGGCCTACTTTCCAGACATAGAAGCTCACAAGCAAGGCCGAGATGTAGTCCTCATTTCACACGAAGATGTTGGACAAGCACTGAGGAAAGCATGTGAGCATGATGATGATGCTGTTCATCTTGCCAGGGCTGCGAACATAGTGAGGAGAGACATGTTCAAGATGAAAAACCAGTTTGGTGGTTCCTTTGAACCCAACAGCCAGGAAGATTATGTTCCAGTGTCTCTGTTAGTGTTAGTTGCTATGGTGTTCAATGGGCCAAACATCAAGGCACAGTCAAGCTCTTCAACAATGCCCCAGCCAGTGCTCACGATTTCCCAGCTACTGATGTCCAACAGCATGGTACGACGTCGGGAGAATCAGCAGTGACAGTGCTCTGAGTGACGAGGCTCACAGAGAACAGTTCATTACTGTTTGGACACAATTTCCATCCTATTGACTTGCAATTAGACTATAATAAGCTATGGTGTGTACCTCTGCTACCTACAAAAACAGAAGAAATAATTCTGGGTTGTTTGACGCACTTGACGAAGTGGTCCTGATTTCAAAATCGTAACATGACGTAAAAATGATAATTCAGATTTTTTAGCTCAAACTAGTAATTATTTGCCATTTCAACTGTTATGTGGACAGTAACATTACTGATATATGTATGATTTATAATACAAAGGAAAAACATTCCCACCCCTAGAATTGATTTAACCTACAATATCAAAGAATTTCAAATAAGCGATGGCGGCCATCTTGAAAATGGCCGCCATTTTTGTCACAGGTCGAATCTGAGATGGCCCTAAATCTAAAAATCACCACTGAGGCATAGTCTACCTGCGGACCAAATTCCATGCTTGTTTCATCAAACTCACAATACTTTCACCTATCTGCAGTACTATTAGGGGTTTCGGTAAAACTTTTGCTGTTGCCCTTGACATAGCAAAAGCTTTTGATAGAGTCTGGCACAAATCTTTAATTTCCAAACTACCCTCATTCGGTGTCTATCCTTCTCTCTTAAGAGAGAAGGATAAGAGAAGAAGATACCTTCATCTTAAGTTTCCTTTTGTGTAGGTTGTCACCGTTAGGCGACCGTAGTGTAACGGTAGCACGTCCGCCCGGCAAGTGGAAGGTCTCGGGTTCGATCCCCGAGCGGTGCCTGCCTTTTCGGTGAACCCCCTACCTCTAACATCTTTCAAACCGTTCTATTGCAGCTACTGTAGACGGACATTGTTCTTCTCCTAAATCTATCAATAGTGGTGTTCCCCAGGGTTCTGTCCTATCACCCACTCTCTTTCTATTATTCATTAATGATCTTTTAAGTCTAACTCAAGGCCCTATCCACTCCTACGCTGATGATTCCACCCTGCATTTTTCAACGTTGTTTATTAGACGTCCAACTCAACAGGAACTAAGTGATTCACGGAGAGATGCCACCGAGCGCCTAACTTCTGATCTTTCTATAATTTCTGATTGGGGCAAAGCAAACCTTGTTTTGTTCAATGCCTCAAAAACCCAATTTCTTCACCTATCTACTCGACAAAACCTACCAGATAACTATCCCCTCTTCTTCAATGACACTCAACTGTCTCCTTCTTCTACAATGAACATTCTTGGACTATCCTTTACTGAAAATCTGAACTGGAAATCTCACATCTGATCTCTTGCTAAAACAGCTTTTAAGAAGTTATGTGTCCTGTGGCGTCTGCGTCCTTTTTTTTCTCCCTCCCAATTGCTTGCTCTCTACAGGGGCCTTATCCGCCCATGTATGGAGTATGTCTCACATGTTTGGGGAGGATCCACTCATACAGCTCTCCTAAACAGGGTTGAGTCAAAAGCTATTCGTCGCATCAACTCCTCTCCTCTGACTGACTGTCTTCAATCTTTAAATCACCGACGCAATGTTGCTTCTCTTGCTCTCTTCTACCATTATTTTCATGCTCACTGCTCTTCTGAACTTGCTAACTGCATGCCTCCCCCCCTCCCGCGGCCTCGCTGCACAAGACTTTCTACTCATTCTCATCCCTATTCTGTCCATCTTCCTAATGCAAGAGTTAATCAGTATCTTTACTCTTTCATCCCTTCCACTGGTAAACTCTGGAACTCTCTTCCTGTTTCTATTTTTCCACTTTCCTATGACTTAAATCTTTTCAAAAGAGGAGTAACAAGACACCTCCCGAACTAAAAATTGGCTCACCCCTCTTTTTTATTTTATTCTCTTACTGTCTTCTTTATAGGGACTGGCAACTAAGCGGACTTTGTGTTACCCATTTTTGTTGTGCCCTTGGCCAGTCCTTTGTGATGGAAAAAGAAAAAAAAAAATATTATAGCAGCAGCTTCTTTGCTAATAATCTTCCAGGTTGGGAAGCCCACCAGGTAAGAAACCTAGTAAAATTCAACTACCAAGTCACACAGTGCTCGTCACCACACTCAACACACTGTTCACACACAGCAGTAACTGAATAACACTAATAATGAAACACAAATAAGGTTATCAGCCGCCATATTAGTATAAATAGTTCAAGGCAACTCGGTAGCGTCCTGGTCACCAGGGTTTGCAGACTTGTTACATATGTTTTTTGGGAATAAATAAGTGTTCATAATATTTTTTGTGACACATTAAGAATCCTGCATTCCAGTAACATATCTAGTTTATGTGTGGAAGTCATGAACAAACAATTACAGGTGAATTCATTGGAATTATTCCTAGAACAAACATCTGCATTCTTTTAAAGCTGGCCCACACACACACCGGCGCGGCCTGTCCGGCCGACAAAAAGTGGCGAGGCATCGTTCGCCGGACGAGACCCACACACACACCGGCCGCCTCATGAAAATATACAGTACACGACTGACCACCGTGGTGACAACATGAATCCGCTGTCCGAAAATGACTTGTTGGTGATGGCTGCATGTGCAGCCATATATAATACGTCATACTATATATAATACGTCATATATAATACCTATATTATCATCAATACAATTATTACTGGTACAATTAGTCATTATCTGGCCGAGCGAGGGGCGGGCCGCGCCGGAAGGCACCCACACACACGCAGGCGGCAGGCCGCGCCGGACGGAATTTTCAAGCGCCGACTGATTTTCATCCGGCCGCTGCGACAGGCCCCGCCGGATGAAAAACACCCCCACACACACACCGGCCGCCTCTAGCCACGCCCCTTTTCGTCGGCCGGACAGGCCGCGCCAGTGTGTGTGTGGCCGGCTTAATGCGCTAAAATCTCTTAGTTTTCTAGCCTCACAAGCAATATTTCGCCTCTGTCATGTCTCTGTCATGTTAAATCTCTGTAACTTACTGATGAAATGTTAAGTTACCATTGCTGACTCTCTGGATGCAGTCATATACAGAGCAAGTCTGCATGATGGTAAAATGTACAGGTCTGTGAGTTTTTTTTTTTTTTTTTTTTTTTTTTTTTATTATATACATCACAAGGAACTGGCCAAGGGCACAACAAAAATGGCTAACACAAAGCCCGCTTAGTTGCCAGTCCCTGTAAAGAAGACAGTAAGAGAATAAAATAAAAAAGAGGGGTGAGCCAATTTAGTGAGGGAGTTTAGTGGCGCGCGTACCGTCATATTTGCATTGTTTTGGGTCACTGTCCGTCCCGACTGTCTGTATGTGTTTCAGCAAAGGGGCGAAGCCAGAGCTGGCTTCAACGAGGTGACGTGATGGCCTCTCCTTATTATTACAGTACTACGGTGCCAAGCTTGTCGCCGTGTCTTGGCTGTGGTCGTCAGGCTCAAGCTCGCGCCACGACCACAACAAACACTTCCAGGCGAGGATCATCCGCCTCACCTGTGCCTTCCCGAGGAAGACTAATCAACTGTCCCGACTGTGATTAATTCACGGCTGTACACCAGGGCAAATATCGTCGATTTCGACATCACAGCCCTTCAACAACAACAACAACAACGAGGCGAGGCGGAGGTCAGGTCACCACTGCCAGCACACAGGTCACCAGCACGCCCGTGACGGCACCAGGCCATCACCAGTACTCAGTGTGCTCACCAAGGCATCCTCGCTGCCCTAAAAGGTAACATTTGACTTTCAATCACTTATTTATGTAGCCCCCCCCCCCCCCCTTATAGATGGATGTTAACTTGAAGGGTAATAATGGACGAGAGTTTCACGGTCGTTTTCAGAGACACCGACTAGTTTTTCCTGGCCTTAAACAGGGGCTTTTTCTAATGGAGATAGTTTTTTTTTGCGCAAAACCATAGTTTTTGACAAAAAAAAAAAAAAAAAAAAAATTTTTGTTTTTTGCCTAAAATTGCTTCTTCTACTGGATATAGTTTTCTATAGCGCACAAACATAAATACCAAAAGGAAAAAAAAAAAAAAAAATACGAAATTCTGTGTATTTTTTAGAGATTTTTTTTTTTTTTTTCCTTTTGGTATTTATGTTTGTGCGCTATAGAAAACTATCTCCAGTAGAAGAAGCACCTATTTTAGGCTTCTTTTTTTTTTTTTTTTTTTTTTTTTTTTTTTTTTTTTTTTTTTTTTTGGGTCAAAAACTATGGTTTTGCGCAAAAAAAAACTATCTCCATTAGAAAAAGCGGTAATTATGGAGGGGAGTTTCACGGTCTATTTCAGAGACACCGACTAGTTTTTCCTGGCCTAAAACAGGTGCTTTTTCTAATGGAGATAGTTTTTTGTAGCGCAAAAACTTAATTACCGAAAGGGAAAAAAAAAAAAAAAAAAAAAAACCATCAGAAAAAAAACAGAAATTTGGGCGGGAAAAATTTGTCAGGGTCTTATAAGCTTTAATGAAACCTAACCTAACATTA
>JACEEZ010007266.1:90000-142500 GCA_016584305.1 Chionoecetes opilio | reverse complement strand
CGTAAGCAAGCGAGAGCAAGCCTGGCTTGACCCTCGCTTGGGTAACTCGTCAGAAGGCCCCGGCCTGGTCGGGGCTCGCCCGATACCAGCTGATCACTTGTAAACAAAACAACCACAATGTCGAAAGTGTACCGTCGAATGAAATCAAAAAATCAATCAATCATTGCGGGCATACGTAGGGGGCGCTTCGCCTCGCCCACCCTACGACGCCACTCCCGGGGGTAACCACGCACGAGTCCTCATGCAGGCTCCCTTCCCATACCAAGCAACTTTTGGCAGGAATAATCAACTTGCCGAAGCCACGAGCCTTGTAGCCACCCACTTGGCCTCATCCACGCCAGATTGTCTGTTACACATACAACCCGGTGGGAAGGATCGGTTTCAGGGTAGTGTGCCACATACCCATATAGCCGAAGTTGGCCCTGGCGGATTATATGCAGGTAATAGGCCTCGATTCAGTATTACAATGCAGTCGCTGATTTAACACGTAGTCATCCCAGCGATACGCCATGATTCTGCGAAGATATCTATTACCAAAGGCATTGACTCGCCTCTTCAAGTCGCTATTTAGTGTCCATATCTCACATCCATTGAGTAAGACAGGGATCACAAGCGACTTAATGATCCGGATCTTTGTCCTTCTGCACAGGTACCGACAACACCAAATACTCGAGATAAGCGAGTCCATAACACCGTGGGCTATGCTAATCCGCCGTAAGACTTCTTGATGTAACCCGCCGTCATTCTGGACTGCGCTACCAATGTATGTAAAACTTTTCAATATCTCAATGTCCTCGCCGCACGCATTAACATATTGTAGGCCTCCTGTTTCATCTAGTAAGCCTCCAAAAACCTGTACCTTGGTCTTGCCTCCTCGTGCAGCGCCTCAAGAGCCATCACCAAATCTCATCCGACTGAGCAAAGATTTAGTTTTCTTTTATTTTTACGTTGGAGCCTATACATTATTATGAGACTGTGGTCTATAGACTATTATTTTTCCTTGAGGGATAAGATGGATGACCCTGCACATTCTAAAGGGCTGTGATGGTTGGCCCTCGCCCGTGGTGGCGCAGGTGGATATAGTGACACCTGTGATGGTTTTCTGTGATGGTTTTGACCTGAGGCTCATGCTGCCACCTGGTACACTCCGCCACACTTTTAGTCGCAGCCGAAAGGTGAGGTTCATGCAGTATGTGGGTATCTTCGGCCACTCGATAATGGAAGAAACAGTTGCTCCTGCCGGGACTTTAACTCGGGACCTTGGGCTCTCTCAACTACCAGGCTCTTATCCACCGCGTTAAAAAGGGTAGAAAGAGTTGCCCCCGGCAGGATTCGAACTCGAGACATCGAGCTCACAACTCCAAGATGCTAACCACTCGGCCACCGCCTCCCCTATACTGCACTTGATGGATTACTGCATGATCGGCAAAAACAAGATCAGTGATCTTAGTATTGCCGATATATGCTCCACAAGTCCACTTAAGTCCACAACTCTGCCCAATACCTAGTCCATACATGTATTGAAAAGTGATGGGGCAAGGACGCACCCTTGCCTCACGCATGTATCCGTAGTCCAGTGGCAGGATTCCATATTTTTAGAAAACTTTGCAGTGTCTATTAACAAAACGTTTTTGGATTTTGCAATAGTTCTTAGTGTCTTTATGAATTTTATGTTGTGTTGCCACTTCTCAAACGCTTGGCTTTTTCTGAATCCAAGATGGCGGCCACGATGGCCGCAACATAGAACCATAATTCATAATTCGTCATACCTTATGTTAAAAGTGCAGTAGAACGTAATTGTTGGTGTCTAATAGTTTGTTTGTATAGATATATAATCTGATTATAACGGTATTTTACTATTTAGAGGCCATTTTGATGACGTAATTCCAAGATAAATGCAAAATTACTAGACAAAATATCACAGTTACTACTACATACAACTTTACTCATTACCGGGTATTTTTCAAACTTTATTCACTTATTCATTCTCTTTGGTTGGAAAATCTGCTGGTATCTACAATGGATAGTGGAGTGGTATGCATTGATATACATTGGAGCCGAGCAACTGATCAAATTTGAGAGATCATGGCCATATGGCTTTCACAACTAACTCTCAAAAGAAGTAGTTACCTTTGAAACAAAGCAGAAGCGTCTCACAATCGGGAAACACGTTGTTATTGACCAAGAAGCAATCTACGATTCTACGGTCGTGTTGTTGGCCTTCTAGTGAGTCACCGGGACCTCAACTTTCAACAAGTGCTGGCTACAGAGTTGGCCGCTTATTTATCCACCATCAATGTTTCATGCTAATGGCCTGCTGCGGGCTGCTACCGGAAAGTCAGCACTGAAGAAGAATATCCAGGTGGAAGTATATCAACGCTTAACCATAGGACCAACAAGTGTAGTGATAGATGTTGCAGTTGCTATTTGGACAATGGACTTCATGGAATGTTGACATGTTGATATCAGGCATCAAGGTTGGCTCTCTCAACGGATGTCTGAAGTTGATGTCTACCTCTGTTTCGACATATATCACGACTTCTCTACCAAAAGTAGTACGAGGGCTTCAAGAGCAACCGCTAGCCGTGTCAGTCATCTCACACTGACAACTCCACTGCCTGCTCGAGATGCGGTGCTCAAAAACTATACCAACAAGAAACAGCTGAACACAATAATTTGCATGCAGATCATGACTCATGACTGATAAAGAGTTCTTACAAAATGTGACACAAGACCACTAGTTGGTAGTCACAGGGGACAAGTCAGTTCCCACACAAGTGTCTAAAGGGCTCAAAAGTACTCGTCTAGATATTGCCTCAACACATGAAGAGGCGGATATTTTAATTACTTAACAAGCCATCCACATTGCAAAAGAAGATTCAGAATCACGATTATGTGTTGTGTGTGATGACACTGATGTATTTGCTTCACTGCTCTTCTTCTACATGAGTGAGAAGCTGCTTGAGTCGTCCATGACGATGCAGTCACCAATCTAAGGTCGCACTTGCATTAGCGTAAAAGCAACTACCCATGAACATGCTGACATTGTACCGTCAATCTTAGCACTCCATGCCTTAACTGGCTGTGACTCAGGTGCAGCAACTTATGGAGTAGGCAAAACAACGGCAATTGCTGTGTCGAGAAAAGGACACACACTAGAGCAACCTAGCCAACTCACAGCAGATATTACCGGTGGTCAAGCAATAGACAGCATTCATGGCTACATGCTACGGTCGCAAAGCACCATGCTCTCCATGACAGAGTGCCGCCAGCAGCTGTGGGCACAGGAAACTACGAAATCAACAGCAGCACCAGAACTGTGTAGCTTGATACCTACAACTGAATAATTTGAACAGAATGTTCGAAGAGCACACTACCAGGTCACTCAATGGTGCAGTGCCTTGACTGGAGACCCACCCCCTCTAAATGCAGTAGAGTCTGAGTAGACTATGGATGGGAGGCAGATAACACAAATAAATGTCTTATCCCATGAACCATGAAAGATGGAGTACCCTACGCTCCTGAACACATCTTCAAGTTGGTCAAATGTGGCTGTGTATCAGAGTGACCACGTAAAGTGCATGGTAACTGTGGCTGTACGGGACATCAACGTTCTTGTACTATGTTCTGAACTTGTGGTGGTGATCCGGCCTGCTTAAACCCTTTATATACAAGGGACAAGAAACAGATGACACTGATTATGTAGATAATGAAGATTACAATTGTGATGAGGAAGATAATGTATAAAATGTCAACTTTAGTAGTAATCGTAGATTTTTTCTGGTGATTTAAGGGGACATCTTGCAATTAAATCACCAAAATGGCCTCCAATAGTAAAACAACGTTATAATCAGATTCATCACCCTTAAAAAACATACTATTAAAAACCAACATCAACATTCTACTGCACTTTTAACATAGGTTATGACAAATTATGAATTATGGTTCTATGTTGCGGCCATGTTGGCCGCCATCTTAGATTCTGAAAAAGGCAAGCGGCTGGGAAGTGGCCAAACAGCATAATATTCAAAAAAGACACAAACATTTATTGGAAAATGCCAAATATTGTTAACAGACACTGCAAGTTATATGGTCCATGCCACTGCAGTATCACAAGAAAAAAGCTGGGTACACTTCACAGCACTTTCAGTCCCAGAGTACAGACCAGACAGCAGACCAACAGTCCTTGCAGGAATCGTCGAAAATTAAGTCGCAGAAGATCCCATAGTGACTCACGATGCACTGAGTCAAACGCCTTCTTGAGATCAACATAGGCTGGAAGTATCCTCTGTCGAAACTTACGTCGGCGTTCCACCAGGACACGAAGCGCTAGGATACGGTCCGTTGTTGATTTATCAGTCGTGAACCCAGACTGCTGAGATATCTGATGCTTCAGCAGATCAGGGTAATAATTGTGGAAAATTTTACCATTTAAGCCAGGCTAACTGTAGGTCTGACTATAGATTGAAATGAGGATTTTGTCATAGATTTGTACACAAGCAAAGGTTATGTCGAGACTACAGTCCATAGGAGGTTGGTGAGGAAGGTAGACCCGGTAGAGTCAACGTCGACAAAAGGGATAACTTAAACATCGGTCACATTAACGCACAAAGTCTTTTAGCCAATAAGGATAGAATAATTATGTCTTCTAGTTAATAAACGGAAAACTGATGTTTTCTGTGTTAGTGAAACATGGCTCACTTATGAGGTTTTAGATGTGCATATTACCATACCAAACTACAATATGTAGAGATGTGACAAAGCTAGAGGAGGAAGTTTATGTATCTACGTCAAGGTGATTTTTACCGTTATCCCAATTGATATAAATGTTGCAAAACCAGAAGGAGTGAAGGACATATGGGTCACGGTGCAATGCCGTAAAACATCTTCTGTTATCATAGTGTGTTGCCTGAATTTGTGGGTTTCGAAAAGACTTTAATCAACTTATTGTATCTTATGACCGATACAAAGAAAAATTCTCACCACAAAACTACCAGTGTGTTGCTGGTAACTCCTATGGGGAGTTTATAACTGGTCAACGTTACTTGAATGATATTAATTGATTATGATTTTTCATTTGATTACAACTTGAATGGAGGATTTAACTTAGTCTTATGACTTCACTATGTGATTATAGTTTGACCACTTCTCACTGCGGAGAGTACTGAAATGGGGGATGTATTTAAGGGGAAGGGGTAAGGGTTTAGGTTAAGGGAACAGGGTGTGAGTTAAGGGGATGCTGCCACCAGCTCAGGCGAGTAGTTTTCTAGGTAACTCCCTGGGCGCGTTTGAATAATATTAAGATTAGATTTATTTTTGGTAGTCGTGATTGATACGTGGCACTATACCGAGTAAGGCTGACTCTTTTGGAAGTGTGGGGAATTACTGTCCTAACACAGAATAATCACCTGGGGTTTTATAATAAACACAATAACTATATTTGAAAACATCATCCTATTTATTCATACTGAAATAGTATGTCTCTTGCTTGAGATCACATACAACATATAAAGGTTAATCCAACACCGGAAAAACTCTAATCGGATGTAAGAAAAAACTTTACACCCTGATACAGGAAGCTCTTCCTATGTGCTGAAAGGTAAGCTCTTCCTATCTGATGAAGGGAAGCTCTTATGAGCATAAACCCTCCTCACTGAATCCTACTAATGAATTATCCTTCACTTAAGTAATATACCGCTGAATATTTATAATTACACATGGAAGATATATATATAGGGGAGAAAATGTGAGAGTAATGAGTTGTGATGTGGATTCATAGTACCATGTGGTCTTTTCCGTCAAGGACGAGATGTCGGCCTATAATGAAGTGTAGAGACGACTCACGTTAATAACACTTATAAGGATGGGGCAGGCCTTCTATGCGTTAGTGACACTGAACTGTACCTATATATATATATAGAGATATATAGATATAATATACTAAGGAAGGGGGGAAACAGGAGCGAGGTACAGAGGTCTTACCTATAATGAAGTGTAGAGACGACTGACTCCTCATGGTGTCATGGCCCTCGGCATAAAAGGGGAGTTGTTTGAATGGTCTCGACGTGACCTCAAATGAATAGCTTATAATCCCGAAATAACTATTTAAATAATGAAACTCGCGTACCTAAGAAAAGGCTGCCTATAATACAGACCTGTTACTTTGATATAGAAGAATTTAATATGTTTAATCTAATACCCAAGAAGGGTGTGTTTACTTTTCATGTCAAACGTCCGAACGCGTTTTCAAGAGTGAGAGGGTATGGAAGTGTTTCATAGAAATTTGGTAGACTTTCAATTTAGCGCATAACTTTACTAACACATCCATGTATGAACATGATCGATAACGATGGGGATTATTTTGAAAGACATTAAGAATCTAGTAGTGTTCCTCGATCTGATCAGATAGCTGGGGAAAGATGAAAAGATTTGAACCCATTAGTTATCACTGATCGCGGAATAATTATCCCACGAATTTTGACTCGCACCCGGCATGTCGGGGGGGGGAGTGGAGAAAGGAATAAAGAAATGGCGGGGAATGAACGAAAGAAGATAAACAAAATGGCGCGTAGGAAGGAAAAAAGATGAGAAAAAATGGCGGTGTAGAAAGAAGGGCGATGAGTCACCCGTGAAACAAAAAAAATGAACTGCTTACAAGACATAACTCGGGAATTATATGATAATAATTCTCATACTATCTCTCCCGAATAATGGGCATTACAATAGGATACCTGTACCGTCATCCACATTCTAGCTTGCACACGTTTGATTATGTAACGGATGTTTTTAATCGTATACGCTTGTGTAGCAAACCATTTTATGTACTTGGAGATTTTAATTGTAATAATCTTTTGAAAAATAACAAGATGGAAAGAATTATTACTAATACTAAATTGACCGTATTAATTGATAAACCCACTCGAATTACTCGCAACTCCACGACATTATTAGACATTATTGTGACAAATAAGCCTGATTTAGCTCTTCATCACGATGTAATTCCTTGTCCTGTCGCTGATCATGATCTTGTTTCCGTCACACTGGATATTCGAAAGCCAAAGCGACAACAATCTACTATTAAAACTTTTCGACAACTAAGACACTATTCTCCTGATACATTGTGCAATCTACTAAGAGGAGAAGTTCATACATTGAATATAATGTTTGCAACTGATAATGTCGATACACAAGTACAAATTTAAATATTTAATGAAGTTTTTCACAAATGTTTGGATTCATTTTCACCCTTGGTAACAAAATAAGTAAGAAGGCCTCAAAGCCATAATGCAGCAAAGAGATTGTGCTCAAAAATATATCTTAAAGAAGACAGAAATAATGTTAATTTGCAGACTGATTATAAAAACCTAAAAAGGCAAGTTAGAGGAGTGTTTCGGCGAGCTAGATTAAAATATTTTAATAAAAGAATAGAGAAAAGTAAAGGAAACAGTAAAGCCACGTGGAGGACTATAGGGGAGTTGATTCCTAACGCCAAAAACAAGAATGTTAAGTTATCAGCAAACGGTGACGGTGATGCAGAGAGTATCAAGCGCAAAGCTGAATGTTTTAACGCATTTTTTTCTGAAGTGGGAAAAGACACCTTTGAGAAATCTCAGCAGAATCTGAGTAATTCTGATGCATTACTACAGCCAGTAAACCCCGAAGCGTATATCAATATTTTTGATGGTATGTTTAGACCTGTGCCTACAAATTGGGATACAGTAACACTCGTTATTAAGCATATGAAGAACACTAACTCCCATGGATCTGATTTTATCCCACTGTGTATCTTCAAACACTCCCTCCCTATCTTTATAACATACCTAACTTTCATTGTTAAATTACTTTTATTGTAACAGGTGTTTTTCCCACAGCATGGATGCACTCTATTGTTGTTCTTATCTACAAGGCTGGTAACATGAATGAACCTAACAACTATAGTATGTACAAGTGCTTGTGGGCCCTTCGAACCCATGTATTGATGTTTGTAGTAGTAGTATATATTAGACAACAATGTGAGTGCAAACTACAATCGTGTTGTTGCTGTCGTTGGTCACTGGTCTAAGTGCCTCGGGGTAGACCACCTACCACCACCGTAGCCTGCCTCACCCCAGCCTCACGCCTGCCTCATCCCAGCCCCACGCCTGCCTCACCCCAGCCCCACGCCTGTCTCACCCCAACCCCACGCCTGCCTCACCCCAGCCTCACGCCTGCCTCATCCCAGCCCCACGCCTGCCTCACCCCAGCCCCACGCCTGTCTCACCCCAACCCCACGCCTGCCTCACCCCAGCCTCACGCCTGCCTCATCCCAGCCCCACGCCTGCCTCACCCCAGCCCCACGCTTGCCTCACCCCAACCCCACGCCTGTCTCACCCCAGCCCCACGCCTATCTCAGCCCAGCCCCACGCCTGCTTTACCCAAGCCCCACACCTGCCTCACCCCAGCCCCACGCCTGTCTCACCCCAGCCCACGCTTGCCTCACCCCAACCCCACGCCTGTCTCACCCCAGCCCCACGCCTGCCTCACCCCAGCCCCACGCCTGTCTACACCCAGCCCCACGCTTGCCTCACCCCAACCCCACGCCTGTCTCACCCCAGCTCCACGCCTATCTCACCCAGCCCCACGCCTGCTTTACCCTAGCCCCACACCTGCCTCACCCCAGCCCCACGCCTGTCTCACCCCAGCCCCACGCTTGCCTCACCCCAACCCCACGCCTGTCTCACCCCAGCTCAACGCCTATCTCACCCCAGCCCCACGCCTGCCTTACCCGAGCCCCACGCCTGCCTCACCCCAGCCCCACGCCTGTCATGCAAGCACACACACACACACACTCACACACACACGCACACACACACACACACACACACACGCACGCACACGCACACACACACACACACATGCACACACACACACATACATGCACCACACACACACACACACACACACACACACACACACACACACACACACGCAGTGACCCACACACTCACACACGCACACAAACGGCAAGTCCATGAGTCTACGGAGTTAGTGAAATGCGGCAAGACGTAACCGCCAGCAGAGTTTCTTCCTGTAATATAATACGCTTAAAAGTGTTTTGAGGCCAAAATCCCCCTTCAAAATTATTCAATCGACATGGGACCAAGCCGCTTACCACCTACGATTTATTTGCGAATTTTTGAGCCTACTCTCATCCAAATTGAATTTACAGTTTCGGCTACCCAAAACAGACAGACAGACAGACAGATAGACACACGGCTACTCCTATAGTATATTAGATACCGCCCTACATCTTTCTTACCAATTATTTCCAAGGTACTAGAAAAAGTAATCGCATCTCTTCTCACCCAGTACTTAGAGACCAATCGAACCTTAGTAAAAATCAGCATGGCTTTAGGACCGACTTGTCTACGGATTCAGCTCTCTTAAAACTTCTTAACAAGTTATATACGAATATCGATAGGAGAAAAGTTTTACTTATTACCCTTTGCCTTTGTGACTTGTCTAAATCATTTGACAGTGTCAGTCACGAGATATAAATCAATAAATTTTCAAAGTCAAACATCGACTCCTTCTGGTTTCACCTTAGTGGCAACTGGCAGAACACAATCAGTGCGTATATAAAAATGCATATCTGAAAAGACTGGAATATCCTATGGCGTTCCCCGAAGGTCTGTACTAGGTCTTATTCTATTCATAATTGATGTAAATGATCTTTCTTCTTTCTTTTCTGAGTGCGAAATAATACAGTATGCTGATGACACCCAGTTTATTCACAGAGGCAGTATTGACGATATACATGACTTAATGCTTAGGAGCGAAGAATCAGTAAAGAGAGCACAACTGTATTTTCACAGGCATGTCTAATGCTAAACGCCAAGAAGACTCAATGTATGTTTGTAGGAACATGGGGACTTTTGTCACAGATTCCCCCTGACATTCGCATCCATGTTGACGGGAATCTCATCACCCCAGTAGATCCAATAAGAACTTTGGCACACCATGACAACCATATGTAGTTTAATGAACACGTAAATGCATTGTACATGAAAACTTATGGAACCATTGTCCACATAAACAGACTTCGAGATCATTTTAACCAGGCCACCAGGATTTCCATAATACAGTCACTGGTCCTGAGTATTTTGAATTATGGTATCAAAATTTGGGGAACATCCAACATCACACAGATTCAACGTGTGCAAAGGCTTCAAAACTTTGCAGCAGAAGCTGCTTTAGGAGGGCTGCAAAGCACGACCATGTCACACCCTACTTAAAAGATATTGGCTGTTTGAAAATTAATGAAAAATATTACTTTGAGCTAGGAGTAGCCGACTATAATATAGTTAAGAATAGATTACCTGACTGGTTGTTTCTATTGTTCAAAGTGAGAGATATGTATGAACAACCATTAAACACTAGACAACATCAACAACATCATGTGCCCAAATGTAACACTTGCTAGGGAACAAGGTCCCTTCATGTGGCTGGACCTGCTTTCTGGAACAGCCAGATCACATTTTACGTAAACATTTCTTACTCTAATTATATATTTAATTATTGACGTTCATACATGAATTGTATATAAATGTAAACTAACACCATTTAAAAAAACTGTTATTGTATGTTTCTAAATTGTAACTTTTGGGAAGTTTCACTTGTTATTTGTTTTCATTAGGATTTTAATGTTTTACAAAAAAAAATATATATTATAATACTTTTTTCGTATATAGACCATGTTCAGTATTTTACTTTTATCACTACTTATTTTATTCAGTAATATTGTAAGTCTTACTATGGTAAAAGAATAGCCATTGTAACAATGGAAATCAAATTCTGATTCTGAAAAATTAATGGGCATGTGTCAACTCCTTCAGCTTCTCAAGATGAAACACAGTATGGTTATCTCTTGAAATTCTTCTGGACTTGACATGAAGCTTAAGTGTAGCAACAACAAGTCGGTGATCAGTTGCAAATAACTCAAAGTCGAATGAAAGACACTAATTTATTACGATAACTGACGATATTGTGAATGAATCACAACATACATCCTTCACATTAATTTTGTTTTGCAACATAAAGCAAGGACTATTAATTAAAGTAAGGCAAAGTGAAGCCATATTGCTACTCCACGGGGATCAATATATAAGGTTCTTATTGAAAGGGTCCATTATTTATGCTCCCGAGACGTCATAAACTGATCTCTGGTGCAGAAGTAATGCCTTTACCAATCTGGACTCATAAACTCATTCATTATGTTGCTGTCCCACCTGGCAATTGGCGGGGCGGGCACTTCTATGGACATCATGGAGGGCTGGGTGGATTGAGTATCACTTAAGGGACCTCAAACAAATTGTATTAACTGCTTCACCTGATGGCATGGATCAGCTATGATTAGATACGGTTCAGGTATGATTAGGTACTTCATTAACTGGCCATTACCTGTCCCAGTAGTTGGGATGGGCCGGGCCACCAGTAAATGAGCACGACCTGTCGCACCTGATGGTATGGATCAGGTATATTTGAGAACATAATAAAATAATGAAGCTACAAGAGGCCGTGAGACCTACACGTAGTAGTTCCAGTTACTTAACACTACCTACATCCACCTTTCATCCCCATCCATAGAATTGTCTAGCCTCGTTTTAAAGCTCCCTATTGACTCTGCACTAACTAACTGATGACTTGAGTCCATTCCAATCATCTACCACCCTATATGTGAACCAGTTTCTCCCTATTTTGTTTTATAATCCTAACCTAACGGTAACCTAATTTAATCCTTACCGTCGGCGAGGCTTCCCGGTTTGTGTCGGGACGAGAATATAAGGTACCATGGTGAACTGCATAATTGAGGCTGAAACCCAAGTACGTACTTCATCATAACGTCTCTAAGAACCGAAATTGGAGTATTATGCATCAACGAAAACGTTTCCTGGCCGCTTTTAATTACATAATAAGTAAAATTTGAGAGAAACAACGTTTTGCTGACTGGTGTTTGGGTTACAAGACTCGAGAAAGTTATTTTACCAGATTTTACGTTATCCTGTCATGTCATACCACTGCAGCTCTATTATTGTGTTCCTAAAGTTAAGCCCGTGCTTCTAAATGTACAACTTATGCTTATTTGTGCTATATTATCAGCAATATTCTGCAGACACTACTACACGTCACAGGGAATAGCGTCAGGTTGATAAGACATGAACATTCTTTCATCATTTTTAAAGTTCTCCTCGCATGTAATTAAAACTATATATTATTTTGCGTGGTCTTAAGTAAGTCCGTGCTTTGGAATGTACATATATGTGTTAATTTACATACTTGTGTCCTGTTATCTGTAATTACTAATTATTTCTACGACGATACTCAACGAAGAGTGTCCGCCATGTGTATGTTATTTCTCTGACGTCACGACCTCAAGCCGAAGCAGGCGACGCCAGACCCTAGATTGCTTCGGCTAGCTTCGGTTTGCTCTGGCTGGCTCCAGCTGGGCAAGCCGGCTTGCAAAAAGTGCCGAGCCAGAACACAAAACGACAGCCTGAGGCAAGCCGGCCTGCTCTCGCCTGCTCACGAATACGCGCCTGATATTCTTTAACAACCAATCACTGACAGACTACTGACAAACTCCTCCCCTCTGGTAGCCTTTATAATAACTGTGTTAATCACTCTGACGCTCATAAGAGCTCGTGGCCCACCTGAGTAATGACATGGACAGTTACTGGGTGAATACAACGTTACAATAATAATAACAGCTATATGGAGCCATTGACCATAATATTTCCTATTCCAGAAGTATCTGACAACGGAGATAAATAATCGTGACGAGTGGTGACGCTGTTGACAATGAAATGGGTGGTAGTGATAACCTTCTTGACCCTCCACGCCCAACCCTTACCTGCCTCCGCCTCGATTGTTAATGCCCAAAGGTTGTCTACGATCACCACACCCTCCATCCCGCCGGTACATGCTGAACAGGCCCTTCTCTCCCTTCACCCGAGACACCCTAAGCACGAGCAGCGGGGTGCGTCGCTGAGTGCCGCCCTGCACACCCTCGTCACCCGGGAGCTGGCGCAGTGTTCCCTGGTGGTGGCGGCGGATACGGACTATCTCGCCTCCCTGACACTGAACACCCTCGCGCGCCTACCCAACCAAAAGCAGGTCAATGAAAGTTATGATCATCATTATTGTCTTTGTTATTTATTATTGTCACTATTTTTATTATTATCATTTACCTAATTATTATTATTATTATTATTGTTGTTGTTGTTGTTGTTATTACTATTATTACTGGCTGTGGTAGGTGGTGGGCGTGGCCGGTGGATGGGCTGCGGCAGGAAGGTGGGTGGTGTGGAGGGCGCAAGGATGTCGGGCCTACATCTTTTTGCTGCAACAGCCGCAAGCCCTGCTGTCCTTCGCCAACACTGCGTCCTCCCTCTGGGACTACGACGGAAGGTTAGTCTTGGGTGCAGGACTCACTGAATACTCCCATCCCGTAAAAACAGTAACACATAATACACGATACTGTTGGAATGCTCCACAGTACTTATACATTGTTTTAAATAAATGCGTATCATTATCACGTTTTTACTTCGTGCATTATCAATTTTCTTCCACTGCATAATTAATGTGGCTTTTCTTTGGTGTGGGGTAATGTATACATTATATATGAAAATATTGCGCAATCAACAAACTTTTATCCTATGATTTTTTTAAAGCCCATATAGGCTTTTTACTTGTGTGCTACTGCAGAACTCCCTCACCTCCTCAAATCTGCCTTTCTCTTCCTATTGTAGCAGTCATTATTCTTATATGTAAAGTTAGAACAGTACTAAGACCATATATATATTTGTTTCATTCGTATGCCTACAAGTGTAAGCACTGGCAAATTTATCGAGGTATATGACTGACCAATATCTTGCATATGTTAAAGTTCACTTTAATTAATGCGAGACGGCTGTGTTCTTTCATAAGATCTTTGAACAAAATCTGAGATAGATTATATGTATAGTTGAATCCCTGTCCCCCATCCCAAACCATTCGGCGACCGTCCTTTGTTCTTAATTTTTTTTCAATTAGTTTTCTTCCTCGTCATCTTTAAGTTTCGCGAATTGCAGTCTCGTGAAGGTTATGCCGAGTGCGTTGTGAGATCCATTCATTGGTGGGTATGTACATGGGGTATTAAGCCTGGGTCCCACTATGAGGTTACGGAGCCACGTCCACCCGCGTTATGCTAACACGGGTTGACGAGGTAAAAACACGACTTAACGTGATCCTGACTTTTGGTAACGCGGGCAGACAGACAGACGAGGCCTTGTTCCTGCCGTGGGGCGACTTTTGAAAAAAAAAAAAATATTGCGTCAGCCCACATCAGTCCCCTGACGTGCATTTGAGGTGCATTTGTGAGCATTTGAGGTGCTGATGACGCGCCTGGCGAGGCTCTGACGTGGGCTGACGCTGGCTGTCGAGGCTCTTACGCAGACATAACATAGACAAGTTAATTCGCGTCAGAGCCTCGTTGACAGCACGTTGGCGCCTCATCAGCCCGCGATACTACCTCCTTAATGCCACGCTAGGGCTGTGCCAGACTCAAAACAGGGTCAATAGTATAACATTATGTCCAAGCAATGTCAAGATCTCGTCGATACTCGTTACTGACTCGTCAGTATTCGTTACTGCCTCGTCAATTTCCGTTATTGCCTCGCTGTGACCTCTTTAGCGTCACGTTGCTGTACGCAGTGTCGTGGCAGTAACGGATTATTCAAAAACATTATCCACAACTTTTTTTGGTTTAGACAGCTTGTAGTTGAATATTCGCTGTTCCTTGATCATATTTTTGTAGGGGTAGGGATTTATCATCCAAGTTCTCAAATCAAATGCATCATCTCCGACCAGGAAATATGGGATGGGATGGTCATCCTGAGAGAAGGGTTCTGGTTCTGGTAAGCCTGCAAATCCACCCACAAGAGCCTGGTTGATTTACGTATGCCTGAAAACTCCACTATCTGAAGCACTTCCTTGTGCTCCCACATCAACAATGAAAAAACTGTAGTGAGTGTGCACATCAGCACTATGGAGTATAATTGATTGTAGTTGAAATACAGAGTGCCAGTTCCTAGAGGGCATCTGAGGGCGATGTGCTTTCCATCCACTGCCCCACAAATGTGGAAGAAATTCCACCTCTCTGCGAAATCTTTGGCCACTTTCCATTCTTCAGGAGTCTTGGGGCACTTCATCACTTCATCCATGTACTCACATACAATAGCTTCACATGTCTTTGGTATCACCTTGTTGATGCTGTTGTGGGCCACCCTGAAGCTAAAGGCCAAACTTCTGAAGGATTCTCCTGTTGCCAAGAACCACAGGGCTGTGGCCAGGCACACACAGTCTAGGATTCAAAGCCTTCCTGGAGAAAGTGTCTTGCTTCTCAATCCTAGGTCCCACTCTTCTCACCAGTTCTTCAAATAACTCTGGATCCACCCTGGCAAATATCTTGCAGTCCTCAAAATTAGCAATTATAATTATCAGTACCTCCATCAAGTTGTGATAAGGCCCATACATAGGCCTGCCTGTTGAGGATCCACTTCCTGACCCATAACCCGATCCCACCATAAGGTTACGGGGGTCCTCGTCAACCCACGTTAGTGAAAATTGCCTGACACTGGTTGACGCGGCAATTTTTTCGCGTCAACTCACACAGGTGATCTCCACGTCAGCAACGTTAATGCCTCATCAGCCCAAGTCAGACAAAGACAAATCTGCGTCATGGCAACAACACTGCCACGTCACTTGTCTAGGGGACTGACCTGGGCAGACGCAACCTTTTTTTGAACTTTTCATAAATTGCCCTACGTCAAGAACGAGGCCTCGTCTCCCGCGTTAACCCGCGTTACCATAAACGTCAGGACCGCGTTAAGTCGTGTTTTTACCTCGTCAACCCTCGTTCGCATAACGCGGGTTGACGTGGCCCCGTAGCCTCATAGTGGGACCCGGACAGTCCTCTTCTTGGGTTTCTTCCTCTGAAAAATTATATTATGTATAAGACCAGCTGCAGTAGCCATAGACATGGCTTGTTGATGCTTCAAAAAGCAATTCTCAGATCACTTTCTCTGTAGATGACCACCTTGCTGAATGACTAGATCTAGTTGGAACCCCAAATTTATAGGATTGGTAACGCCACTTAGCGTGGCCATTTTTGACGTGAGTTGACGTGGTGCTAACGTGCGTTGATGTATACCTAGGGCGATATGCAAGAATGCTCGTCGAGTCCCGGCTGGTGGATATTACCGACAGTCGTAACTTGACGGGTGGGATAGTCAAGAATTATTTTCAACTGCCCGGCCAGTGGAGAGCTGTGCAGACGTACCAACACAAGCGAGTTCAAGGCGGCATCAGTATTTTGACTGTTTTACACATATCTAATTCCTTTTACTATCCTAACTTATCATTTCTGCCATTCAAATAATAGTTTTTTTTAGTGTTCGCCACTTGTCTGAGGCGTTGATGCAGAGAAAATGGGCTTCAGTGATGCTTGTGAGTACATTTGGACAGTCAGTGCCAGTCGCCACTATAGACAATATGGCTGACCACCACCACCATCCCCGCCCGCCCTCGTCACCACTTATCACAACCATATAAGGCCTCCTGCACCTAATTATACCTTAAATATGTGACGTGTGCATTCACAGTGTATGTATGTCACTCTCGGTTATGTTGAAAACTCACCTGTAATGGTCTGGGAAGAAATATGATGGAATAAGGACGGAGGACAAGGCATGGACAACGCAATGGGTCGAGTGTTTACAAATTATTTCGACTGTTGCCGTGCGGTGCAACGGATCGTAAATAATTCTTGAATATAGCCTCTTGTCAGCATCGGGTTTGCTTGATGGGTGATCGGCTCCTCTCATCGCAGATACATGCTGGTAGGACTCACGTTAAAGGACTTGGATGCCCTGACGCTTACTCTTAAGGGAAGGAAGACCGAAAACCTGTTGGGTCTGGTGCAGGTGAGACATGAAACATCGTGTACAAAATAAATGTATGGCGCACTGCAATGCATGCTTCCACTACTGTAATTTTGTCACATATGCAGAACTTCCCATGTAGTTTAATTTTCTATGCATCTACGACATACTCTACCGACTATTTATTATCACATTACTCAGCTATCATAATGCATAATACATTAATTTGTCCCAATAATCATGAGTCACACATGCATAGGTCATAGGTCATAGGTCATCATGCATCATCTCTACTTGACACACGGGAAGACCGATGAGTAACTAAATTTTGTTATACAATGGTAAGACCGACAAGGATTCCCAGGTCTGACACAATGTATAGTCTAAGGACAAGGAAACAGTCTGATCACCATGTTATTATGATAGGATGTAAATACGAACATTGCCTATGCAACTGCAAATGAGTGGACTTAAGACTTGTGAAAGGACCACATTTCTTGATTTCATATTTTTTTTAGTTTTGTTATATTTTTTTCTTTTAGTCAAATAGCGGCGGTGACTGGCTGGTATACACAAACTCGCTGTACTGGGGCCGCGGCATGACGCTGCACGCTGCCTGGAAGGACGGACGCTTCTCCTCCCTCACCTCGCCCTTCATCGACAAGATTTCAGACATTCGAGGTGCCGTCCTCAAGGTGGTTATTTCCAAACACATATCTATATTTTTTAAACAAATTGTAAAATAAATATATTCATAATTGAAATGATGTGGACGTTGATAACCTTTCCGGATTATCAATCATTATTGACAGCGAGCTGCGCTCGCTGTCGCTTACCATAAGACCCGTGGAACCAAGTTTCTGCCAAAAAGTGTATAACTACTCCTTAATATTATCGGATTGAGCTGAAATTTGACATGCCAGTAGTGCTGTCAAAATCAATGGAGGTCGTCGGAAGAAACTTTTTGCGTAAAACAAGCCCTTAATGAGTAATAAGCGTAAACTACTCCTAATTATTGTCGGATTGAGCTGAAATTCGACATGCAAGTAGTGCTGTCAAAATCAACGGGGGTCTGTAAACAAACTTTTTGCATAGAACAAGCCCTTAATGAATAATTAACGTAATGAGTTAATTGGCTGGAACGTGGCTCGCTGTCACGTTCCAGCCGCAAGAACTGAGTCAAAAGCAAAGGGGCCAGAGGCTGGACGTCTATACTTGATATTGTTACCCTGCAGGTGGCGATGTTCGAGTGGCAGCCGAGTACACTGTACCGCCGCAGCGAGGACGGCAGCCTGGAACATCTATACGGGCGGGACGTCGAGGTTATCAGAGCGTTGGCGTCTGTTTTCAACTTTACTGTCAAGTTTGTTGAAATTCCTAATGGTCAGTACTACTTGTTAGAGGTAAGAAAATAATTAATAATCATATACAGTATACTTTTTTGTGTTTGAACGGCCTTTTCTTGCGTGTGATGACGCTAAATTACGAAGAGCTTCATGTACTTGTCCTCAGTTGGCTCAGATGGTGACAATGGTTGGCTTCATCAGAGTCTCCATTAAAATGTTTTATGCGCCTATCATTTTTGGATTGCATTTTTTTATTTTGACTATCGTTCTTATTTGAACTGTTTTCATTTGAACAGATACAATGATGTGCGAAACAGACAAAGAACATGTATCAATCACCGTAGTTTCTCTGCAGATGAAAGATGGGGCGATGTTCTCCCTGATGGATCCTGGAGCGGCATGGTGGGCATGCTGGCGCGATCAGATGCCGACCTCGCCATCGCTAACCTGTTCGTCACCTCGCTGGAGGGCCGCGACGAGTACCAGGGCTACACTAACTTCTTTGATGTTGATGTAAGCCCGTAAACCTCATGTGATGGTTGAGTCAATACTGTCTGCATGATCAAAGTTACTAGTGTAACACTAGTGCATTTTTTTCAGAATATTTTGAGGAGTGTAGCCTACTTTTGTTTTGATGATAGATCACTATGCTTGTCTGATACATAACAATCACCACGTAATGATATGCCTGATGGTCCGAGTAGTTACATACATTTATTGAAGACGATGTTGTGGTTATGAAAATGATAAATTACGTGAATTAAGTCATGATTTGAAAATGGTAATTACCGTTAAGGAACTCCATGGGAACATAACTCCATAAGGAACTGCATTGAAAATGTAGATATTGTATGTCCGAGATGGAAGCATTTTGAAATCCTGCACAGGTCCTCTTATGAAACAAACGAAACAAGTAAAACTTCATTTCCGGTTTAGGCCTGAAATATAAACATTTTATTGCATCTCTGTTATTCATCCATTTTTCACATGTCAGTTTTCCCCATATACTAAATGTCCTCACATCTGACCCCGCAGTATTCATGCTTTGTTATCCGCACGGAGCCGCCGCTGCCCCGATGGCAGTCTCCGGGCCTGCCCTTCACGTTACCGACCTGGATGGCCATTTTAGGCAGCCTCTTCGTAATCGCCGTCATCTTGAACCTGGTGGCCTCGGCACCGATTAAGAGGTGAGCATATATATAGCTCGCATATGGTTTTTTTTTCATAATTGCACTAGTGCCCATCTCATATGGTGCAATATTTTGTGCGTCACTTTCAATACATGAACTTTTTTATCGATGAAATGTTCAAGACGCTTCTTATGCTTTTTATTTATTTTTCATTAGATATATTAATATCATAATGGAAAGCATGTGACCATCTAAAACTTACTTATATATATACGAGGAAGGTACTACCCATGTACGCAAGTAAATGTCATTGTCATGTGGAACTATTGTGTTCAGTTCTTTGCATTTACATCGAGTGGCTGTATAGATAATTTGAGCAAGCGAGTTTTCTGTCATAATTTTGTTATGACTTGCTTTTAACTTCTATACATCAGATAACTCAGGCCATATTCCGTAAAGTTTTCATCGCTCCCAAAACATCTGGTTGTGTAACTAGTGTAGCCTACCTTTTAGTTATTACTGATGTGTTGTATGTAGTATCTGTGAAGCAGAACCGTCATGCGATTTAACTGTCTCATGACCAGTATCTTGATCCAGCAGGCATCACAGTGACCAGAACTAGTATAATGAAAGTGAATGAAAAGAACGAGAGGAAACAGCAACCTGAGATGAACAACGTATAAACAAAACTTTCATTCCCTTATTAGTTACTGCTAAATGTTCCTTTCCCCAGTAAGGCATATTGTTTGTAAAATTCTGATTTTAAGATATTTAGCGATTTGATTAATGTTATAGGTGTCATTTCCATGCATCATATTAAATAGATAACAAAATTAGGTATCGATGAGATTGATTTTGCAATAAACACTATTCAGATTAATTTTACATTCAAACGCCGTTTGATTACGTCTCCATCAGAGGCTCTTAATCTGGGAGTGGGGGCGCATCTCCCTAGCAAGGCGTGAGTTATTATCAGAGACACGAGGGCGAAGGGAAAATAAGGAATTCCTCTTGACGCTTTCTCTCCGCTTTCCTCCCAACAGTTCTGCCGAAGATAAGGAAACAACGCATCTGAGATCGTTCTCTGCGGCAATGTTGTTCACCGTGAGCCTTCACTTGCAGCAATCGTACCCATCACTGCCTCGTCACCAGGCCACACGCATCATGGTGGCTTTTCTGCTCCTATACACTATTATTCTCGCGAAAGCATACTCCTGCAATCTGACGGCCTTCCTCACCATAGTCAGACAGCCAACTGGCATAGATACCGTCCAAGAACTCTATGAATCTAAGCTTCCTTTGTTTGAAAACATGAACTATATCAAAACTTCCCTGATGCAGTCCCCAAATGAGTTCTTAAGGGTGAGCTGTTTGATGTTCATGAGGTTACAAATATATAAAGTGTGATACCTATATTCGGTGCATATATAAAGTGTTTGTAAAGCTTGTGCTCATCTGCCAGGGGCTGGTGGAGAGACATCGGGTGGTGAAAGATATACACGAGATCATGAAGATGGTCCGCAGGGGCAAGGGCGTGGCCGTCGCGAACCGCAGCACCAAGGAGTTTAACATCAAGACTCAGATTCACCCTTCAGAAGGAGCCCACGAAACGCGCATGATGAAGGTAATGTTATCACGCCATGGCAATTAGGGATTTATTTGAAAGTGAAAATGTACAGCAGAACTTCTTTGAGTTTCACGTTTACCTTTTACGCTATTTTCTTTTCAGGAATGCTTTACTGCGTTTAATATAGCTGTCGGTATCCAGTCCTATTCTCCACTCAAGTACCGTTTTGATAAAGCAATAAGCAAAATTTTTGAGAGCGGTTTAGTGCCATACTGGAAGCAAGATTCTTACACTCAGTTTAAAGAGGTAATTATATATATTTATATCAACTTTTTCACTTCCATCCTGAAGCAGGTTACACCGTCTGGTGAGGCTTGCACGCATCCGGATTATCCTCCCATCACTAGCTGACGTGCTGTTAAGTAATTTTTCATCCAAGCTTAAGTTAAGTTTTTATAAATTCAAAGTGCGATGTACACGGTTGAACTGAGTCTGCCTGGGTTCAGTAGGTTAATGGTCACTAGGTAATAGTTCATTACCTCCGCCAAGGAGGTTATGGGATTGGTTCGGTTTGTCTGTTTATGTGTTTGTTTGTTAGCAGGATTACGCAAAACGTTATTGCCGAATTTGCATGAAAATTTACCAGAGTGAAACTTAAACAATTTAGAAGTGATTGAAGTTTGGAGTCGATCCAGATCCGAATCTTGATTCGGGAATATTTTTATATTGAAAATATCCTGGTTTGGGAGGGGAGGAATTGGCGTCCGCCGCCCTCAAGGTGTTGGTTGGACAAGGTTTTGAAGGCCGAGCTAGTGTAAGAGAAAGAGAAACCGTATTTAGAGCTTTATGCAGTGAAAATAACTTATATTGAAAATGTATGCATATTTCATAACAAGTTGAATATTATTTTGCCTTGGCGGAGGTATGCGGTCTCAGATTGCTCTTGTTATTAATATTGTTTGGAATGAGGCTACGGCAAAGGAGTGAACATGTGGAGGCAGAGAACATGCGCTACAGGTAATTACAGATAAATATGAGACTCTACTGCTCTGTTATCCATAAAACAACGAAGAAAAACAACCTGGCAATGTATTTCCGGTATATAATTGTAAACTATCGTCAAAGACATTAAGAAAGACCTTGTGGTGACCTTCAATACAGTGGTGTAGATCATAATCATGCAGTTGTTCTGCTAAAGGCTAAATCAAATTAATGTGTCTTGTTCCTAGTTGACAATGTCTGAAACTTGCTTGCGTGATCAGTGTACAACAACCCTTTATTGCACAGCTATCTAATGTATTTTTTTATTTTTTCTATTCATTACATATAGCTCAGACTATTGAAATAATCACAATGTTGAATATGTAACTTACTTCATTAATTTTTGCAAAGTCCTGCCAGAAAAACTATCAAGAAATAAGATGTAAAAGGATGTGATGGAAAATCTATAATAGAAAACGTGTCTCATCAAAGTATATATCGCCAAGATAAATCGATATTTGGAATTTTTTTAGTAGACTATCCACTGAAAAGATATCTCAAAATACAAAATGCGATATTACAATCTTTTAAACTTTAATGAAGAATATCTCTCAGACAATCTCCATACGATGCCAAAAAAAACATTTTTCTCACACAAAAGGACAAGAAAAGGAATATCGTGAGTCAGGAATACAGTGAAGGTGAGGATCTTGGCGGCACAAAACACGGTCCACTCAGCCTTGATCACCTGCAGACTGCCTTCTACGTACTTGTCTCCAGCTTAATCTCATCAATAATTATATTTATGATAGAAATCTTCCAGAATTCCATGTAATTAACACATAACGTTTTGGAACAATGCATCATAGTTTTCATGTTTTTAGTTTGTTATGCATTTAGTTTTATTCATAGTTAAATCCAGTTTTATAAAGCTTCTGTCAGCGTCAAGCAGTGCAAATTACAAATCCACAATCAAAATGTGTAATTAAATTCTTGAATTAAAATTTGTAATCAAGATCTTAATTCTACTTATTTTTCCACGACGTCAGATGAGCCAGTCGTTGTGATCATGCAATATACTTACGTATTTGTACGTACGAATACTTCGTAGCTTGTTTGTGTCACAACCAGATAAGCAGTAGACAGACAGGAGAATGACATGTTGTTCTGGTCTAAGCCCTCTAAACAGCTCATGTTTAGGATGTATCTAGTCAGACGTCTATGCTTTCCCTCTCTGCCTGTAAGCAAATACAGCTTTTCACAATGAATTGCCTGACAATAATGTACAAGTAGTACAAGTACGTCAGTATGTGGGCTATGGAGGATGGTGGCAGAGTAACGACTTCACTGAATCAAAAGCCTGTTCACACTCTGCGGACCACTCCCACTTCCTGTCCTTTCGCAGCAAAACCGTAAGGGGGGCCAGCACCGTAGAGTAGCCCTTGATGAACCGCCGATAGTACCCTATCATGTCCAGGAAACGCTGAAGGGCCCGCCGACAAGAAGGTGCCTTGAAGTAGTTTATGTCCTCCACCTTAGCTTCAGGGGGGGACACCTGGCCATGTCCCACAATGTAACCCAAGTACTGCACCCGGGCTTGGACAAGCTCACACTTGTCAAAATTGACCACCATGCCAGCCTCACCTAGGCGACGAACAAGTGCCTCCACGTGGTCAAGGTGATCCTCCCAGCTGGAGTCAAACACCACCACGTCATCAATATACACGGCACAGTTCGGCACCCCCACCACGACCCTATCCATGAGCCTCTGGAAGGTGGCTGGTGCATTTTTCAGGCCATAAGGCATTACTTGGCACTGATACACCGCCCAATTTACCACGAAACTGGCCACCTGCTTGGCACGCTCCGAGAGGTGTACCTGCAAGTAGCCCTTGACCAAATCTACCTTGGTAATGTAGGTGGCAGCCCCTATGCAGGGGGGCTGGGCTGCAGGGTGACCAGGGAGCTCCATTCACTGGACCCCAAGTTTGATCAAGCTGTGACCAAGCATATAAGTAATCTCCTCCTCCAGGGACTTCTGCCTGAGGGGATTAACCTGATAGAGAGAAAGCTTTACTGGCGCGGCATCGCCGACATCAATGTCCTTCTGCACATCCCACGTAGTCCGCCCGGGGGCACTGCCAAAGACCAGGGGGTACTGCCACAGCCGCCGCCACATCTCCCCTCTCTTTGGGGACAGATGTTGTAATTTCTCCCTGAAGGCCTACTGACTGTTGTTCTCCCACAGTCCGACAGGAACAATGTCTCCAAAGCCTGGCTCCTCTCCTGCACCAAGCGTCAGGACCAAGGGTGCCCCCTCCTCCGGGCTTATACTTTGTCAATTTGGCGGTGGCCGCTCACCACAAGGAGCCTCACCACTCTCACCATCACTAACTCCCTCTTCTTCTCCACCCCCCACTACCGGCAGGCTATCACACTCCTCCTCCTCCTCCTCCTATCCTAAACTGAGAGAATCACTCAACCTTTTCTGGAGGTATGCGGGGCGGTAGTACGGCTTCAGCATGTTTATGTGACACAGCTGGAAGTCCTTGCGTCGGTCAGGATTAGCGATCAAGTAGTCCAAATCGCCCACTCTCCTCTCCACTCTGTATGGACCACAAAACTTTGCGGCCAACGGCTTCCCTTGCAGAGGCAACAGAGCTAGTACCTCCTCCCCTGACTTGAAACTCCTTACCTTAACCTTCCGGTCATAGTAGACCTTCATTTTGGCCTGGGCAACAACTAAGTTCTCCCGAGCCACCTCTAGAGCTCGGTGTAACCTACCCCGGGTACGGGCCACAAAGTCAAGCAATGGTTCGGCCTTGCCCTGGGCAGCGTCATTCCACGCCTCCCGCACTACATCCAAAGGACCCCGCACCCGGTGGCCATAAACTAGCTCATTAGGCGAGAAACCTAACTACTCCGAGGGCACCTCCCTCACGGCAAACATGATGAAAGGCACTCCTAGGTCCCAGTCCTTCCCACTGTCATAGCAAAAGGTCCGCAGCATGGTCTTTAGCCTTTGATGGTGCCTTTCTAGCGCACCCTGTGACTGGGGATGGTAGGCACTAGACAACACATGCTAAATCCCCCAGTCATTTAGCATCTGCTTGAACACGTTTGAGGTAAAGTTAACTCCCCGATCAGACTGCAGCTCCTTAGGCAGTCCAAAGTGTGTGAAGAAGCCAATGAGGTGTTTAACTATAGCCTTGGCATGTATGCTCCGGACCGGGATAGCTTCAGGGTACCTGGTAGTGACGTCCATAATCGTGAGCAGGTACTTGTTCCCTGCCGACGAGGGGGGTAAAGGCCCCACAACGTCAACCATCACCCGGGTGAACGGGGGTTCCACGGCAGGAATGGGATCTAAGGGGGCCACTAGAAGAACTTGGTTTGATTTGCCCACTACCTGACAAGTGTGGCACGCCTTGATGTACGAAGCCACATGGGCAGGCATTTTTGGCCACCAAAAGTTACGCCTCAAGCGTTGAACCGTCTTCTTCACTCCGAGGTGACCCGCCAAGTGGCCCTCATGGGCTAACTGCACCAACGCCTCCCGATACTCCGTGGGAACAACTACTTGTAGCATGTCTCCCTCTCCTCCGTTAGCCTCGGTGGCCGCATCGGTCCACCGACGCTGCATCACGTTGGCTACAACGATGAACTCCCCCTTACCTGTCCCTATTCTCTTCTCCTCCCGGCCTCTAGCGAACAGGGGCTTCAAGGTCTCGTCCTCCTGCTGCTTGCGGCTTAACTCAGTCGATCTGATGGACACCAATTCCTTGGAGAACAACGAGGTAGGGGGTAAAGGGTTAAGCCGAGCACCAGGCAGCAAATCGCCGCCATTCCTCGTGCTCCCTCGGGTGCGCCTGGCCGGGGAATCAACCTCTTCCTCCTCCAGAACAAGACCCTGGGTGTCGGGTGTTTCAGGTGGTGACCCTGTAGACATAAAGTCGGCCCCAGCATCCTGACCCGGATAAAGGCTGGTTTCAACCTCGCCTCCGGTGCACACAGCAGGATGGTGCGCGTCAGACTTAACACCGACGCCCTCTCTCTCCCCACCCTTTGCAGTAGCACCCCATCTTTCCTCAGGTTCCTCCAGGGGCCCTGTCTTAATACAGTCGACCCCAAGGACCTGAGAGGACGGTGGGCTAAGAGTAGCTCCACCTCTGGTGTACCCCGCAAGGGGTGCCCGTCGCCCTCCCTACCGGAGCTCTCAGTCTCTACCCCCCTTGCGGTGACACCCTTCTCTCCGAGTTCCTTCTCTGGTGACCCTGATGTACTATAGTTGGTCCCAGGAATCTGAGAGGACACCGGCTCGTCCTTATCCACAGCCTTCCTGGCCATGGATCTCGTGACGGCACACACGGGGAGTGAGCTTCCACTATCCAGCACCTGTTCTCCACACCAGCCGAGGCCTCAACGGTCTCCTCTGGGACCGCGACGGGGGGCGTAGGTGAAGGAAATACCCTAGCTCCCGCCAAGTCATTTCCCAGCAGGAAATCTACCCCGTCCACTGGCAGAACATGCACGACAGCCACGTGAGCTGCAGCTGTCATAATAGTACAAGCCAGCTCCACAGGCACACAATCATAGTATTCCTTCGAGTTCATCCCTCGACAGAGCACGCAACGCCCTGTGCTAACGTCTCTTCCTATCACATTCCTGCATACTGACTGTTGTGCACCGTGTCTCGAAACACCGTGACTTGATAACAGGAACCCTCAATCATTACCGTGCCTTGACACGTGAAGGGCTTACACCAGTCCAGGGGCGACTTCCGAGAGAGCTTATCTGGGGTAAACGTTAACCGGGAAGACACGTCACTGGCCTCTACCGGTGGAGTGCCTTTCTGACTACTCCCCAGTGTACCTGAGGCCACAGCGCCACCCTTGTCCTCCTCCAACCCTCTCCCGCCCCCTTGGCTGGACCCAACAATCATGGCCATTGGCTTGGCAGACTGAGTTGCCTTCCACTTTGCACAGTTCATCTTGATGTGACCTGTCTGCTTACAATAGAAGCAGGTTACCTTTGGACTAGATGAAGGACTCCTAAGCTTTTCTCCGTCCTTACTTTCCTTGTACTGACAGGCGGTCTTATTTACAGAGGCTGCTCCCCCAGCAGTCCTCTCCCGAGAGTACGGAGTAGTACAACCCACCTTGGGCACCGACCCTCGTAGAGCTAAGACTCTGTCATCGGCCCACGTTGCCGCCTCCTTCAAATATTTAAAGCGTTTCTCCCTAATATTGGCACCTATGTTGGTAAAGTGCTCCATGCGGATTAACTCCTTGAGGTCTTTGAAGGAGTCCACATCCTCACTCATTAGCCACTTGCCAAGAGTCTCCTCCAGATACCTAGCACAGGCCACGTAGGTGTCTGCCGGCCTTTTCCGAGCACCTCTTAACTACAGCCTGTATGCTTCTGGCCAAAGTTCGTACACATTGAGGATGGATGTCTTAAATTCATCATAATCCTCCAGGTCATCCACGTCCATGCGATCATACGCCTCCAGGGCTTTTCCCTGTAACACATTAGCTACCAGTCCAACCCAGCCCAGCGTTCACGAGGCCACTCAAACTCTCGAGCTTTCTTTTCAAACTCCTAAACCACTCCGTCACCTTTGCCTCGACAAAAGCTGGAACTAGCTTGATACTTCTAGCGAGCCTCATCTCGGCAGTATCTTCCCGCGTCGGCGTCTGAGGCGACATACAAGTGGCGGCAGTGAACTCCAAGCGAGACTTTTCCAGCTCATACTGCCTCTGTCTCTCCGCTTCCTCAGACTGCCACTGCCTTTGCCGCTTTTCTTCCTCTGCCTCCAACTTCCTCAATTCCAGCTGCAACAAGGCCTCCGTCGACAACCCTCCCTGGTATACAGGCGTGGAGTGCATTATACCGGGGTTGTCATCACGGTCACCCGCCAGACGAGGGAGCGGACTGTGGGGTGGGACGGGCGGTAATGACACGTGCTCGGGAGACGTTGGTCGGGAACCCCCTCGTGAACCAACAGGAGACGGTATAGTGGATTAGGCTGCGCTCAACTGACGTACAAAAGACAACACAAAACAACACAAAACGCATTACACTTCAAGACAGTGTTAACGTAGCAGCACACTTCAAGTATCCTGGCAAGGTCGCCATTGTTACGACTGCGGCCTTAAGCGCAATAGACTGTTCACTAAACCGTGAACCGATAGAAGCCCTCCAGCTTCTATCCAGAGAAAGAGAGGAGCCGTAAACCTCCCTTCTACTCTCCTGCTCAAATACAAACGTATACTACCGATTACAGCCTAGGCTACAGACAGGCCCGGCTGTATCACTAAACAAACAAGAGTGAGAGCACCCTCTGCTCTCACGTCCGCTCTAAGTGATACTTGAAGAAATATGCTACGTAACGCTTCAAAATGCTACCGCGATTGTATCTATGAGCGGTTAAACAGTGGTGATGGAAAGTTCCTCCCTGTTACGTTATTACTGGAGTGCACCTCCCACCTTTCTCATCCCACTGCCGAGAAGGACGGGAAACTGGTATTCGTGTTATGAGCTGGCCTCGCAGAACAAAGGTTAATTAGTGTGACAGGCGATGTGTGTGTATGTCAGTGTCTCTTGTGCTAGCCGTAACTCCAAAATACGGTAACCATTCGTTTCCCGCCTTCCGTCCGTTAATACTAAACATAGCACGTGGTCAGCCCGAAAGCCTCACCTAAATGGTGGAACCCACGTGTTTTCAATACTACGCAAGAAATATTACAACTTCAGACACCCTCTAGCTATTCACTGACACAAGTGAATGCAGGGCAAACTTCCTACACAAAGACTCAACAACTACCAAAACGCAGCAACTCAACGACGATGGATAGCAAGAGGCTGCGGAGCAGAGCAGCACGTGTCTTCGCTATTAAGGCCAGACCTCTACTAACTCGAGCGACGCCCGCCACGCGGGATCCACCAGGGGCGGGGGCACCTCCCTCTCCCCATCTCTCTTTCCTCATCTCCTTCTCACTCACACGAGGACACACACCAGCCAGGCTCGTGGCAGGTGTTACTATATATATATATATATATATATATATATATATATTATATATATATATATATATATATACATATCTATATATATATATATACATCGATCTATATATATATATAGAGTATATATATATATAAAATATATATATATATATATATATATATATATATATATATATATATATATATATATATTATATATATATAAACACACACGCACCCAACCTGCCATCCATCACCCAGCCTCCCACCCACACACACATCCACACCCCCCACCCACCCACGCGCACGCGCACACACACACACACACACACACACACACACACATATGGAAGAAAAAGTAGCGGAAGAGCATTAGAGAGAGGAACGTCTACAACCTTCCTCCAACGCGACCCAGAAGGGACTGATTCACACGGTTCGTTGCGCATGTCATAAAAGAGCCGTCATTAAAAACGTCTAGAGACGTTCTTAGCAAGATACCAATAGAACGTCTACAGACGCGCTTAGCAGTGGAAGCGTTATTAATGGGCAGCATATGGGTAGTCTTTGGACTCTTACAAACGTAAAAATAATTTATCGGCGGTTTTATCAATTGAAATACTTTTTGTTCTTTTCTTCTGTTATTTTATTGGTCAGAGTTTGTCTTATAAACAAAATGTACAATAAGCTCGTAATATAAGATAAATATACATAACTATCTAAAGAAGAATCAGCTTTTATCTTTTTTTTCTTCATATGCGTCTTTTTCATCTCTTTTGGAATGCTGATTCGCCGTAAATATTTCATAATTTGTGCATCAAAGGAAAATTTTATGATAGCAAGGAAAGCGTGAAATAATTGTGTCAATGGAAAATATAGCCGTGATTCAAAAAGCCCACTTGGGGAACTAACACAGCAATCTCTTAACTAATTTTGATGTGAAAGTCAAAGTTGTAGTAAGTTAAATATGTTATTAGCAAATTTATTGCCATTAAAACCATGAATATGACTTACTAGAATTATTTACTATTCGTAATTTTATTGCAAATGTCTTTAATAACATGATTTACAACACAATATACCAGACAGAAAACTATCTCAATAGCTTGAAAACTTGTTTGACGACGCTGTGGTGCCTCAAAATGAATGTTGGTGTGACGCTGGCCTCGCCTAAGAATGCCCAAAACGAGATACATGTGCCAACAAGGTACAAGAAGAGGGGACCTTGAATGTGGACCAGAGTAAGAGCTATGTGGACCTGATTCCCGGCAGCATCTTCCTCCTGAGGAGTGGCGCTGCTTTCATCTGCTACTCTGTTCTGTCGTCGACGGCTGTTGAACTGTGCTCGCTCCAAAACCTCTGTTGTCCATTTATCTATCAGCCCAGCCTGTGAACAACGTAATAATGATATTCCCAATATTTGGTCATTAATATAGGTTAAGTATTGCTGAAAACATTATCTACTTTGTAGTACTAGTTGTCTAAGTGATCCCCATGCAACGTAATTACCCCGTGAAAAGCTGATATATATTTGTCAAGGTTGGCCTTGAAGGGAGTGTTGGGAGCAAGTGGCCAACCACAGTACCCGGGAAGGAGGCTCTGCTCTGCAACGTACAAGGGTGTGGATCCGCCCTTGTCCGTGTACTGCTCGGCGATCAACAGCTTCAAGTGCAGCTGTTCATACAGATAAGCTTTGCTGTGCGAGATAAATTATTATTTATACTCTGCATATAAAGCATCTGTTTCATGATAAGGTTGCCACTAATGAACTCGTGACAACATTAAGTATTACAGCATCAAGCGGTGGAATGGTTATCAAGCGGTTGACATTTTACTCACTTGCCACTTATTGCCTCCTGCATGCCAACTTGGGAGGAAGGAACATATTCTGTTCTCTCACCAACTGCATGAAGTAATTTTGATCCCGAAGTCTTAAAATTATCAACGAAGTCTATCATATCTGGTGGCACGGTGATACTGGAATGGACACAATGTAAAGTGAGCATTATTGTTATATTGTATACTTTTCACCTTGATTATGAAAAAGATATTCAACACAAATAAATGCATGAGGAAATTACTGTCTTGAAGTATCAAACATTTTACTGTGTTCTCGAAGGCTTTCTAAAGACCTTCATAGTCAGTTATCAACAGCTCCTTTAATGTAGACCAAATTTGGAAATTCACTTAATATAATTTCACTTTCCCTCCAAATAATTCCCAGCTACTTAGGTAAACAACCACTGTAAGATTATAAAACCACTATTCATACCCAGCTATGCAATGCTGCCAACACACCTCTCTTATTACCAGTATGCAATGTTGCCCAAGCGGTAAAATACTCATGCAAGATTTCATCACAAACAAGGTGGACAACCGCTCTTAGGGTCAATCAGCATTTGTCTAATATGTCCTAATTTCATTCATTGCCATCCGATTAGCAGTTGTGTGTCTGATGCAGAGTATACTTAAGTGACGCCACTGAAGGTCTTGAAGATGGACGTAAAGTACAACAGTAATATTGATATAAAACACATCGAGACTAGGTACTTTTGGATGGTTAGAAAAGCAAAAATTATTACACGAAAAACCACAATGTAAACCATAGCCATCTCTTTAATTTTATTCATACCTATGCATGCAGCTGTTCAAGGGTTACACAGAAAAGGATAAGGACAAAAAATGTTTAATGGCGTTCCCTAAAAAATAACCAAACTCCCACGGATTGTAAAATAAAATTATCCGTTTTACAGATATGTTAAACATTTACTATATAATGGGGTAACCGTGGCCGAGTGGATAGCACCTGGATGTGGTGAGCTCAGCGTCCCAAGGTCAAGTCCCGCTGAGTTCAAGTCTGTTCTGGAAATGGAAAGCTCGGCGTCGCGAGTTCCAATACAGCTTGGTAAAAATCTTTCCTCCATGGTGGAGTGGTCAAGGTCTACCCAAATGTCGCTCACTAACCCGATCTTCGAATCGAAGGACACCAGAGAGCGGCATAAGCCTCAACAAGCGCCACTATAAAATATCTACCTGCGTCACCACGGGCGAGGGCCAAACCCTCATAGCCTTCATATGGACCCATAAGGCTAATTATCAAAACCTATATTGAGGAAAGAAAGCCTTGCGGCATTATGGGCACAAACGTAAGAAAAAACTGTATTTCTATTTGCTTTCGACTCTTCTGAAGTTTTTTTTAGTTTGTATGTAAGAAACTTAATATCATTTATGAGTGATTAATTATATTTTATCAGTCAATTACGAGTAAATATCAGACACAAGGCGATCTCTCTCTCTCTCTCTCTCTCTCTCTCTCTCTCTCTCTCTCTCTCTCTCTCCTCTCTCTCTCTCTCTCTCTCTCTCTCTCTCTCTCTCTCTCTCTCTTCTCTCTCTCGCTCTCCTCTCCTCTCCTCTCGTCTCTCGCTCTCTCTCTTCCTCTCTCTCTCTCTCTCTCTCTCTCTCTCCTCTCCTCTCTCTCTCTCTCTCTCTCTCTCTCTCTCTCTCTCTCTCTCTCTCTCTCCTTCTCTCTTTCTCTCATCTCTCTCTTCTCTCTCTTCTCTCTCTGTCTTCTCTTTCTCTCCCTCTCTCCTCTCTCTTTCTTCTCTCTCTCTCTCTCCCTCCTCTCCTTCTCTTTTTATTACTCTTGAGTTACAAAAACATCATACAAAGTATGTTACGATTTACATTACATGAAAAATGGTAACATTTACAGGCTAAATGAGACATAATTAGTGTTCCCCATCTAAAAGCCTAACTCGTGATAATTGTGATCTCATTGCCTTCACCTCGGCAGCCACGCGTTCACAATTCCTTGAACTCTTGAACAGTTGTACCACCAAGGCGTGGCTGCGAGGCAAGGAGAGCATTCCACCAGCCGACGTAGACGCAGACGAACTGACGCTGGTGGTGCCAAGTACGACAGCGGGGCTATGGTAGCTCTGCGGGGGCTAGGACAACGGCTCTTGTAATAACCTGGAACCGACGTAGGGGCTGCCGGAGTGTGTGCAGGTGAGGCACCCGCTGCTGATGCACCTTGTACATCACGGTGAGGCCTGCTACGTCTCGGCGGTGCTGAAGGCTGTGAAGTCGTGGTTCCTGCCCGGCACCGCTGTCCCTGATGAGCCTCACCGCGTGACCCTGTACCTTGTCAAGGAGAGCCAGGTGCTTGCTGGCCGCACCACCCCACCCAAGGCACGCGTACTCCATAGAGGAGCGAACCTGCGCCTTGTAGAGGACTTCCAACCCCTTGCTGTCAAGGAGCCATGACATCCTCCTCAGGGATGCCAGCTACCCGAAGACTCTCTGGCGAGCCGCTCAATGTGGGCTTTGAAGGTCAGCCTGCAGTCGTAGGTGACCCCCAGCACCTCCACCTCGTCCTGGGGCACCAGCGTCTTCCCATCGCAGATAAGGCGCAGGGCTGCGCTCGACCTGGAGACATGGAGCAGCAGTGTTTTATGAGGAGCGAATTCTACTTGCCACTTGTTGCCCCAGGCCATGATGCGGCTCAGCGTCGTGTTCATCTAGGCAGCAGTGGCAGTCTCCTCCCCTGGGCCGTAGCTCTGCGTCAGGGTGAGATCATCGGCATAGGCCCTCGAGCTAGAGATTAAATTCAAGAGATCATTAATATAAATATTCCAGAGCAGGGGGGCGAGGCAGCTTCCCTGAGGGACACCTGCTCTGATTGGCTGCAACTCAGACTCCTGCCCATTAATTACCACCTTTAGCTGCCTCGCTCTCAGGTAGTCGCTGAAGATTTGAAGGAGCTCGATACACCTGCACACCTGTTCACCTCGTCCACACCTGCAGCGCGTAGCTTTGTGATGAGGGTTGCGTGCCACACCCGGTCGAAAGCCCCTCAATGTCGAGAGCCACGACAGCAGTGGCCCTACCTTGGTCCAGGGCTGCGCTCCATTCCGTGGATAACAGCAGATGCAGGTCTGCAGCTGACCTGCCCGGCCTGAATCCAAACGGATTAGCATTGAGCAGGTGGTGCCTCTCAAGGTGCTCAGTGACTCTCAAAGCCACAATAGTTTCCAGAACCTTACTGAGCACCGGCAGCAGGGACACGGGACGGTAGTTTTTGGCCTCAGTCTTTGCATTTTTCTTATGCACCGGGACCACACTACCAACCTTCCATGCTTTTGGCCACCTGCTGTTTCGTAGGCAGTGGTTGAAAAGTGTAGCAAGTGGACGCGCCAGCTCCTCGGCACACTGGCGGAGGAGACGGGAACTGACGTTATCCGGCCCTACTGATTTCTGCACGTCCAGATTTAACAGCAACGCTTTCACTTCAGCCTCACTCGTCACCACTCTCTCTAGTTTATCACTGACTATTTCTGGCAGTGAGGGAGGCGTTCTCCCAGGGTCAGAGACGCACATCTTTTCTGTGAAGTGCATGGCCAGGAGATTCGCCTTATCAGCATACTTAAAACGAGTTTCAACTTCGTCAAAATATTAGTATTTTATATATTTAGTAGCCCATAGTGCCTGTAGGGTTTCATATCTTTGAGGGCTCCAATGATGGGCCTTGTAAGTTCTCATTTGAGGGCTGTGATGGTTGGTACCCGCTCGTTGTGGCATATACAACATTTTCTTTATAATGACGCTTGTCATGATTAGAGACTTATACCACTCCCCAGTGTAGCACAATGCGCTCGCCGTTGAAGATGGGGCTTATGGGTATCATGTGGCTAGTCTTCGGTCACTCAACAATCAATCAATCAATCAATCATTGGGGGCATACACCGGGGGACGAATTTTATTTTCCCAAACAGGTTAAGTTACGTTTGGTTACGGTTAGGTTACCTGATCATTTATATTGGTAAATTTGTGTGGGAATTACAATGGGGTATATTCGAGAAAATTCATTCGTTAGTCTCGGATCTACAGCCAAGCGTAGAGGCCCTGCCCACCATTGCTAACCTGTTTGGGAAAAAAATATTCGCCACCGGGGGACGCATCACCTCGCCCACGCTACGACGCAGCTCCCGGGGGTCACCACGCGCGAGTCCCCATGCAGGCTCCCTTCCCATACCAAGCAACTCTCGATGGGAAACATCAACTTGCCCTAGACACTAGCCTTGTGGGCGCCCCCTTGGCCTCCTCCACGCCGGATTGTCTCTTACAGATACAACCCGGTGGTAAGGATCGGTTTCAGGGTAGCGTGCCACATGCCCATATAGCCGGAGTTATCGCTGACGGACTATACAGGTAATAGACCTCAATTCAGTTCACGGTGCAATCGTTGATTTGATATGTAATCATCCCAGCGATACCAATGATTCCGCGAAGACACTAATTACCAACGGCAGTACCAAAAGTCAACAGTAGCCAAAGGTCACGCAACTATTGCTGAAATATATGTTCCTTGTGGGATATGAACTCGGAACCCCTCAGTCATTCTATCTAGGCCCTAACCACTCGGCTGCAAAAAGAAGATAATACTACAGTACTGACATACTTAGCCTCAGAGTCAATCAGCTGCTTAAGGGTTTCCACGCGTGGCGGGTACTTGGGCACGGTGAGGGAGGCTGTCAGGTTGCTGCGGTAAACTGTTCCCACGATGAACGAGGACACCATCCATGCCGTCAACATCACTCGTGTGGAGTTCCTCAGTGGCAGGTGTCCAGAAACCGGTTCATCGAGAAGCGTCCCAACCACCTGCTTCACCACCGCCCACACTTTGTAGGTTTCGCTGTCACCGCTGTGCTTCATCTGTGCAGCATGAATAAAAATTAAGCAAGTGGTGGTAATACATCATACAAAACTTGTGTAGGAATGTGTAGTGCTTGAGGTGACCGATGGCGTCAAGGTGTACCTGCTAAGCTCCTCATAAGATGAGCTTAGCAGACCCTCGACTCACAGCATACAAACAAGTATTAAATAACACTACGCTGCCCAAGTATATTTCATAGACGATGAAAATGTACACCTATATACACGATTACTTACTAGTCACATTTTATAAGTCACACTACACTACATGCATCTTATGCACATGCATTCTGCACTCAAATATTTTTTGGAAAAATGGCTGTAAACAGCCCTGCGTTGGAGCCCCTAACTGGGGAGGGGACCACAAATGTCCCCAAGTTGAAGTGATCCAACGGTGAGGACACGACATATCTAGATACGTCTTCCAAATATCTATATATAAAGTTATGTAGCATTCGCAGTCTTGAATCTAACTTTCAATCTGTGGAACATCACCTGTCCTCCTCTAATCATCATATTGTATTCCTCTCCGAAACCCAGGTGTCTATGAATACTGATAAGTCCCTTTTCTGTTCCTTCTTGCATTATCTATTCATATTTTCAATTCAAAGCTGGCTGTTGCGTATATGTGTGTAACGACATCACTTGCTGTCGTGCTCACGGTCTTGAATCTTCAGAATTTTCTATCATCCTGCTTCGACTTCAGTGTCACTCTATTGTTAAATTAATATATGATATATCTCTATCATCAAATTCTTCAGACTATGTAAAGCTTTTCGACTAATTGGCATCCAAAGTGGAGAAAATCTTAGCTCATTTTTTTCCGCTGAATTCTCCATTCTAGGGAATTTCAATGATCACCAATAGCATTGACTATCATTATCTTTCAATGACAAACTTGATGAACAAGCCTTCTACTTTGCTATCCTTCATGATCTAGACTCTTGAACATCTGGTGCAGAACCATACCCGTATTTCTGAACGCCTTGGAGACACCTGACAATCTTAATACCGTAATCTGTCCCATTGCTCCGGTGCTGCCTCGGGACCCACCTAAGCGGAGGTGCTTCTGGCATTACACCTCATATAAGTGGGAGGACCTAAGCCAGTACTACTATGATTTTGGAAAAATCACTGCTTCGTGTCAGAGACCCATCTTTTGTGCAAAGTGCATATCTGAAGTCGTTGTCTCTGGCATGCAGGCATACATTCCACACAGTTTCCTTTATCCTATTAGCCATAAACCTTGGGTTTAACTCAGCTTGTTATTGTGCTGTCCAAGATAGAGAAACGGCTCACAGACAGTGATGTAGCTATCTATCTCCTGAATATCATGCCCGTTATATTTATGTCCAAAACCAAACTAAATATATTCTCCTATATGCCAAAAACTTCTTTATCAATTTTTTTTTAAATGTCAAAATATCGCTAGTTCCAACTTTTCTCTTGATTTTTGGTACAAAGTGAAAGACGTCCCAACCTTTATCTGATTTTTCCTTCTATCCTTCTTTAAGATTGCTTCATAACTGTCTCATCTATTTATAAAGTTGAACTCTTCGCTCAAGCTTTTCCTCGTAATTCCTCTCTTAAAAGATGAGAGGAATTTGTTTCTCCTTTTCTTCCACATACTGACCCTATAATAACTGTTATTAAGATTCTTCGTAATGATGTTTTATATGGCCTTTCTTTCCTTGATCCGCACACATGCTCACTGCTTTTCTGAACCTGATACCTGCATGCCTCCCCCCTTTAGGTGTCCTAGCTGCACAACACTTGTTTTCTTGCTCTCACCCCTATTCTGCCCATAGTAGTAGCAGTAGTAGTATCAGCAATAGTAGTGGTTGTAGTGGTGGTAGTAGTTGTAGCAGTAATAGTATTATTCGTATAAATGGTGGTGGTAGTACAGTGTAGTGCAGTGTAGTAGTAGTATTACTAGTTGTAGTAGTAGTAATAATTGTAATAATAGTAGTAGTAGTAGTCGTAGTAGTAATAGTAGTAGTAGTAGTAGTAGTCGTAGTAGTAATAGTAGTAGTAGTAGTAGTAGTAGTCATAGTAGTAATAGTAGTAGTAGTAAGTAGTAGATCTTGAAGAAGAGGTAGCTGAAATAGTAGTAGTATAGTAGTAGTAGTAGTAGTAGTAGCAGTAGTAGTAGTAGTAGTAGTAGTAGTAGTAGTAGTAGTAGTAGTAGTAGTAGCAGTAATATTTTTTGTTGTGATCGCATTTTGTCAAGGGTTTATCACTGAAGTGCTAAACTTTAGCACTTCAGTTCTTTTGATATGCATTTAATTTTGGTTAGAGAAAAAATCAAACGATAATGTTTAACCGAATGTGTAACTATTACGTCCCTGGGTCCCTTGGTCACGTACCGTCAGGAGAAGAGCCGTGCAGACTACAAGAACCGCAGCCAAGATGGAGATCCAAACCTCAACCTGCAGTGGGTAGTAGAGGCCCTGCCAGCTGGGCTTTAGTGTGGGCTTAGCCATGCTGAAGCCCACGGTGGCCCGCTCGATGAAGAGGGTAAAGTCGTATTTTTCAAGCAGATGTGGCATTATTGCCAGTTTGAGCGGCAAAATGAGGCCTTCACGAGCTTGGAGGCGCATCATAACCTGCCACACACATACACACACACACACATACACAGGAACACACGCACACACACAAGAGAGAGAGAGAGAGAGAGAGAGAGAGAGAGAGAGAGAGAGAGAGAGAGAGAGAGAGAGAGAGAGAGAGAGAGAGAGAGAGAGAGAGAGAGAGAGAGAGAGAGAGAGAGAGAGAGAGAGAGAGAGAGAGAGAGAGAGAGAGAGAGAGAGAGAGGAGAGAGAGAGAGAGAGAGAGAGAGAGAGAGAGAGAGAGAGAGAGAGAAATAAAAAGCAAAATGAGAAAGCAATGCTAGTTTCTTAACATACGTAAGCTTTACACTGTTAGGCACAAAAGTAAAAACGTCATCCAACAAACCTTGTCCCAATCAGCATAAGGAAGAACATTAATGGAGAAATTGAGAGCTTGTGCGATGGTGTCTAAGATAATGAAGTCTCTACCTGCTGTTCTGGACTCCTGGACTTCATCATATTTCTCCTGAGGCCACACATTTTCTTCCATCCAGTAAGGTCGATGTTGGAACGCGCTCATGTTAACCTCCAAGCCGTGGAAACTGGGCAAGCCGGGTTTTGCAATCCAGTAACAATGTTAAAGAGAAACACAAAAGGTGTTAGAAAATATCCGGAACATGCGTTGTGACATCTTTTTTGTATGATGAGATTTTTTTCAAGCCTTATATGATTGCGGGGCTGTGCATAGTGGCTGTGCACCTCGTCATGAGTGACTCACATTATTTTTTTAAATTATTTTATAGACATCATCCTCAGCTGAATCTCTTTCACCCTACACATGCCCAAGGTCAAGGAGATGAATCAGTGATTGTTTTATGATAGGTTATTGTTACCTTACTTATACTTACAAAGGAAAAGGAAGAACAGAAAGCAACAGCCTTACTGGGCTAAAAGGGCCTACCTGTGTGACTTATTTTCGAACACTATATAGTTTGTACATTTTACAGGCAGAAATTTGCAAAGTTGAAGGCTCTTTTACATCCCCCACTCCCTCAGGCCCAGGCCAGCAGGAAAAAGAGTGCGAACAAAATGTATAATTGAAAACTGCCATAGAACTTGATTGGAAAAGTTGAAGGCGAGACATACTCTAAGTTAAATGAAAAGTAGAAGAAAACAAACCGCATCAAATTTACGAAAGACCGAAGTAATTAAGTTGGGCAGTATGATAAATATTTATTTAATTTCGTCTGAAAGGCCTTAATCGTGTTCCTATTAATATTTGTACTGTAAGAGAGTTCCAAATATCAACAATTCTAATAAAGAATAAATGATTCGGTTCGTGTGACCGAAATCGTTTACCAATGATCTTGTATCCATTACTAATTAGTCGTGCTTGTTCGATCAATAGTAGAATAGTTGTTTATGTTAACATTATCGAAGCTATTCTATATTTTAAACAGCTCTATCAAGTCTCCTCGTAATCGACGTTTAGACATACTAAACAGCTGGCTTTTTGTGTTTGACATACTGACATACAAAAACTGTGATTATGTGCTTGCACGCTGCCTGGTAAAACGTTTCCGTCTTTGTCTATCTACTTCCACCTTTCCTTCTTAATGGAAGTTTGTTCACATTCAACCTATTTCTAAGAAGGGTGACCATCCTACCATCCAAGCCCTGGAGGTCATTACCTACAGGCAATATCGGCCGAAATGTAGAAAGCTAAAATATCATACTATCATCATTATTGGGACTGGCAACAAACGAGCTTTTTCTTGCTTTTTTTTCCCCCCCAGGCTACCCTGAGATGAAAAAAATCCGCTGGGAGGGAGAAAATAATGGATACAAACGCCACAGGAATTCTAATTTCCTAGAAGCTGAAAGGAAAACTTGTGAAAACTAATTAAGTATTAGGAGGGTAAAATCAAGGCTGCAATTGCATTGATGCCAGTAATGTTGTCACTATTGTTCTTTTTGTCTTTGCTGCGTATCCTGTGCTAAGCGTGTGGGATATTTCCGGATACTTGAGAAGAGCCAAAATTGAGCTATATTGTATGGGCTATTGTGTGCTTCATATTATTTGTTATGATGTATTGTGTAATCATACCTTCCTACACTGTTTGTTTATATATGAAAAAGTCCAGTGCACAATTAATTTTCTTGATATCTCATAAGTCTCCTGAGGGATGACTCTATGTTAAAGGTTACATATCACACTTAATCTCAACGCCCTGTGGTAGTTCGTAACATTGATGGTTAATGGAAGATGCCTCAGTAAGGGTAGCACCTACTAAAATACTTCAAGGAAAGTATCCTGAAATCCGTATCTGTATGACACTGAATGTCAAGCCATTTCAGAGATATTTAAGAGATTTCAGAGATATGATATTCCTCAGAAAACGAAACCACATACAGACTTGGAGCTTCTTACGAGACCAATCGTTGTTATGGACACTCGATAACATTAACTTGTCTATCAAGTTTTTTTTCACGAAACACTGCAGAATATTATGACTGGTAGCAAGAAAATGGTATCCTAAGTAATGCACTTTAGTTTTACTTACTTTTTATATTTTTCAGGAAACAGGGTACGTTCATTTGCACGAACTAGACCTCGGTTTGGCTTCCAGCTGGCCACACGAACCACCTGGGATCCAATTGGTGTGTAGGGAAGGTTCACGAAGGCCTTCCACCTGCACGGAAAGGAAGTCATGTTTTCATTTTGCTTAATTCATTGCATATATACAGTTTATGACTTACTAGCACGTAATATATTTGAAAAAAAGGACTACTACCTCTTGCAGTGTGCGGCCGGCTCTTGTGAACAAAATGTAATCACTTTACTAAGAAGTGCATACATTTTGCCAAGGTTTTCACTTGAATGAATAATAATCATTCTTCACAACAGATACCAAAACAGTTGTATGTGGTTTTTTTCATTATGTTTAAAACAGAAAAGGCAATATACAGTAAGAACACATTAAACTTATGAAAAAAAATCGTCCGCTACATTGAGGCCTAATTCTGGTCTTTTACAGACAGCATTTGATCAACAAGTGATTGGCTATCAGAAACTTGTCAAAAAATATCCCAAGTCACTCAGTTAGTGACCTCTTAAAGGTTCCACTTCATACCCACGTAAACGGTCACCATGAACTTCTCGTTGGGTATATGGTAACTGAGTGGTTAGAACTCGGAAGTGGCGACCACGAGATCCCGGTGTTCAAGTCCATTCGGGAGCAGCTCTTTTTTTGTAATCGTTGAGTGCCCGCAGACTACCCATATACTGCTCATCAACTCCACCTTCTACGGCGAATAAATCGAACAACGCCGGGGGCGGAATAGGCCTCTAATCATTACAGGCGTCACTTAAAAAATCCTGCTTGCGACGCTATATATATATTTTTTTTATTTTTTTTTTTTTTTTTTTTTTTTTTTTACATCACAAAGAACTGGCCAAAGGTACAACAAAAATGGGTAACACAAAGCCCGCTTAGTTGCCAGTCCCTATAAAGAAGACAGTAAGAGAATAAAATAAAAAAGAGGGGTCAGCCAATTTAGTTCGGAAGGTGTCTTGTTACTCTTCTTTTGAAAAGATTTAAGTCATAGGAAAGTGGAAAAATAGAAACAGGAAGAGAGTTCCAGAGTTTACCAGTGTAAGGGATGAAAGAGTAAAGATACTGATTAACTCTTGCATTAGGAAGATGGACAGAACAGGGATGAGAATGAGTAGAAAGTCTTGCGCAGCGAGGCCGCGGAAGGGAGGGAGGCATGCAGTTAGCAAGTTCAGAAGAGCAGTGAGCATGAAAATAACGGTAGAAAACATATATATATATATATATATATATATATATATATTATTATATATATATATATATATATATATATAGTCAGTTATCACTTCTAACATATATAATAACTTGCATAACTATTACTATTGAATTACAACTATTATCAAACAAGTGTAACAAGGATTATAGCTTCCATACAGATGGAATATGCTATACATACATGTTCATGTACTTAACATCAAATGAACCAGTGTATTTTTAGCAACATTATAAACATATAATAATATATATATGTAATGTATATATAATTATATGTATATCTTTCCTGCCATGTTTCACCGTGAGAATCAGTGACAGCTTGCATTCTCTAAACCCGAGCAAGTAGGTCACAGGACAAATGTATAGTTCTCAGCATGATGTTAGGTTCAACGACCCTTGTAACAGAGGAGAGGAGCGATCGGAAGCCGGGAGAAGGAGGACAGAAAGACTCGGGACACACTCGCTACAACAACTCATCCCACGAGTTCGGTGGCACTCCCTGGTTGTGTCAAGACATTCATTGTACTGGTTGTAATATCTCTACGCTCCATATTGGACTTTAAATAAATGTGTACCAAACTGGACGTACATATTTAACTCAGCCCAAATAAGTCTCTACAAATATACCGACTTATAAATGGTGGCTCACTCGGTGTGAATTAAGACACCCACGCAAATCTACAAGCTTCTACAAGAGTAACTATCTCTGGCCTTTCCACGTCTACCAAGATTATACGCCGATCTTCATCAAGCAGGTACAACCACAACCAGCCAGTGAAAACCACAACCACAACCATCTCCAACCAAGTAACCTACGCAACACAAGCCAGCCAGCACCTACAAGAATCTACAAGTCTACAAGCAAGACATACAGCAACATTCATTATCCATACAAGAGAGAGTGAGGCAGACACACTTCAATCAACTGACTCATCACATTCTGCGGGTCACGAGGTCGCCGCATCAACACTGCCATCCAATCCCCACTGCCAGGCAACGACATCTCAGCTAACCATCTCTACGTATCATCCGCCCCGGATACGCAACACAAATCTTCTCATCATGGCCCAACGCAACTCAGCAACCAGCCCCTCCCACCACTTAGTATCCTCAAGCAACAAAGCAACACAACACCCTTCCCTCTCTCAGACAGAAACACAACCACCAGCCCCCACCACCGCCCCTAACACCCTCTGTCTTCCGAGCGCTTAGTGCTAACTCAGTTCCCCACTCCGCCCAGACCACAGCGTCCTTCCCACCCACCACTACATGGTCTCACCACTACACATCACATTACGAACGACCTACATGAACCTGTACTTCACACACATATCTTCGGCAGCCACCCACAGCATCACGGCATGGCCCGGCGCAACACCGATACCTTCGCAACACAACCACCAGCCCCCCCCCACCCTGCCGCCCGCACAGGGATGCTGGCTTGCCACTACCCTCCCACACCACCCTGCGTCCTCACCAGACAACCTGACGACGCACCACTGCCACTACCAGCCGTTCATCACCTACGGACTTGAACGCGTGCACCAACACCACACAACTGTCTGAGTATTTTAGTTCATATTTCTTATTTGTGTATGTATAATGTATATGTTATTATTTTTTTCTGATATGTCCTCTTTAACAAATTGTGTGTATCCAGCCAGTGTACATCCGTCATCCAGTCATCAACCCACCTGTGTGTTGTTCATCCGTCACTCACGGACCTCACCTAATCATACACCAATGCTAGTAGCTAACAGCTAAGTAATATTTTACAGTTTTAGGTGAGCAGGTACATTTCGTGTTAACACAGTGATTTTCACATACACAACACATTTACGAACAATATCAACGTTAGAAGTATTATAGTGCTGTTTTAACATACATTTACATTTACATTACAATGGCTACGATGAGTACATCTGTACAGACTCCGTCAGCGCACTTAAATCATGGTGCTAAACAAACAGCTATCTATCCCTCATACTATAGGCGAAGTTCTAGACCGCATTATTCCCACAACTTTTTCCCTTCAACACACGGTAGGAGTAGATATTTTTCCCGCTTTATGCAACATAAGCATTACGCAAATCTACCGTATAAGGTGAAGCGGCGTTATCAACGTCATGATAGCTACAATTACGCACGTACTAGCTATTTTTGTGTATTTTGTAAAGTTCCAGGACATACTTTGTCGCATTGTAGATCAATAGACTACAATAGATACGTAATTTACAAGAAGCAGTAGTGTATATATCACAATTCCTGGAGTCATAACCCTGACAAGTGCCGTTATTTACGGACACAGGCAACAATACTTATTCCCTCCCGCCGACGGAAGAAAGTATGGGTGCCGTACGCAACGCCCCTACGTAACACACGTCCCTCATGCAAACTCACACAATGAGAAAATAAGGCAGCCTTCACCAGAAATTAACATAGAAAAGCAATATTTTCCTTTACCCATGCCAAACAAGGTTAAACCTATCATTACAGCTCATACTACTGAACAAACATTTACAGGGTACCTTCGTAGTGACATTACTGCAAATAATGATAACTTAGCCGAGGTATTTATAGATACATCTACTTTGTACGAAGTTCTCACTGTGCCTGTCATACACAAGGACAAGCAATTAACTGCTTTTATGGACACAGGTGCAGGAGCATATATTATGGACATAGATACGCTGAATGCATTACGTTAAGAAACGAAATCTGTCCTATTCTTAGAACCTCCGTCAATCAGACTGACAGGTTTAGATTGCAAGAAATTCCCTGTCATTGGTTAAGTATGGCTTAACTTAAAGTTTGAGGCATTCGTGCCTGCAACACCTATCTGTTTCCATATATCACAGGGATTATCATTCCCTGCTGACCTCCTGATAGGTATTTCAACAATGCGAGATGAATGCATTGAAGTTTGTCCACACTTACACGGGATTAGGTATTATGGAACATATATACCCGAAGTCAAAAATCCTTCCCCAGTGCTTACATTTAGTTCTGCAATAGTGCAAGCTCCTGAAATTAACGTAAATGAATTAACTAGCGTGCCCGAGCGGCCATCAGCGGTGACAGCTCACGTTGAAATAAATTCACCGTGTAACACTGAACCTAATTCCTGTTCTACCCCGACTATTCTCTGTCCTTCGCAAGATTCTGAGACGCTTCGTGACTGTCTAGTGGAAGACGTTTCACTAAACGGTCGCGAATCTCTTTTGGTATCTCTGAAACTTGCCGGTGTGAATGATGAATGCGAGGCTATATGTTTGAGTGAATCAGTACGTGTGAAGACTCTTTTCATGGAATCAGCATTGTGCAGTGTTAATAACAAGGGCATTGCTAAAATTTACATTTATAATAAGTCACCGTGCATTCAAAAGCTGCACACAGGAACGTACTTGGCCGATTTCGTAGTCACCCCAACGGCCGTGGGTCTGATTGGGTAAATTGACGTGTATAATCTAGGTAAGCAGGGACTGGGGCATCACACAACAATGCCTTGAATTTAGAAAATGCTTGCTCTTGTGGAGCTTCCCATGCAAATTCTACATCTTTCTTTAAGAGATGTGATAGTTGACTTGCAATTCGTGAGTAATCCATGATAAATTGTCTTTAAATACCACTGATGCCCAAAAAACTTCTGAGGGCTTTGACATTTTTAGGTGTTGGAAAATTTATCATTGCATCACCCTTAGACGTGGTAGTAGTGTAAACTATTGGCATCCAAAACATGACCCAAGAAAGAAATGTGTTTTCTCATGAAGGAACATTTTGTTAGTTTAACCTTCAAATACCATCTTTAAGGTTAGAAAGTACCCTGTCTAGTGTTCTTAGGTGAGAGTTTGTCTGGGGTACAAATAACTATGTCGTCCAGGAATGCAAAAACTGTATCTCCTAGTAATTCTGAGAAAACAGTGTTGATTAGATACTGAAATGCTAGTGGTACGCCTGCTATTCCAAACGGTAGCTTTTTGAAAGGGTAATGGCCTGAAGGAGTACTGAACGCTGTGAGGTCCTTAGATACCTCATCTAATGGGACCTGCCAGTATCCACTGACAAGGTCCAGTGTAGAGAACACTTTCTTATCAGGCCCTATGGACATCAGAATATCCTGCAATACATGTAAAGGATATCTGGCTACTTGACAAACATCATTTAGACGCCGATAGTCTACGACCGGTCGCCAATCGCCTGTTTTCTTAGGATCAAAAATAATGGAAAATTCCATGGGCTGGTGGATGGTTCAATAACATCATCCTCTAACATTTTCTTAACCATGCCATCAAGTATAGACCTTTGTGAGTGGGGTAATCTATATGCAGGAATGTAGATAGGTTGTGTGTCAGGTAGCAAAGGAATGTGATGTGTAATAAGGTTTGTCGAGCCTAAAGAATCACCTTGTATGGCAATTGTGACATGATTTGCAGTTAGTACTTGCAATAGTGCTTGCTTTCACTCTGGAAAATCCATATCCTATAAGGAAGGACTGAGTTCATCCTGTACACACTGTGCATGATCAGTGGCAGGGTCTCCATGCAGTTGATAAAATGGGAACTGCTGGCAAAGTCGCAATCAGACCTATGCGCGCTGGTGTGACTACGAAATCTGCTAAGTACGTTCCTATGTGCAGATTTTGAGTGCATGGTGACTTATTATGTATGTACAGTGTACATCTTAGCAATGCCCTTGTTGTTAACACTGCACAGATAGGAGTTGCAGGCACAAATTCCTCAAATTTTAAGTTAAGCAATACTTTACCAATGACAGGAAATTTCTTGCTATCTAAACCTGTCAGTCTGATTGACGGAGATTCTAAGAATAGGACAGATTTCGTTTCTTTACGTAATGCATTCAGCGTATATCCGTCCATAATATTTGCTCCTGCACCTATGTCCATAAAAGCAGTTAATTAATTGTCCTTGTGTATGACAGGTACAGTGAGAACTTCGTACAAAGTAGATGTATCTATAAATACCTCGGCTAAGTTATCATTATTTGCAGTAATGTCACTACGAAGGTACCCTGTAAATGTTTGTTCAGTAGTATGAACTGTCATGATAGGTTTAACCTTGTCTGTCATGGGTAAAGGAAAATATTGCTTTTCTGTGGTAACTTCTGGTGAAGGCTGCGATATTTTCTCATTGTGTGAGTTTGCATGAGGGACGTGTGTAACGTAGGGGCGTTGTGTAAGGTGCCGAAACCGTCCACCTTCGGCGGGAGGGAATAAGTGTAGTCGCCTGTGTTGCAAATAACGGCACTCGTCAGAGTTATGACTCCAGGAATTGTGATATACACCAGAGTACCATATACAGAGTAAACCCACTTCGTATACGAACAGAAAAATCTGGCAACTCCGGTCAAATAGTGACGTCGCTGGAACGCTGGAACGCTCTCTCTCTCTCTCTCTCTCTCCCCTCTCTCTCTCTCTCTCTCTCTCTCTCTCTTCTCTCTCTCTCTCTCTCTCTCCTTCTCTCTCTCTCTCTCTCTCTCTCTCTCTCTCTCTCTCTCTCTCTCTCTCTCTCTCTCTCTTCTCTTCTTCTCTCTCTCTCTCTCTCTCTCTCTCTCTCTCTCTCTCTCTCTCTCTCTCTCTCTCTCTCTCTCTCTCTCTCTCTCTCTCTCTCTCTCTCTCTCTCTCTTCTCTCTCTCTCTCTCTCTCTCTCTCTCTCTCTCTCTCTCGAAGCAGCCTTGAGGAGAGAGCGTTCCATCGACGTCACTATTTGACCGGAGTTGCCAGATTTTTCTGTTCGTATACGAAGTGGGTTTACTTGGTATTTTGGTACTTTGATATACACAGTACTGCTTCTTGTAAATTATGTATCTATTGTAGTCTATTGATCTACAATGTGACAGAGTATGTCCTTGAACTTTACAAAATACACAAAAATAGCTAGTACGTGCGTAATTGTAGCTATCATGACGTTGATAACGCCGCTTCACCTGATACGGTGGACTTGTGTAATGCTTATGTTGCATATAGCGGGAATAATATTTACTTTTTCCGTGTGTCGTAGGGAAAAAGTTGTGGGTATAATGCGGTCTAGAACTTCGCCTATAGTATGAGGGATAGATAGCTGTTTGCTTAGTACCATGATGTAAGTGCGCTGACGGAGTCTGTACAGATGTACTCATCGTAGCCATCGTAATGTAAATGAAATGTACATTAAAATAGCACTATAATATTTCTAACGTTGAAATTGTCCGTAAATGTGTTGTGTATGTGAAAATCACTGTGTTAACTCGAAATGTACCTGCTCACCTAAAACTGTAAAATATTACTTAGCTGCTAGCTACTAGCATTGGTGTATGATTAGGTGAGGTCCAGGTGAGTGAAGGATGATCAACACACAGGTGGGTTGATGCCTGGATGATGGATGTACAGTGGCTGGATACACACAATCTGTTAAAGAGGACATATCAGAAAAAAAATAACATATACATTATACATACACAAATAAGAAATATGAATTATATACTCAGACATTCGTGTGGTTGGGCACGCGCTTAAGTCCAGAGTATGGGTCGGGTGGTAATGGTAGCAGGTGGTAGTGGATATGGTGTGCGCCAAGTGCGATGGACGGCATGGAGGGGTGCTGCAGGGTGGGGGGCTGATTAAGCGTTATGCGCTCGGAAGGCAGAGGGTGTGAGGGGCGGGGTGTTGTTGCCGTGTTGCAGGAGGGTAATGAGGATTGGTGGGAGTGTCTAGTTGTGGGGGGGATGGAGCTTGTGTTGCTTTGTTGCTTGAGGGTACTAAGTTGTGGGTGGGGCTGGTTATTGTGTTGCTTGTGTTGCGTTGGGCCATGAAGAGAAGATATGTGTGTGGTGTTGTGCCAAAATGGGAATCTCAGGGCGTGATGGGTGTTGGGAGGAGCTGTTGAAGTGTGTTGCGTCACGGTGTAGCGGGGCGGGTGAATCAGATGATACGTAGAGGTGGTGAGCTGAGATGTCGTTGTCTGGCAGTGGTGGTTGGGTGGTAGGCGTTGATGCGTTGACCTCTTGATCCGCGAAAGTTGTTGAAAGTTGATGGTTACGCTGCAACTGCAGGATACGAGTGTGTATGCCTCGCTCTTCCTTGTAGAATGAGGTTGCTGTATGTCTTGCTTGTAGACTTGTAGTATTGTAGCTGCTGGCTGGCTTGTGTTGCGTAGGTTGACTTGTTGTTACTTGGTTCGGCGTATAATCTTGGTAGACGTGGAAAGGCCAGAGTTAGTTACTCTTGTAGAGGCTTGTAGTTTTGCTTGTAGACTGCGTAGGGTATCTTAACAGCACTTAGCCACCATTTATAAGTCGGTATATTTGTAGAGACTTATTTGGGCTGAGTTAAATATATACGTCCAGTTCGGTACACATTTATTTAAAGTCCAATAAGGAACATAGAATATTTACAACCATTAAGTTAATGTCGTGAACACAGCCAGTGAGTGTTGAAGGGACGCGTGAGAGGTGCGTCTTGATAGCGCTGTTGTCCGAGGCCTTCTCCTCTCTCCTCTCGTGTTCTGTCCTCTCGTCTCCTCTGGTACAAGGGTCTAACTTAATGCTGATAGCTATACATTTATCTTGTGACCTACTTCCTCGAGCTATCATAGTGCAAGCTGTCACTGGTTCTCACGATGGACCATGACAGGAAAGATATACATATAACTATATATACATATATATATATATATATATATATATATATATATATATATATATATATATATATATATATATATATATGTATATATATAATTATATGTTTATAATGTTCCTAAAAATACACTGGTTCATTTGATGTTAAGTACATTAAAATATCCTGTATAGAATTTATAATACGTTGTACACTTGTTTGATAATAGTTGTAATTCCATAGTAAAAGTCATGCAAGTTAGTATATATGTTAGAAGTGATAACTGACTGACATCTATCTACTCGACAAAACCTACCAGATAAAATATCATACCATATCTGCCATACATATCTCCGAAAAAAATTATCAAGGGACGGAACCTTTGAATCCTCCTAAAATATCTAAGTCGTGGCACACCATCAGGAACTCATTAATTCAGCTAAGACACTAATGTATTAGACTGGCTTAAAGAAAAATCCTACAAGTAGCTTAACATGCATTCCGGAGTTACAGCACGTCGGTACAAAAAGTAGTTCAGATAACTCCTCACCGTGATCGCCGGTGCTGTTGTGCTTGAGGAACACAGTATTCATCATGGAGAAATCCCAGTAATTCTGCAGTAGACTGTTAAGGCGTGGCATAGCAAGCCTGGTTACCACTAATAGTCTCGTCTCCCACACCAGCAAACGGCCTCTGTCAGACACCTCAGCGAAGGCGACCAGGAAGGCTGGGTTGTCGCTCATGACGACTATCGTAACACACCACGATGATACCCGAAGCTAAGGCCATCGCGTGCACATAGGGAAGAGAAAAAGATATTTAAAGATATTGTGATAACTAGGGAAATGGTAGAAGAAGGTATAGACAGAATGAATAATTAAGTCACCAGGACCAGATGAAGTGTATCCCACAATATTAAAAGAATGCAGAGAGGTTGTCAGTGAGTCGTTAGTGCATATTTTTAGGAAATCGATTGATACAGGGAAGTGCCGTTAATGTGGAGGAAGGGAAATGTAGTTCCCATATTTAAGAGGCGAGATAGGGGATTAATGTCAAATTATCGACCCGTTAGCCTGACGTCAGTGGTAGGTAAATAATTGGAATCTGTTATTACAAAAAACATTAGAGAGCATCTAGAAAAGCATAGTTTGGTAAATGATTCACAACATGGGTTCACCAAAGGTAAATAATTTCTCACTAATTTATTGAGTTTTTATAGGAAAGCTTATGCAACAGCAGATAATGATGAGGGTTATGATATAGTATACCTGGACTTCAGTAAGGCATTCGACAAGGTGCCACGCGGTCTGAATGGGAGCTAATAACAAGTGGGGTTCCACAAGGGTCTGTTTTGGGTCCATTACTATTTTTTATTTACATCAACGACCTAGATAGTGGGATTAGTAGTGATATCAGCAAGTTTGTGGATGATACTAAGGTAGGTAGGATTATTAGATTACAGTCTGATGTAAATATATTGCAAGGAAACTTATATAAATTAAGTGAGTGGCTAGATAGATGGCAGATGGAATTTAATATTGATAAGTGTAGCGTAATGGATGTTGGTAGGAAAAATCCTGGTAATAGGTACACTATATGCAATGTATCGCTGAAAAGATCAGAAGGTGAGAAAGATCTGGGAGTGAGGGTAAGCTCAGACCTCCGTCCTAGGAATCAATGTATTGAGGCTAGAAATCGAGCTAACAGGGTGTTAGGATTCATTACCAGGAATGTTAGAGGTAGAAGTGCTAAGGTTATTCTAAAGCTTTATTTGGCATTATTCAGACCTCACGTAGACTATGGGGTTCAGTTTGGTCTCCGTATTACAGGATGGATATAGCCATGTTTGAATCAGTCCAGAGAAGGATGACCATATTGATTCATGGGATGCGTAGCTTTAGCTATGAGAAGAGATTGAAGCTTTGAAATTTACATTCACTCGAGAGGCGTAGAGCTTGGGGCGATCTGATGGAAGTTTTTAAGTGGTTAAAGGGATACAATAAAGGCGATGTTGGAAAAGTTCTTACGGCTAGTAAGCAGGGTAGAACAAAAAGTAACGGATTCAAGCTGGAAAAGCGTAGATTTAAAAAGGAAATAGGGAGAAACTGGTTCACAAATAGGGTGGTGAATGATTGGAATGGACTCAGTCGTCAGGTGGTCAAGAGCGGAGTATATTGGGGTCTTTAAAAGGAGTCTGCATAAATTCATGGATGGGGAAGGAAGGTGGATGTAGGTAGAGTTAAGTTACAGGAACTACGTCGTGTAGGTCTTACGGCCTCTAGTAGCTTCTTTATTTTCTTATGTTCTTATGAATATGCGAGAAAAATATTATGAGAGGGTAGAAGAGCAAGGTAAAATTATTGAAGACTAAGATGAAATTAAATGAGAGTAGGGGGTAAAACTAATGGATAGCATGATAAAATCAATTGTGAGTAAAGCTGGCGTCACACCAGCTCGTTGCTTGCCGAGCGCCGATCCTTTACTTCAGAAAATTGGAATCTCACGAGCAGCAGCTCGTGTTTGGTGCTCTCCGGATAGACAGAGAGTAGCTGCTCAAACAAACCATGAGTAAGTGTCCCAAGTTCAAGACCGAGTCAGATGGCCGCCTTCTTTCCAAACATTGCTTTGAAGCCTCCCCAGTAGTAGTTTATCTCTCAACTCACAATATGGGATTTATTTATAAATCATGCATTACATGAACAAGTGAAAGGATATTTAATGTTACGAAATCACTCGAACGAGTTGTTCAGGAAAAGCAGGCTGAAAAGGAACAAGTGGCAGATCATTGCTTTGGTTGTTAATTTTTAC